>JAOYMU010000077.1:59450541-59463968 GCA_025802295.1 Psammodynastes pulverulentus
CTTAAACTTGCCAAGTTTGGACATCCCTGATGTAGAGTATTTTCTATTAGTTAATTTCTATTGTAAACCTTATATCTGGAGAAGATTAAAATGGTTTATTATATAACAATTCAAATTCCACAAAAATTAAACCACTGTAAAAACATACAAAAAATAATGAACTCCTAAAGTAATTTATATTCTGCAAATTATATGTAGCTGTCCTGTATGCATCTCAAAATTGATACTGCAGAGGTGTTGAAGTAAGGAAAGGACAGTCAAGGTGATAAAAAGACTGAAACAATGTGGTTGTGAGAAAAGGTAGAATTTTTCAGTTTAGAAAATGAAATATAACAATATACAGCAAAACAGATTTAACGAGAAAAAACTGGCTTGATCCATGTCTGGGTGCTGACATAAGATCTGTTGGCATTTTCTTAACAAAAGATTTAAGGAAGAGCAAACAGGTACTGTGTTCATGTGTAAGGTATGCTGCAAATCACCATGCTATACAAGGTGCAAAAAAGGGAATAAAATGCTGGAAAATGGTTTCTTCCAGAGAAATATTATCTTGATTTGACTGGCTAGGTATATAAATAGGAAAATGCTATTGTAAAAAAATCAACCTGAAAGTGTCCTATTGGCATATCACTGACTACTATGAAAACAGAATTCTTGATAGAATTATCTGACCTGAAATAACCCTTCTGTTTTAGGATTCAAGGAAGAATTTAAATAATTTAATTTATAGTATAATTAGGAAATCTAAGCACATGAATTTTTAACTTGACGTAACAAAGTGCTAAGATAGTAATTTGATGTTGAGGCAGTATCAAAAACTTCCAGAATGACTTGGGAATTGTGGTGAGTTTTACATATATTTCTCAATCCAGCAATATTCTTCTCATTAAAGCCAATATCTTATTAGTTTTAAATGCTTTCAAAATTCAACAATAGGCCAAAAATAAATTACAGGCTCTTTTTCACATTTTCCATACCCAAGGACAATCATAGTCAATATCAAAATGAAGAGAATATTCATATCCTATCAGTTATGGCATTACTTACTTGGCCCATTCTGGGTGATTGGCTACAGTTTCATCAATCAATCTGCTAGTTACTTCAATCATATGTACACTTTCCTGATGAACCTAATGTAATACAGAGGGAAGAAAAAAATGAATGTATCACACCATTAAATATATATTTTACATTTATTCTGTGATTAGAATTAATAGTTTGGTGTAGCCCTTATTCTGGATTAGATTCTGATTCTTTTTCAAAGGCAGTCCCATATCAAATGAATTACAGTAATCCAACATGGAGATTAATAAAACACTGGGGATAACAGTCCTGCTATCTGGTCCTTGGCTTCTACCTTCAATGCCAGGCAACTAGATCCACAGTGGCCATTGATGTCAATTGCCACTGATGTTTCTGATTGCCAAATTGCTGTGTAACAAAGCTGCTCCTTTCCAATGATCTTACTTTGGAGGTGTTGACCTGGCAAGAGACCTGGATGGGCCTGGATGAGAGGGACACAGGAGACCCCTCTTAGAAATGTACCCACCAGCCAAGAGTCCAGGAAATGGAAGAGAGGTAGCTGCTATCACTGTGACTTGTTATAGGCTTTCAAGAACTCTGCTCTGCAGACAACTGATGCTCTAGATTAAGATAATAGTTGGGACTGCTGCTAGTATACCATTCTCTCTGCATCCCTACCTAAGCTGTTAGATTCTGTTGCTGGGCTGAAATAGAATTCCCAAGACCATTGCTCTTTGAGGATTTCAATCTGCCACCTGGGGACTGAGCCTGGGGTGCCTCAAGTGTTCATGACGTGCCCCGCAATCATGGACCCTTCACAATTTATTGACAGCTGTACACATATCAGAGGTTGCGCATTAAATCTGTTCTTTGTCTGGATGACCAATGTAGGATATCAATATTAATGCAATGCTATGGATTTATCACTCCCTGGTTGCTTTTTGCCTCCCTCGCTCTCCCTGCATTGAGATGGGCCTGCCACAGGTAATTGATGAAATCAGTGGGATTCCAGAAAAAAGCTTGGACTTTTCCTTGAGGATCTGGTGGATGGTTTGGCCTTGTATTGTATCACTACTAGGGGCTGTCTCCCTGGGTGATGATTCCAGGATGAGCCTTGCATTACTGAAGGAATTAGGGAGATGAAGCATCAGAAAAGATCCTAGAATGCACCTGAAGGAAGATGGGAAGTAAGTCTGGTTGGACACCAGTAAAGATCCCATATTAGACATTATTTTGTGGGGATAAGGGTGGCAAAACTTTAGTATTTTTCTGCCTTAAAAGGAGAGAAATTAATAGTTTGCATTATTATATGTAATATTTATATATATATTACATATATATATCATATGTATCATATATGTATCTGTAATTAGATTCACACTCTTAAGATTTATGAAAACTTGGTAATTCAGCTATGCATTCTCACCAATTTTTCATTAGTGGCATATGATAATTTTTAGACATTTCAGTATTTGGCAATTATGTCATTGTTTATAATCAGTTTATGCAAGCTGAGAATATCTACTATTTGTTCCACTTCTTTGCACAACATGCACTTTGAATCATTTTATGATTTATCAATTCTTGTTATTACTCCATACACAAAAACTTGAAATCATGGCTGTCAGTTCTTTAATTATTGTTAGCTGCCATTCGCATCAAGTTTATCTTAACTTTTTTTTCCTTCTGTTCAATCATATCCCTGAAGTTTTCACAACAAAGTTCTTTAGAAGTGGTTTGCCACTGCTTCTTTCCCAGGGCAAAAGTTACTGCCCCAAGGTTACCAAAGATGGCCTTGTGCCTAAGGCAGGACTAGAACTCAGAACTTCTGGGTTTCTAGTCTGATGCCTTAACTGCATCACCAAATTTGTCTCTCTCACACAACTTTTGTAGCTGACAACTGGAATTTGTCAATGCACAGATTTCCTAAGTGTCATCCAAAGCTTAGAATATTATTACTACGGTTGATTGCATAGACAGACAGATGTTTAACATGATTTGGCATTTTATCCACCTATCGAGTCCTTTTCAAGGACTTGTGATAGGCAATAGTTGTTTCCTAGTGTTAAAGGTATTGTTGCAGAATGTAAGCTGTTTCAATTGCCTGAATTCAATTGCTGCCTTTTGCAATTGGCTGATTGTGATTTTGTCAATGCTGATAGTGTTCAAGTGGTGCTCCAGATGTTTTGGGACTGCACCCATTACTATTGGTACTAACTTTACTTTATTTGCCACAAATGTTCTAGTTTTTTGCATTTTGTGATTTTCTCTGGATCTTTATATTCTATTCTGTTGTCTCCAGATATTGCAACATTCACTATCCAACATTCATAGTAGAATTCATTGCATTTTAAAAAATAATTTAAAAGTCTTAATATTCAAAATACAATCCTCCAACATTTTCTCAATGGTTATTTTAAAAATAAAACTTTCTGAAACTACTTGTCAAGAAAGCAAAAGCTTAACTGCTGACTTCATGATTAAAGGTGGGGTCAAAATGTATTAGTTCACATGGAACCATAGTCAAAAAGTGCAGTTTTAAGTAAAAGTTGCATGGCTCAAAAATTGCAAATTGAACAAGAATGAAGTTGAACTTATATTAACCCACATCTGATTCTCCAGGATGTAAAGATGAAGCAAAGAAAATAGATGAAGTTTTCTTTGAATAATAGAGAATTATAACATGGCAGGACATATGGAATTGACTTTCTCAATCAGGAAGCGAGAGTATTTCAATTAAGTGTCTACACTCAAAATCATTGTCCTTTGCTCTGAAACTTTTTGAATGTCTTGTGTGTATTGTGATATCTTATGCATATAGGGAAGAGATAAGTTATACATTACCCATAAAGGAGAATATTTGTAGCTCAGGTTGAAATGAGGGGTCCTTGAGCTTGGTTGTTTTCATGCAGATGTTTCATTATCCAAACTACATATCATCAGTGCTAGTAAAGAATGGAGTTTACTATATTCGAGTGGCTTGTCCCTGTCAGCAGAATGGGACATTTATACACCAACCCCTGGCGGCACTCCTTTCAGTCCTAGCCATTCATCTCAGCTGATTTACAGCCAGCTTTCCTCCTCCACTGGCCTTCTCCTGGTCATTCTCCCTGACCAATGACTCCTGACCCTCCACCCCTCACCCGTTGTCCCTGTCAATTTGCCCAGACACCCTTTGACTTGAGCCATTGGCTGCACAGGACAAGAAGCCACCAACCAATGATGGCAGGAGGCAGCAAGCAATCAGCGGTAGGCTGGTGGGGGGAAGCATGCCATTACGGGGCTATTGAGGGAGGAACTGGCCAACTGGCAGTGGTAAAAATGTTGCATTGTTTATTAGGACACTTACCTTTGCTGTAAGGAGTAGCGCCAGCAGCAGGGTGCCTATCACTAGCACAAATATAATGAATATGCTAATGATTTTATCTAGGATTTTTTCCAACCATACGATCAGCTGTAAAAAGCAAGAAAATGTAATAAACTTCTTTCTACGGTTCCACAAACTGTTTCCAAAATTATATGAGTAGATTCTCCAACCTTACAGAAATGATTTCAGGTAGTGCAAGAGAATAGATGAATATTGCTTCTGTCTCTTTCCTGGGAAAGAGTGATCCATTTTTAAAAAGTCAGAATCTCAGTTATTAACTATAATAAGACCCTGAAAACAACACTGGAACAGTTGTGCTACTTGTAATATGAAGCCCCACCAGTATCTTTTATTATTTTTAATAGAAAAATACCGTGGCAAAGTACAGGGTGCTTATTTCTTAAAAATTATTTGAACTAGAGCAATTTCACAAATAATTTTAAATACCTTGCTGTCTAATTTGAGAATAATTCTTCCAAGCCCCTTAACTGGTTGTGGTACAAGAACTTCTTGACGTTGTCTCACAAAATCTTCCACAGCATGCCAGTAGGTACTGCAGTAAATCAGTGAGAATTGCACTATTCCAAAGTGGACCAACAGTTTTTTTAAAACCCACACTGCAAATATAAAAAAGGAATTAAATACTTTTCATATGTAACACCTACACTTTTTGTTCATAAAGTCATTTTGCTTCAATATGAGTAGTAATAGAAATAGCACTTAAATGTATATACTGCCCCATAGTGCTTTACAGCACCCTCTGGGTGGTTTACAATGTCAGCATATTACCCCCCAAAATATGGCTCGTCTTTTTACTGACCTCCGAAGACTGGAATGTTGAGTCAATCTTAAACCCCATCAGGATTGAGCTCCAGGCTATGGACAGAGTTGCCTGCAATATTACATTCTAACAACCACACTAGGGCTCATATTCAACTGAATTAAGCTCATATTCAATTTTTTCTGCCTGAATCAAACAGCCCTCAAAATGTTTATGAATGATCATAGTTAATGTTAAACATGGTCAAATTTTTTCTTATACATATGAAAACTACATCACTTTAATTTAGGATTAAGACACCACTATTGCAGATGCTATTTCATGTACAAGTTTTGCTTCAGAGGTTTCAAGATGATTGGATGTTTTTTTTTTTCCATTAAGCATACAAAACATTAAAAAGCGTAAGATATTAGTAAGCAAACACGTAAGAAGGTACTTATGAATAATAAGCTGAAAATGGTTGCATGAACAGAAATCTGATTCCCGATTATGAGACGCAAGAGGTCCTAGCTAGACAACACTCAGAAGTATTGATAGTCCATAACTGACAACCATAATGGGTATTATAATTTCTATCACTAAGTGCGACTGTCAACCCTGAAGCTGACCTGACCGAGGCTTTTTGAGACTTCAGTACCCTGACAGCGACATCACGTGATCATTGTTTAATGACATTTCCACTCCAATCCAAACCATTCTGGATTAGTCTTCTCAGCCCCAAGGCTCAGTAAGTTTTGGAACTGCCTCAAATTGGTTCTTTTCTCCACCATTTCTCTGCTTGTTTGGCTTTCCTATACCCTGCTTTGGGCAGAAGCAAACAACCCAAGAACTGCATGGCTCTGAGGGTCACTTGCTACAGTCCGGGAAGCAGCCCATTTCAACCTAGTCCAATCTGCATTCTCCCTCGTTTTTCTGTATTCTGCGACTCTTCATCTGCTGTACCTCATCTGATCTTGCCATCTTCTTGCTCCTGATGCTGTGAGGCATGCCCAGGTGGCTGCTGGGCAGCCAGCCTGGGACTGAGCTTTGTGTTATGCTGTGGCTCTGGGATTACAAAAAGTCACAATGCAAAGGCCAGCACCAGTCTGGCCCAGCAATCCAAGGCAAAGGGTCTTGTTGGCACGGTGGCTCTTGGGCTCAAGAACTCCTGAGCCAAAACAAAACATGAAGATCAGCCCCAACCTTGTCCAGCAGGACAATGCAAAGTCATAACTGCCCCAGCAAAGTCCTTACCATAGTCACCCTTGCCACCCTGCCTGCCAATGTCCCAGTTGTCTTTAACTGCATTCTTGATTCCATTGCTGATTATATGCTCAGACTGCCCCTTCATGAGACATGCTGGTCACATGAGGCCATCTTCCTGGATCTTGCAAAGCAATATGCAACCTGAAGAAGAAAACCAATGGCTGCCTCCCAAAAGGAAAAGCAAGAAGTGCCTTCTGAGCAGCAAGAGCAAAAAGATGGTGAAATGCCAGAGAGGGATGCAGAATACCTGTGTGGCTAGAAGCCAAAAGGGCATGGGAAGAGATAGGCAGGCAGTGGGAGTTGATATGTCCTTGCAGTTATATCTGTAAGTGGGCTGCCATATGCCTGAATTTGATTGTTGCACTGTGGGGGCTATAACTCTGGGGACCAATCATAAGTACCTTTGCTGAGCACCTCAATAACTTTGAATCATTGCAGAACAAATGGTCATAAATTCAAGACTACCTATTAGCTTTTAAAAACACAAAAAACCCTGGAGCAATTTATTTCAGTTTCAAGAATAAGAAATATGAAAATCAAATAGGGTGACAAATGTTTGAAGAAACTAGACAAATATAATTTACAAAAAGAAAATTGAGTGGAAATATGACAGTGGTTTGCAAATATCTAAAAAGCTGTTAAGTTCACAAGGAGACAGATGTATGCCTTCAAACACTGATCTTTGCTCTTAGAACCAAAGAGATAAGGCAAACCAGATTCAATCCTAACTGATGAATATAATGAGGAGTAAATATTATTGAACTCCTAAGAATTAGAATGTTACATTAAGCATGTAAGGAAGATAAATTACCAGTTAAGTTGAAATTTTCCCATAAAAGGGTTATAAAAGAATCAAAAAGGTATGAGAAGGATTTGTACCTTTAAGAGCAACATTTTTGTAACTGTTTCTATGCCAATGCTAGAAAGTCTTTGAATCAAGATGGGGCACTAATTGGTTTAAATGAAAATGCAGTGTAGTAGATATTGATAAAATCTTGGTGGAAGTGGCAGAATTAGTGTAATATAAACACTACATGGATACAAACTTTATAGAAAGCACAGGCAGGGGGAGGCATTACTCTTTAGAACAAAGAGAGTAAGGGAGGGTGTAATTTCATTTAGTAGCTCTCTTCATACAATATACTAGGTTGTGGTCACAATCTGATAACACATCTAATTAAATTAATTAGCTGTGCTATTAATTATGCTTAAAATAAATCAGAATGAGTAAAAATAGGGTTTAGACTGGGCTCTGTTTACCATTCTCACCCTGTACTTTAAAAAAACATTTAGCAAGGCTTCTGATAAATGTATTGCCTCACTCTTTAAGAGTATTGGAGTTTATCTAAATATATCATCCAAAAATATAATAAACATGCTAGACGTATTTTGTGTCCCGTCTCCAAACCAATTGACACAGTAGGTAAGTATCTACACAGAGAAAAAACTTATATCTTAGTATTAGTTAAATGTAGGATTATCTATTAAGACAGGGCAGTATGTTTTTGTGAATTGGACTCCCTAATTGGCTCTGATTAGATTTATGATTGTGTATTTTTTATATTGCCGTAATATACTCACAGTCCTTCAAGACTGGGCTGAGTTCTAAGGATAAATAAATCTGCACAAATTGGAGTTGCCATCTCAAACACAGTATTTAGTTACCTGCCCAATCAAAATGTGAATCATAATGTAAAAAATGAATAACCTGCAAAAGGTAAGGGCAGCAATTGAATTATCCAGAAATTAAACCAGATCTGGACTATTACAATGCTCCATACGAGCAGAACAAAGTAGATGTCACTGGCTTTCTTCTTTTTAGGAAATGCTGCAATCGCAGGTCTCTGCCTGCTCTTCTCATTGGATGATGCTGATAAAGGACCATCACTTTCTACAATTTCTAGGGGAAAAAAATCATAATTACAATAAATATTTATTATTGGATCAGCAGGCTTAACTTGAAGAAGTTAAGAGTATAATTGAACATAAAGCACTTCTATTGTTATAACAGAGAACCAGCTTGGTTACAGGTAATGCTCAATTTATGACCCAATTAGACTGGAACATGATCATTAATGGAGTGGTGCCCAATTTTGTGATCCTTTTGGCTGTGTTATTAAACGAATCACATAATGGTTAAGCAAATCTGGCTTTCCTATTGACTTTGCTTGTTGGAAGTCTACTACAAAAATCACAAATGGTAATCATATAATCTGGGAAGCTGCAAATACCTGCCAGTTGCCAAGTGTCTGATTTTTTTATCTCATGACCACAGGGATATTGCAATGATCATAAGCAGGAGGACCAGTTGTAAGTCACGTTTTTCAATTTTGAATGGTCATAAAATGGTCATAAATCAAGGACTACTTGTAGTAGTTAAGGCATTTAGATGGAAACCAGAAGTCAATGATTTCTAGTCCCATATCAGGTACAAACCCACTGGATGATCAATCACTCTCTTTCTGTTCTAGGAAGCAGGCAATGATAAGCTACTTCTGAAAACGTGCCAAGAAAACTTCTGGGAGAGAGAGGAGTTTATTTTCTTAGACCTTGTGTGAGATAAACATCTAGCCATTTCCCTCATCAAAGACTGGAAAGAAGAAAAGAACCACGAAACCCAGCAAGAAACAAAGAAGCTGAAAATATGAAGAAAAAGTAAAGTGAATAGAAAGCAGAAACTAAATAAAAGACAACTATTGAGAAACTAGGTAAAGCTCCAGGTCCAGATAGTCTTACAAGCCAATATTATAAATGCTTTAAAGATCAGCTTCTTCAGCCACTAAAGCAGGGGTCTTCCATCCCCAGTGTGCATACCAGCACTGCTCTGCAACATGCCAGCAACTGGGCTGTGCAAACAAGCAAAGCCCCATCCATGAGATGCAGGCAGCACACAAAACCATACCCCTCTGGTTCGTGGAAAAACTTCTCTACACAGAACTGGTCCCTGGTGTCCAAAAGGTTGGGGGGCCCTGCACTAAAGGATACAATGAATGGAGAATTACAGGGAGCAAAGATACCTCAAATCTGGACACAATCTAATATTGCATTATTACCAAAGAGGGTCAAGATGTCTTGGGAATAAAAAAAATATAGAGACCAATTTCATTATTAAATAATAACTATACATTTTTGTGCAACTTTAGCAGAAAGATTGAAGGAGATTTCATATTCATGAAAATCGATCTGGCTTTTGCCAAAAAGGCAGTTAAGAGACAATGTGAGGACTGCTTTGAACATTACTGAATACAAACATTCATAGTGAAAAATAGGCAGCTTTTTAGATATTATTTTTGGATGCAGATAAGGCCTTTGACAACCTAAATTGTTTTTTTATGTTTAAAGTTTTGGAAGATATGGACTTTGGGGAGAAATTTATTCAAGGGATCAAACCAGTTTATACATCACAGCAAGCAAAGATTATTATTAATGGAGATTTAACCAAATCATATAAAATTTAAAAGGGTATGAGACAAGGATGCCTCTTATCTTCCCTGCTCTTTATATTGGTTTTGGAAATTTTAAATAGAGATATTAAGCAAGATGAGAAAATAACAGGTATAAATATCAAAAAGAAAATTTATAAATTGGGAGCATTTGCTGATGATTTAGTTATATTTTTGCAAGACCTGAAAATTAACATAGAATATTTGATGAAAGAGTTTGCAGCTTTAGCATGCTTTAAAATAAATAAACAGAAAACAACAGAATATGTGAGGAATATGACCTCTCAGGATTGATATAAAAACCCAATTTCCAATGCTTTGTTTCCATTGAGTCTTGGTCAAGCTAGTTATTGATAGTTCAAAAAAAAAAAGAACCCTGCAACAAGCTGCCTCACCAGTCTCATCTGAAGGCTCTAAGCTAAAGCAAAAAATGGAGGGAAGTAAAAACGCAGAACATAAAAGGAAAAGCAAACAGCCAGAATGGGAACTCAAGAATTTGAAAAGACACTGCAATAGAGATGCCAGTAAGAGGTGTTTAACATTTCAGATGTCTCTCCACCAGGCACACAGAAAATTAAAATCATGGAATCATAGGATTGAAGGCATCTTGGAGATATTCTAGTCCAGTCCTCTGCTCCAAGACCATACCAAACAAATGGCTCTCCAAACTTTGCTTCAACCAACCATAACTTCAGGAGGCAGACTATTTCATTTATAATAGATGCCACAGTTAGGAAATCATTCCTTATCTCTTTCTGTAAAGCTTCCACCCCTCAGTTCTTGATTACCTTTGGGCACGACACAAAAGAAATACATACCCTCTTCCCTATGACAAGCCTTCAAGTATTAAAAGGCTGCTATCATGTCTCTTTTTAGCTTTCTCTTCAGGCTAAACATAATCAGTTCTTTTAACAGCTCTTCATACTAGTTAGCCTCCAAGCCCTTACCATCTTTGTTGCTCTTCTCTGTACTCCTTCTAGTTCCTCAGCATTTTTGTTGTATGATGGCAATAAAATTGTATTCCAGGTACAGTCTGACCAATACAACTTGGAGCAGAATTACATTTCTTCTGATCTCAATATTATATTTTCTGTTGATGCAGCCTAGTATTGCATTGGCTATTTTTAACAACTGCAGCACAACGCAGGCTCTTGCTTAATCTGTGATCTACCAGGACACCAGTACTTTTTCACAACAGGGGTGGGATTCTACTGTTTCAGACCAGTTCAGGCATATCAGTAGCTCCGAAGATCAGCTGTCAGAGAACCAGTTCAGTCTGACTTGCTCTGTGTACCCTCCTCCATTTTTGGTCTAGTGGGCCCCATTTTTGCTCCCAGGAGGCTTCCCTGAGGCCCAGGAGACAAAAAAAATGGAGTGTGGGGAGGCGTACAGTACCCCTTCCCCACGCTACAGGGTTTTTTTGCCACCTGGGAGAAAAAACAGGCCCATTAGGGTTGATAAAAAAGTGAATAAAATCCCTTCTGAAACATCTATCTGCTAAGTTAGTTTAACTTCAGCAACTGTTTTAAATCCACCAACTTTTAGACCAAGAAAGAAAAATGTAGAAATCAAATTAAAGTGCACAAATCAATATAAGCAAGCCATACAAGCCGGTAATTAAAATATTTGAATATTTTTACAATAATTGGAATTAAAATCACCTGAAGTTTGTAATGGATGATCTTCACTATTTGATTCATAACATGTAACTGAGATTACCGTAGTGACCGCAGATGCTGCAATGGAAATTACTTGACCAAGAACTTGTGCCTCTGAATTAAATAAAATATAATCAATGAAAAGGAAACAAACATATGATACATTTTAATAACTCTCCAGCTTCTTTCCAGTAAATTTATAATCCAAATAATAGAAATAGCTATATGAACAATTTAATGGTAGAATGAAGATAGTCCTCAACTTACAACAGTTCATTTAGTGACTGTTCAAAGTTACAACAGCACTGAAAAAGTGACTTATGACCATTTGAGTCGCTGAGGAGCCTCGGTGGCACAGAGGATAGAGTGCAGTAATTGCAGGCTACTTCTGCTTACAGCCAGCTGCCTGCAATTTGGCAGATCTAATCTCACCAGGCTGAAAGTTGACTCAGCCTTCCGTCTTTCCCAGGTGGGTAAAATGAGGACCCAGACTGTGGGGACAAAAAGCTGATCCTGTAAACTGCTTAGAGAGGGCTGTAAAAAGCACCATAAAGCAGTATATAAGTCTAAGTGCTATTGCTATTGCTATTGAGACCTGGCTGTATCGCCCCCAGATCTTGGATTAGAGCTGTGATGGATCCATTGTATGGTATTGTTTTAAAATTGTTTCTGCCCTGGCTTTGTGATTTCATTGGTGTTTTCATAGTATTTATTTTTGTACTTTGTAAGCTGTCCAAAGTTGAAACGGATTGGAGCAGCCCATAAATTTCATAAATCAATGTTCATTTCGGGAAATGACATACAAGAAGCATTTCCATCTTCTTCCGCGAAAGGGGCTGACATCCACGCTAAAGGAAATGATTCTGGGAATTTTGCTTTTTACTCTTTACTGGAGCAGAGGCTGCAAATGAAGGATGGGATGGAGGCTGACCTACAAAAGGCAGCTATAACACTGGGCCTTCCTTTCTTTCTCCCCAAGGGAAAGTTACCCATCCAAAGGCAAGTGTGATGGGTGGCGTAGAAATTATTTGATAAATAAAAATAAGGTAAGTGACTGGATTGGGGTCTAAGCCACATGCGTGGAGATCGGTGCTGGGAGGGCAGAAACTGGCACACAGCTGGATGCCCCTTACTTGAGTTGTGCCCCTGATGAGCCTCCAAGAGAAGCTTTGCTCCCGTCGGGAGGAGACGCAGACTGCCACGCTGAGCAGCACCAGGCCGAGATACAGGCCGAAGAGGATCACGAAGTCCATCTTGCCCTGCAAAACCCACGCAAACCTTAGCAGGTCGTGGCCAGCCACCCGACTTCCCCTTTGGGCCCAAGAAGACCTGCTGGCACGGCTTCCACATCTGCAACCTTAAAGACGGTCAGCCGGGCTCTGTCCAAGCGCACCCACTGGGGGAGGGAGCAGTGGGCTTGGTTCTCCCCACCCGCAGTTTGCATGGAGCAAGGCGGGAACGGACTGCAAGGGTCTAGGGGAATGCAGGTAATCCTCAACACACGGCCACAATTGAGCCCAAAATTTCAGTTGCTAAACGAGACTTCTGTGAATTTTGTCCCATTTTAACCACCTTCTCACAGTGCTTAAATGAATCACTGCAATTCTTAAGGTAGCAACTAGGTCGTTAAGTGAATCTGGCTTCCCCATTGACTTTGCTTGTCAGAAGGTTGTGTGACACCCGCCCCCCCCAGGGACGCTGCAACCTTGGTGAATAGGAGTCAGTGGCCAGGGGTCTGAACATTGTTCACGGGACCACGGGGAGGCTGCGATGGTCGTAAATGTGAAACCTGGTCATAAGTCACTTTTTTTCGGCGCCGTTGTAACTTCAAACGATCACTAAACGAACGGTTGTAAGTCGAGGACTACCTGTATCTGCGCCCCCCCTCCCCCCCACCCCGCCGTTCCTGC
>JAOYMU010000077.1:59493933-59505369 GCA_025802295.1 Psammodynastes pulverulentus
GAAGGAAGGAAGGAAAGAAAGAAAGAAAGAAAGAAAGAAAGAAAGAAAGAAAGAAAGAAAGAAAGAAAGAAAGAAAGCTCTAAATAGAAAAACTAGAAAAATATTTACAATGAATCATGCCTTTCATCCTCAGAATGACATTGACAGACTCTACATATCAAGGAAAATAGTGGGCGTGGAATGTTGCAAGTACATTTTGATGATTGAAAAAGAAAAAAAAGCATTGGAAGAATATCTGAAGGATAGTGAAGAAGATGTACTGAAAATAATATACCAATATACCAAGAGGGCTTACTGGAGTCCAAAATGGCCTACAAGACCAAATGAAGAACAGAAAAGAGACATGGGAAAATAAACTATTACATGGTCATAGTCAGTATTAAATACATAACAGATAAAGCAGATAAGGTGGACACAAATACCAAATCCAGTCAGAATATAGGGCTGATTGTACATTGAACCATAATAATAAAGAATTTCAGGCTGTTGAACCTATAAATGCTAAAATAAAACACTAAAATGTTTAAATACTTGACAATAGTTGACTAAATTATAAATTTATTTTTAGCAGATTAGTAATTTAGTATGGTAGTGCATGTATGTAAATATATTTGTAAATTTATTTGTGTGCATATAAAATAATAGAGTTGGAAGGGACCTAGTCTAATTCCCTGTTCAAGCAGGAGACCCTATATTATTTCTGACAGATGACTGTCCAGTCTCTTCTTGAAAGCTTCCAGTGATGAAGCACCCCCAACTTCTGAAGGCAAACTGTTCCATTGGTTGATTGTTCTCACTGTCAGAAAATTTCTCCTTGATCAGTTTCCATCCATTATTCCATGTCTGGCCATTAGGTGCTTTGGAAAATAGGTTGACCCCCTACCTCTCTGTGACAGCCCCTCAAATATTGGAACACTGCTATCATTGGAACCCTGGCCCTTCTCTTCACTAGACTAGCCATGCCCTTTTCCTACAACTGTTCTTTATAGGTTTTAACCTCCAATCACCTAATTATCTTTGTTGCTCTTCTTTGCATTCTTTTCTACAGTCTCAACATCTTTTTATAGTGTGGTGACCAAAAACTGGATGCAGTATTCTAGATGTGATCTTACTAAGGCTTTATAGAGTGATATTTGTTGGATAGGGGCCAATGTTCAAGTCTATCAAGATCCATCTGAATCTTGAGCCAATCATCTAGGGTTTGGCTATTCCTGCCAGTTTAGTATCATCTGCAAATTTGATGAGTTGCCCTTCTATTCCCTCATATGGAGTACAGGGCCTAAGATGGAACCTTCTGCTTCCTTTTTTCAATGTAGACGTAGTATCGTTAAGGACTATTTGTTGAGTACAGTTTGTCAGCCACATACAAATCCATCTGGTGGTGATGCTTTCTATTCCACTTTTTTCTAGCTTACCAAGAAATAGGTTGCGTACTTAGTTGAATGCTTTACTGAAGTCTAAATATACTATGTGATCTATGTCAAGAGAATATAACATAAAGCAGTGTAGAAAGCATAGGATATTTTGTAAAGTTAAAATTAGGAGAAGGCTTTTCATGCTTTTCTGCATGGACCAATGACAGCCCAAAGAAAATTTTCAATTTTCCTGGCAATGTAAGGGTTGTAGTCTGATTGTAAAAATTAAATGATATTATTCTGAGCACTTCTATGTGTAAGCACTTTTATGAGAGAATGGTGCAAGTTTGTGTAGAAAGGACATCAAAGGCACATAGGGCCTAGAGTCTCAGGTTCCTCCAGATTACAGGGACAGGTTCACTCTGCAAAAGGGATATTATTATACCTTCCCCTCAGTATTGCAGGTGGTAAGTCATTAAAACAAGCCAAAAAAAAGGGTAATGGCAGGTAATACTGAATAGCCAATTTCCTCATGTAAAAGGTCTCTTGCTAATAACCTGTCAAGATTGATATACATAATTTACCCTACTTTATGTCAAACCCTTCTGCAGGTCTGTAGCTCTAATTCTTTATAGTCCCGTGGTATAAAAAGCAGGTTGGCATAGACAATTCTGAATTCTAGCTTTCCAAAAAGAGATAATCTGACCAAGAAGAATGTGGTAGTTATAAAATTGATGGAAAAATGATGTATGAGCAAAAGTAGAGTGAAGAAAGCCTTGGATTTGAGAGGGATATGAAATTGTTTATTAGTTGTGTTCAAACAGACACTGACCATATTTCATAAATATTTTAATTTAGATCCTACACAGAGCAGAGGATTGGGTGATGACTTAAAAGTCTTTTCCAATTATCCTTCTATGGTTCTTTTCATGTAAATTCTGAGGAAATGAGAACATTTTTTTATTTTAACATCTGAGTACGACACTTTGCAGAATGATTGCCGACTCCAGTAAGAAACAAAATGTGGGATATAAATTTGATGAATGTATAAAATGCATACAAATGAACATTTAGTATTATATTAAAATGCATTGTATTAAATAATTAATATTTTGATTCTGATTCTTAAAGGTTATCCTTTTCCTACTGCTCCTCCGGTAGATCCATTTGCAAAAATTCGAGCAGATGATTGTGGAAAAACAAAAGGATGTTTTAGGTCAGTATGATACAATGAAAATTTGTTAATTGTTTCTTTTTTAAACCAATCTAACCTATGAACAAGGTCGCTCTATAAATTAAAATCTACAAATATATCCTATTAGCAATGACTTATTGTAACTCTTGAGTCCATGTGAAGTTTTCCAGTTGTAAAGTTCATTTGTTTAGACAACTGAAATGTAGAGTTCTGCACAGATTAAACAAAACTTTCTAAGAATAGAAGTATTTCTAAGAACAGAACACCTTTGCACTGTGTTTTGATACTATAAAACCTGAAATTTTGAGTGTTTTTGCATAGGAAATAATAGGAACAAGACCCTTGCTACCTTGATATATGTCTTAAATTCACAAATATTGAGTAATTTTTTAAAAAAATCTACGTAAAAATAATCAATTTTTGGTAACTTGTCTATCTACAGAATTATAGCACTTAGCTCAGCAAAGAAGCAACAGCAATGGGTTCATTTCAGTAGAGCCTATGAACTACAAAATATCCGCAGTTGTGGTTTGTTAAAGCTTCTTCCCTGTTTTCATTTGACTGTAAAGTTCAACGAACAAATAAAGTAACATTGTGTTTGAATTGACAATATGAAAATTCATCATCATAGGAACAGTATCTGCAAAGCCCATGCACAGTTTATATTTTAACTTGTATAACCTGGTTTAAAAAGAATACCATATCCATTTTTGGTCACCAAGATACAAAAAAAGATGCCAAGGCTCTAAAAAGAGTGCAGAGAAGGACAACAAAGATGATTAGGGGACTGAGGCTAAAGCATATGATGAATGGTTGTAGGAACTGGGTATATCTAGTTTAACAAAGAGAAGAATTAGGAGTGACATGATAGTAATCTTCCAATATTTGAGGGACTGTCACAGAGAAGAGGGGGTTATACTCCAAAGCACCTGAAGGCAAGTAATTGATGGGAAATTATCAAGGAAAGATCCAACCTAGAATTAATCAGCTTGCCTTCAGAAACAATTAATCAGCTTGCCTTCAGAAACTGTGGATACTCCCTCACTGGAGATTTTAAAGAAAAGTCCAAATAACCATTTGTCCAGAATGGTATGGGATCTTCTGCTTGGGCGGAGACATGGAGTAGAAGATCCTCAAGTTCTTTCCTTTCAATTCTGTTATTCTGTACTCATCCGAAGACATGGAGAATTCAGAGTTCCTGATAACACATAATTTTAAAACAATGTTGGTGACAGTAGAAATGGAACTGTTTTATAGATAAATGTATGGCTTAGAATTTAAAAATGCACTTATGGAACACAGAAAAAGAACATGGAATAAAACTCCTGCTTTTGGAAAATGCTTCATTTGAATGTTTTTTCCTGAAATTGAAATATTGAAAATGGCCATGTTAAGCTCAAAATACCGTATGTTTTGTACATCTTTACTAAAATGGTCTAGAATCAATAATTACTTCTTCTCAATTGAACTGACTTGAAAGCTTGTTCTGTAAATCTTATTGTTTCCTGTCATCTTATTGAAATGGCTGTTTTCAATCACATAATTATAGAATTAAATTCCATCGCAAACTATAGTTGTCCTGATCTCTATTGTTCACTTTTAAGCCAGTAGTTAACTATATTATTTTGGCATGTGTTTAAACTTATTTTATTTTCACTGTTTTCTCTATATTCTTGTTTATTTATAATCTGAATATTAAATGTTATCATGATTTATCTTGAGTGGGACATTCTCTGTCAAAAGTCAGGCAATATCTAATGGTTATTATAAAGAACACTATTAAGGATCTGCAAGACCAATAGTTAAGGTTGTTCTTTACAAGAATTTTCATAACACAGTAAATTTCATAGAAATTTTAAGTAAAAATTTGGGACATGGAGCAGCTGTGGCTAATCATAACTAGGACTATCATACCTGAGTTGCAAATTTCCCAAGAACTACTAAATGGCAACAGAGATGTTTATGTGTTTTTTTCTATCTAGTCATTATCTGGATTATTGCAATCCCAGAGATGATCAATTTTATGAAAGAAGATATTGTTTATGTAATTACTGATCTCTGTGTAGTATAATCAAACCAATTAATTACCGGTAGGCATACTCTAATGAGGAAAAAAATTGCTTCAGATTTGTGACTGTAAAGTACATTTGTATGCTATAGGTACATTTACAGTCTTTTACACAAATATAATGATATACTGCCAGCATGGCAGTTATCCCCCATTTTGTATGGATGGAATACCATTGAATCTCTTTTATTATTATTTCCTTTATTAAAACTATGATCCTAATATATGCAGGAACTTTAAACAGTCCTTGACCATTTAAGAGATTACATCGGGTAGTACACGAGGTCATATAAACATGAAATATGTATATTATAAATCACATGGTATATCATATGTTATACCAATTGGAGTTCACAAAAGGAAACTAATGGAGAAACGTTTACAAAAAACAGTTTACCCTAATGATATGCTTCAATACATGAACACATAGCTAATATTTCTGCCTGGAACCCTAACAATTACTTCACCTTGGAACTTCAGGCACCAACATCTGCTAGACTCCAACAACTGAGGGACAGTGGGATTGCCTCATGCAGGTAAGAAAGGGAATGGGTAGAAATATGTGGTAATGTATAAGTGCTATGTTTACATTTTTCATTTTCTTATTGTTGTTGTGATCATTTTTGTCTAATACTCTTTTATTTCCTGATAACGTTCTCCACTCATTGGGGAGGAACTAACTTCCACAAGCAGGAAAACCCTAGTTGGAAAAACAAGTGAGTCTACACAATCTACTGAATCCAATATTCCTGAAAATATTTCTTGGATCACAGGCTGAATGCACGCAGTGGAATCTTGTTCAACGGTAAAATGCTGTTGTGGCAAACAGTATTTTACTACAGGAAGGAAGAAAGAGTATGTATATTCATAATTACTATACTATTCTCCTTATTATATAAAACAACCCATTTGGCACTCAAAATCTTTCACTTTCCAACAAGCATTTGTGCAATTAACTTACTGCTATTGACTACAGCTTGCTACCTTATCGATATCTCCTTTTGTTTTCCACAGGTGGACAAGATTAATTCCATATCACATTCCATCAAGAATAGAAAAATGACCAGAAACTGTGACCAGGATGCTTCCAGCTATTTTTTAAAAAAAATATTTTGTTAAACTATTTGCTCCGGGGAAAAACTGGGTACTTTGAAAACCTCATCACAGATATTTATCCTGTAGTTAAACTATTTATATCCTAGAACTTGTGCTACAGAAGAAATATTGTGCTCTTTGTCAATCCAGTCATTCAGAAGATTTAGTGAAGTGACTGATTGATGATTCAGTCTGTACCTTTCCCTTTCAGAATATTTTCCATTTTGGATGTTGATCCCCAGAGACTGAGGCTATTTTATTTATTGTGCTCAGTAGTGATTTGAATACTTCCAAATAGGAACTGGATTCAGCTGGCCATAGGAAGGGAATTGTTTAGAAGGCAGAAATGTTTGGGGTTAAGGGGCTTTTATGGGGGATCAGTGTTGACTTCTGGAGATTGATGGGAAGGTTCCTGAAGTTTTTTTGGCATGATTTCAGAAGTGGCTTTCCCTTGTCTGCTTCTTAGGATTAGAGAAAGTCTGTCTCAAGATCACTCAGCTGGCTTTATGCCTAATGTGGATTAGAATTTGTCTCCTGGTTTCTAGCCTGATGTCTTAATTAACACACCAAGTTGGGTCTTTCAGAGGGTCACAGATTCACTTAAAATATATACATATAGTGGCTGCCATTGGTGTATATGGAATAGTTAGATGAGGATGAGTAAAGGGATCCTTGCTAAGATACTGTAGGTATGATTAATTAACCAAAAAAAGTTTTGGGTTGCTTTGTCATCTTCTAGGTGAAAAGACTTGAATAAATGGGTGGGTGTTCCTTCTGATAGACCGAAATATGAATAGATTTGTATTATTCCTATTTTACATAAAATAATCTTGCTGGGTTAGGCTAAATCCCATAGCCAGGTCTAATGGTTAAAACACCAGGCTAGGAAGTGGAAGAGTATGAGTTCTGGTTTTGCCGTAGACAAGAAAGCCAGCTGGGTGACCTTGGGCCAGTCATTCTTTCTCAGTCCAATTACCTCACAGGTTTGTTGGGGGGGGGAATAGGAGTAAGAAGATATGTTGGATATGTTTCCCACCTTATTTGTGAGGTAGAATACAAACATATAAATAAATACAATTTTTAGTTTAGCATTTTATTTCCCACAGTGATCAACTAGATGCATCTGCAATGCTTTCAAACAGGAGACAGAGACACCACTTGACACTACTGTTCCTCTTCAGTTTTGGAGGCCAATGTCATCAACATATATTTATATTTATTAAATGTATTGGCCATCCATTTTACCACAGGGTAACTCTGGGTGGGTTACAATATTAAAAGAATAAATTATACAACACCAATACACAATATGAACAAAGTACAATAAATATAAAACTCAACCTTATATTAAAAATGGGGAAGAAAGGAGTAGGATGAGCAGGAGGGGAGGTAGGATCTGTTATTAATCTGCTAACCACCTCCAATGTGAAGCCCTCCCCCACCCCGACATTGGAAGCCCACCTGCAGAGCCAGGTCTTAAACTCTTGTGAAAGGTCAGGAAGGTTAGAGTCAAACTCACTCTGGGGGTGGGTGGGAGATGTTCCAAAGAGCAGGAGCAATGGTAGAGAAGGCTCATCTCCTGGATCCCACCTACTGGAATACCCTAGCTAATAGGGCCCACAGTATGCCTCCTCTGCCAGCATGGGTGGAGTGGCTAATCCCATTGGGATAAAACAGTCCCTCAAATAATTTGGACCCATGTCATGAAGAGCTTTAAAGAAGATTACCAATATCTTGAATAGCACCCAAAAGCAAACTGGCAGCCAGTGCAGCTCGTGGAGAAGTGGTATTACATGGATCATTCTTGGCACCCCAAAAACTGTCTACGACACTACACTCTGCATTAGCTGTGGCTCTTCAAGAGTAGTCCCATGTAGAGCATATTTCAATAATCCAACTGCAAGATGAAAATGCCAGAACTTAGAACTTTGCAGAACTTAGAATTAGGCACATTTGTATGAAACCCAAAGTGCTTTTTACAGTTGACAAATTATAGACTGCACAATTTTTGTACAAATTATATCCTGATACCACTACAGTGAATGACTATTATGGACTGTGACAAAATAAGTACAAATACAAACACATGTCAAAAGTAGACAACCAAATAACCCACATGTTCATTACATATATAACAGTATATCTCATAATGGAAGATAGCAATAGTGAGAGACATGGATGTTAAAATGCTATCTGGTTGTATTTCAAATGTCACATTATTTAACATTAACTTATCATTGGTCAAACCTATAAGTCAATATTTGTATAACTGATATTGCCATGCCAAAATGTTGCCATGCTGATAATACTAGCTTCATATTTGCCAAAACTGTAAGGCAGTATAAAATTTACCTGTGCTATGATTAAAAAGAGGGCAATAAAGACACAGTGGATGTCACAATAGAATGTCACTTAAGACACCACATACTTTTATGACTCCTCTTCTCCACCCATTTCCAGGTGGACAGAATCTTCCACATAGATATATATATAGTCCTCACCTATCACTTATTCAGTGACCAATGTTGCAACAGTGTTGACCAATACTTATGACTGGTCCTCAAAGTTCCAGCCATTGCCGTGCTCCCTTGGTCACATGATCATGATTCAGATGTTTGGCAACTGGCTCACACTTGCAATAGTTGTAACATTCAGTGGTCACATGATTGTAATTTGCAACCTTCCCTTAGCCTCCCTGCACTTGCACAGACCCATCCTCACTTTCTCTCAGCTTAGTCTTCGTACCTTTCTTACCTTCTTACCTATAACCTCCTTCCCTCACCTTTCCTGTGCTTGCACTAACCCACATCCTCCTTCTCTTGATATCCCTGTGTTTGCACAGCACTGCAGAACCCTCCCCCAACTCACATACTGTCTGTGCCAGGTTCCAAGGTCCTTCCCTAGCCTCCTTTCCTGGAACTCCCACTGCTTCCCACTTAAATCATATCTCTTGAAGTTACACCAGCAAATGAATCTGCCTGGATTGCTGTTGCTAAGCAATGCAATGATATGATGACATCATTTAGCAACTGCAATGCCAGTTCCAATTGCTGTCATTAGATCTAAGGAGAACACAGTAAAAAGTGTGAATGCTCTGCATTATTTCATAGTTTTCTCGGATAATTGGTGGGCTTGAAAAGATTGTGAAACCTTTCCAAATAGTTAATGTTGAGAATGAGGTCAAACACAATTGTTATTCATTCATATTACTCAATTTAAAAAAAATTGGAGAAAGCCATAATACTTAATTTTCTCTTTTAAAAGCTTGTGAAAAACCAATGTTAATTGTTAACTTTTCTGTTAAAGCAAAAATATAGGTGGTCAGTCCTGTTGCAGAAGCCCCGCCCACAAATCTAGCAACCAAAAATAAATTAAAAAAACAAAGGCTAGCTCTGACCTTAATTATATCTCTTTTCATCTATTATGCTGCATTAGGCTTACATTACACAATAGGGGTATGTTCAAAATAGAAAATGTGCTTTGAAGCTGAAACAAACCAGTGATTCCACGATGTTCTCTTGAAACATTTTGGATGTAGATCAGTAAAAATTTCAGATGAAACAAAATTTGAAGATGCATTAGGGCAGTGATAGCAAGCGTATGTATGGGTATCAAAGGTGACATGCTATGGTATTCTGTGTGTCATGCTAGCATTTATGCCAGCATTCATCAACGCCCAATTATTCTTGAAAACACACCCTATTCTTGTGTGGTTTTTGAATACTGCAGAGGCCATATGAAAATAAGGGGTGTGCAGCCTCCAGACCCTTTGAAGCTGTCCATGAGATCATGTTCTTGCATATCCTTCAGAATCTCTGAAAATTGTGTGAGCACAGGTATGCGTTCACACAAGTTTTGGAGGCTCCAGAAGCTGCATGAGAATGGGTACACTATTGTGTGACTTCTGGAGCCTTCAAAAATTGCACAACAACAGGGAGGCTACAGAGGCTGGAAAAGAGCATTCCTCAAAACCACTTCAAGAACAAAGGCCTTGTACAATTTGCAGCTGTATATAAGGGCCTGTTAATAGAAAAAGAATGCACCATGAAGGTAAGTGGTGTTTATGTTTGGATACATAAAAGTCTTTGAAACTAAAATTCAAATTTCCAAACAAGATATTGGGACAAGCATTTTCCTTGATTTAAAAAAAACTTTTGAGGTCAGATTGAATAGAATTGAATGAAAAATGAAATGGAACCCTTGCATATGAAGTACCAGAATATTTTAACTCAATCACTGATCAGTTTGGTAGAAGATTTGATCAATTCATACATTTACAACAGACTATTAAAATAATCCAAGAATCCAGATGTAGTCATATAGAACTCTCTGACAAACTGAGGAACAAAAAGGACAAGAGTAAACAATGGAAAGAGGAGAACATAACTAAGGCAGAATACCAGCAAATAACCCAAAATCTACAAAGATGAAGTCAGAGGAAAGCTAAGTTCAGAATGAGCTAAGACTTACAACAAATGCCAACAAAAAAAGTTTATTTAAACAAATGATTGGTCAACTAATGGGAGAAGATAGCAAGGAGATGACAGGCAGCAGAAAGAAAATGAACTGCTTAATTCCTTTTTTTTTTTTTTACCTGTCTTCATGCGAAAGAAAAAAATAGTCCAATCCATCAAAAGCAATTCTGTGGGGAAACAGAACAGGAATGCAGGTCAAAATAGGCAAGAAATTGGTAAGAGAACAACTATCCACTCTAGACTGTTCAAATCACCAGGACAAGATGGTTTACACTCCCATGATTCAGAAAGCCCAGACATATGTGATCTCAGAATCACTTTCAGAGCTCCTGGAGCACGGGAACTACCAGAGGATTAGAAAAGAGCTGACATCATTTCAATCTTCAAAAAGGTGGATCCAGGAAACTACAGACCAAACAACCTGATATCAATACCTGGTAAAATCCTGGAAGCAATAATCAAGTAACAGATTAATGGGCACCTAAAAATGAATAAGGCAATTACTAGAAGACAGCATGGATTTGCTAAAAAGAAACCGTATTGCATTCTTTGACAAAGTGTCTACATTAATGAATCAGGGAAATGCTGTGAATAGAACATCTGGATTTTAGTATGACATTTAACAAAGTAGATCACAGCCTACTTCTTTGTAAGGTAGAATAATGTGGGATAGACAATACCACCATCAGTTGGATTTAAGTTGCTTAACCAAATGCACCCAGCATGTAGTCCTTAATGGAGCTGCGTCTACATGGAGGAAAGCGTACATTGGGTACCTCAGGATTCTGTCTTGGGCCCAGTGCTCTTCAACTTCTTTATAAATAACCCAGATGAGGAGATAAAACGAGAGCTCATCAAATTTACACATGACATAAAGTTAGGAGGGAATTGCAAACACTGGAAGACAGATTCAAGATTCAGAAGGATCTGACAAACTTGACTCTATCCAGTAAGATGCAGTTCAATGATAAGAAAAGAGTTTATACATAGTGTAAGGTCCTACCACTTAGGTGAGGAAAAATAAATGCATATGTATAGAATAGGCAGTGCCTAGCTTAACAATAGTAAGTGAGTGGAATCTAGGTGTCTTAGTGGCCCATCATTTAAGTATGAGCCAGTAGTATGCTGCATTTGCATCCCCACACACCATCATTTCTTTTTTTTTTTTTTACGATAAAAAGTTTTTATTGGTCAAAAAATATACATATATATCATATAAAATATGGTGAATTTTAGATTTCCTTATTA
>JAOYMU010000077.1:59589967-59604582 GCA_025802295.1 Psammodynastes pulverulentus
CAAGAGTATGTCACTGGATCAAATATGCATAACTGATATCTGTGAAATTAATTCAATTACATTTGAATTTAGAAATTCAATTCCTTGCTAAAGTATCTGAAAGTAGATATTTTCCCTCTTCTGATAGTGAACAAAATAGATGAGTTCAATATAGTACATTGAATTTAATGCAGAAATCACTTGTCCTTTAACCTTGAGTGGAAACCTTATGCAGGTTATATGTTTATCCAACTATTGCATACACATCATATAAAAAGACATTTTAAAGTATGCATGAGATTAATCTGATAAATTGAAAATGTTGAGTAACGACCAGATTTTTATCAGCAAACTATATACAGTATAGAGAGACAACAAATGAGTTGAATGATACCACAGCAAATTCTGTATTCACAATACTGATCAAATGGTGAAAATCTGAACAGCAGTTTGTCAAATTGCTTGCAGAAAAATAAACAAAAAGATTATTATAGCCATCAAAGATGGAAACAAGATGTACACTTCTCTTAAAAGTTCTATTTTTAAAAAAGAAATTACTCAAATTTTGGGTAAATCTAACGTTTATTTGAGGGATAAACATTTTAAAGCTAAAATGCATTTTCAATGACAATTCACTATGGAAGAGTTTAAAAAGTGGTATTTAATAAGGGTAATGATAAAGCATCAAGTCTGGATAGATTTCCTATAGAATAGCATAACACTGATATACTTACTTCTAAGTTTTATCAGCTACATAGTTGACATTTCTGTGATGTTTTATCATCTTCATTTAATGTATATATTACAGTTATACCAAAGCTTGATTAAGGTTGTATGCTCTCCTCCCTATTTCATTAATTAATTTGGAAATTAAATTAAAACTTTTAAGCTTAATTCTTTTATATACGTAGCAAGTATAATAAATTATTAGTTTTCACTAGTATAAATTTTCTGTTTCTTGAAGAGGATTATAGAAAGAATTCCATGTGCTATGTCACAAAATGAAGGAATGTGAAGAAAACGAAACAAGTGGGATTTAGACATTTTAGATTAGCGGGTCACATTATCAATTTTTTCTGAAACTAATTTATTCAGTAGCCATTCGTTTACTGCCAGTTTAATCCAGCTAAGCCCCAAATTCTCATTCCTAGTATTGACTCAATGTAATTTAGAGATGCTTATAAAAGCATTGTCTCTTCCTTTCCTACTGAGCATCACTCAATAATCATTAGGAGTGTGTTCAGGACATCATGCAGGAGGAAAAAAGGAAAATCATTATGTGAAAAGAATACATTTACTTGGAAAACTCATGATGTTGAATTCAATGGAGCACCCTTTCCCAGGATTATACATTAGTAAGTATTCACTGATGTTTCCTAATGAATGCCTGTTATTAAGTAAACAGTTATTCAATGCAAGGCTACAAAATGTGCAACTAATAAATTTCAGTGAATCTGAAAAATCTGATTTCTGTGAAATAATAGATTTAGATTTGTAACAGATATCTGAGGTAATAGCTAATTTATGAATCTGAGGAAACACAAGTTAACATTAAGTTTCCAATATAGTATGGAGATAACAACTGTGGCATACGTTAGGTGCAGGAAATAAAAGTAAACAGGTTTTTATTTAAGACTACAAAACAGTTCTAACTGGTAAATGCTTGTTTTTATGTTGATCTTCCTTCAAACAAACAAAAAAGAGAGCACATTTCAAGGCATATTTAAAACCTACTGTTAGCACAGTAGTGGCTCAAATAAAAGGATTTTTTGTTTCTATAACAGCTATAATAGTTTTTATAAAAATATTTGATGACATACAACAGATAGTTTTAATCCCTCAAAGACTTAATATATATACATATGTATGTATAAAAAGTGTTAGTACATGAAAAAACCAATGTCACAATTAGAAAATGAATTCCCCTTCCCGGGCAGTTACAATATTGTTCCTTTTGCTCTCCAGTCTTGAGACAGCAAGTCCTGCAATTCACCTTCATCATTACTATCAATATCATCATCTTCTTTAGTCTGTGTGATTGTTTGTCTCATGGCTTCCTTTAATTTATATTTTCTTATTTCCTGCTGGTCACGCAGTTGTTCAACACGACGGAAACATTCTCTAAGGTAATATAAAATAAACTGTTTGCCCTCTTTTTCTGATTAAGTGAAAAGCTAAAAGCATAAATCTTATACATTCATGGAATGCAACTTCATGTAAAGAGCATTTTATTAAAACCTTGATGTAGTTGCAGTGAAGACAGTTAATTACTATTTTTTTCTGGCTTGGATTTGTCAACCTGAAACTACATTTTCATTACAACTACAGATTGGCTAAGGAACATCAGCTTTTTCCACAGCACATAAAAAACATCAATTTGGATTAAGCAATGTGCTGAAAATGTAAAAAAAAAAACCCCAAACCTTTATTCTACATGTTTTGTTTCCAAAATATAATTTTTCAGAAAATTAGTTTTCCAACAGTTGCAAAGATCATGGGCATCCATGCAGTCTGTCAAGCAGAGGTGTCAAACTAAATTTCATTGAGGCCGCATTAGGGCTGTGGTTGACATCAGGGAGTGGGCAGGCAAGGCTGACTGGGTGGGGGTGGCCAGCTTGATACAACTCATTGGGCGTGCCTGACTGAGTGGGCATGGCCATCTTGATACCACTCCCCAAACTATTGACATGTTTCCTCTTTGCATTGGGTAGACCTGGCCGAAGTGACACAGGCCGGCCCCTTACATTTTCCAGGATGGCCCTATTGGCCAGATCCAACCACATTGCGGGCTGCATCCAGCCTGTGGGCCTTGAGTTTGACACCCCTGCTCTAGAGTGTCAACATCTTTTTCATATGGTATTGACTAAAATTGGCTGCAGTATTTCAAGTATAGTTTTACCAAAGCAATATAAAAAGTTATTTAAGTAGTTTTTGAGAAACACTGTTCATAAATAGCATTTGAAGAAAAAAATTGAACTACATACATTTGTTCATCAATTTCTCCAATTTGTCGGTCAAGTCGCCCTTCTTCATCTTCTTCAGCCACTATTGCTTCTGAAATCTAACTCAGAATTTTAAAAAAATATAGCAGTTTTAGGTTCAATTTTGGGGGGGCACTTCTCTGACTTTCATGGAACAGAGAAATTCAACAATGTAAAGATTTCTTTCTTTTTACTGTTATTAAAACTCTGGAATCGCCAGTTCATATACATTTCTCCTGGCAGCAAAATCTTCCCTCCTAAGCCTTAACTCTTGAAATAGATACAGCAAAAAGAAAACAAGAAGCAGGGATTACATCCCCAATCTCCCCAAAAGAGGAGAGAAATGTCCTAAGTGCCAGTGGGAAAATATTTTTAAAAATCAATATGTTTCAGAATTTCCTTTGTCATGGGCACTATAAAAGAAAGAGATAAAAACAATTTACCAATTGAAAAACATTTGTGTAACACGGTATATATTATTAAATTTAAAGGATTGGACTAATTTAGCATCTTCATAAAGGAATGTTTGATCTGGATTTTGTTCCTAATCTGTATGATAGATATTGTATATGGGACGACCATCCAATTCCTGCCTTTTCCACTCATCTACCATGTAAACTGCATCACTTCCACCTAGTTTCATTTTTGTTTACACACTAATTTTAAAACAGGGAATACTAACTTACTGTATTGATTTGTCTCATAGCTTTCTGGAATTCCTCCCATTCTTTGTCCATCTGATCCTTTGGAGTATCAACCTTGCGCACCTAGAACACACATACACATACAAGGCAAAATTAAAATTCAACAATCATTATTATCTTTGTCACATGTACTTTTTCAGTGGTAGACTGCCTTTAAATGTGGAGTCTTCTTACCTCAAATTTGCCCAATAATGATTATCCTAACTCTTTTCCTCCATGTATTAAGTTTCATTGAGAGTGCTTTTTCCCCCCACTTTAGTGGCAGACTTACTTTTGTTACATGCAGGAAGTCCAAAGGTCAACTCTACTATACCGTATGGCCAGCAAAAGACGGGGGAAGTGGGAATGAGCACCAGAGTATTTCCCGAAAAACACTCTCTCACTAAGTTTTTAATAGGTACTCAACATGCAAAAATGTAATAGGCAGAATACAGAACAACTGAAAGGGCAGAAGGACTTCCGTGCTGATGTTGCAGCAGGACAGTTGTGGCAAGCGGTGCTCTGCAAAGCCTAGCTGATTTCTGCCTGCCTAGAAGCTCTTTGGAAACAAAAGTCACCTCGTAAGGGTGATGAGATAGGAAGGGCTCCTGTAGATCACATATGGACGGCAGTCCACTTTGCTGGATCTGGAGAAATTTTCCTGACAGGCGGAGAAGATGATGGCCATTAATAGCTGAATTGGAGCTGTGACAGTTAGAACAAAGAAAGCACAGAGAGAAATGGAAAGGGAAGTAATATATTGGATCTGGATTGCCTAATTTCTATCCAGAATTAAGCTAAATTCACCAAAAGTACTTTTGAGAAGAAAGGAGACTCCAGAGAAAAGGAGGGAGGGAATTGCTTTTGCCCTGCCAATGGAAAGCGGCAAGTGAAAGTTTTGACCTGATTACACATCCACTGGAATAGAAAGAGAAACAAATAAATAATTGTTTTTAAAATGGGAAGAAAAAGACTGGACTGAGTATTTTAACAAGTACAATCTAATGATATGGATATGATTATGGCACCTTTACCGAGTTATTTTTCCTATGTTTTTGTCTATAATAAGTGAAAGGTTTTTTCCCCTCTTCCTTGACTCCTAAACTCATAATGGAAAGCAAAAAAGAAAATAAGGGTGACACCTACTGGCTTAAGATAGTATATAAAAGAAATATTTTGAAAGTGACTAAGCTAGATAAGAGACTGAAAATACTTTGTTTTGAATATTGCACCTGGTGTTTAGAAATAAATTAAAGGGTATTTGTTTGGAAATAATGGTGGGAAAAGCAAGATAGGTGGCAGTTACAGAGAAGAACTTCTTCTGAATCTTTATGGATTATAAATACTTTTGGCTGACGGCCAGAAAAAGTGGAAAGACAGTTTTGGGTTTTTTTGAGAACGTGGGAAGAAGACCTTGGGTTTAGTCTGACAGTTTGGAATATTGTAATATTAAGGACTGGAGACACAGTGGGCCTTGTGGATTACAAATACTAATTGATAAAAGACAAGACAGTATACAAGATATTCTTAAGGATAAATATTTTTCCTCTTTCCCTTTTTGCTTTTCTTCTTATGAAGTATGGCCAGTGTGGATTGACCCTGTGGACTACTGGAATATTGAAAACCTAAATACTGGGGTTCCAGCAGCTCTTGTGGATTATAAACTTAATTGATTGTGATACTGAGATACTGAAGATTGACTGAACTTGAATTGGAGGGAATTGGATTTGTAATATGGTTTTGTTTTATTCTATATCGACATGTGGAATATCGAAGTGTTGGGTGCTATTGGTGATTAGTTTTTGGTTGGTTTGCCCTTGACTTTTAGTAGGATTGGTGGGTGTACTTCTTGCTAGCTTACAAATAGGGGAAAGAAGAGAAAGAAAGAATTAATATTAGCTGTTGAGATATCAAGCACCTCAAATTTAACTAATATAGGGAGGAAGGCATTTTCTACACCATCATCAGCCTCCTCAAGTCCATCTAGTCAGAGATCAATAGAAAGCCTGTTACAGATGGAGAAATCAAATACTTTACAAAAGGAGATGCTGGTGATGTTTCAGTCATTACAGGAGTCCATGACAAAAAACCATAATGAGATTAAGAAAGATATAGGGGAAGTGAGAAATGATATGGGAGAGATGAAAGAAAAAAAGCCTAGAACAGCTGATTGGTGCTATACCAACCCCCATCCCCCTGCCGCAATAGTCATACTATATTTCCATCCACTTTTGGGAGGAGGAAGCGTGTCTTATAGTCCGAAAAACACAGTACATTGAGTTTGTCAATGTTAGAGGTATATAATGAAGTTTTATTAGAAGTCAAGATACCACATACATGGACAGAAGCCAATATCACTTTAATTCCAAAACAAGATTCTGACCTAACACAAATAAAGAATTATAGGCCAATATCCTTATTAAATGCAGATTATAAAATATTTGCTTCAATAATAGCTGAAAAATTAAAAAGATTTTGGAATGAGTTTATACATTCTGACCAAAAGATCCACAAAAAATTAGATCCAAACAAATAAAAAATAGAAGAATATAGTGAAGTTGCAAGATTGAAAATAAATAAGGGAAAAACTAAAATATCAGTTAAAAATCTTACAGACATACAGAAAAAAGAGTTAAGGAAAAGAACTGAAATTCAGATAGTTAACTAAGTAAAGTACCTAAGAATCCAATTAACAGCAAGATGTGCAACTGTTAAGGAGGATAACTACTGTAAGCTGATCACCGCTCCTAGATGTTGCAGGCTGGATGCCGGATGGAGCTGGCTCTTCTGGAGGTTCACTAAAAAACCATGATCTCTTAAAAGACAAATGGTAGTCTGGAGGTCTGTTAGAGCACGACTGTCTTTAAGGGATCTCTGGACACCGAACAACGAAGGAAGCGCTTCAGGGGGATGGAGAAGAACTCCATCCTTGTTTTATTGTGTGTAAAATCCAATTGTCCGACATTGTAGTTTCCCATTGGTGGGTGAAGAGAGACAAGCGCCCCCAAATGGGAAGGGCAAGATCGTAGTCAATGGGACCTATGATAGGGGCGACGTCCTGCTCTCCGAAAGGGACCTTGGGCCTGAGACTGTGTTCTAACCCTGTCTTGGGTCCCTGCCCTATCCCATTGACAGTTGGATCTCTGGAAAAATGACCGTTGGAGGTGAGAACCCCCGAATCCTGAAGTAGGGGGACAGAAGGATTGCCTACATGGATAAGGGAGAGGATGGCGGTCTGCCTGTCTGACTCCGGAGGGTAGGACCTTCTTGATGTCCTTTCCCTCAACAAGGATGGAGTCCAAAACATCCCCGAATAGTAAGGAGTCCTTATAAGGGGCGGAAGCCAAGCGCCACTTGACTTTGACATCTGCCTGCCAGTGGCCGAGCCACATAAGGCATCTGGAAGTTACGGTAGATGCCATGGCTCTAGAGGCAAATTTGGTGGCATTGAGGGAGCCATCGGCCGAGAATTCCGCAGCTGCTACCAATTTATTTAAGTTCTGGTGCAGCCGGATGTCCTCAGGATCATCTCTCTCTTGCATTTGGCAGAGCCAGCGAGGAGAGGCCCTTGTAAAGAAGGAGGCTGAGGTAGCTGCCTTAATGGCCCACTCAGTGGCTGATGTGTCTTATGAAAGGATAGCTCAGCCTTCCTGTCCTCCACCTTTAATCCTTCAATGACATCCCCTGTTAGGAGGGATGGGCTAGCCAGGGAAGCAATAGGGGTATCTACCCCAGGAACCTGCAGGAGATCATTGAAGGCGGGGCCCACATGATAAAACTTCCTAGCCGTGCTACTCGGGAGAAAGGACGACCCAGATTGGGCCCATTGTCTCTGGACCACGTCCAGAAATAACTTGGGAGATGGGATGACATCCTGCTCTAGCACTGGTTCAGAAAACAAGCCATCCCCATCCTCCTTTGGGCCAAATGTGATCTCGCTAGGGTCAGCATCCTCTGCAATTTGGGCCACTTGTCTAGCCTTGCAGAGCAAGGTTTTGAACATTGCTGGACGGAAGAGACCAGTGAAAGCCAGAGTGTCAGGAATAACTCCTTCCTCTTCTGATAAATCCTCCTCATCCAAATAAGCTGGGGGGGGGGTGGCTTCAGAAAAATTAGAGGCACCCGAGGAACCAGGCCCATAATAATCAAAGGCATCCTTATCCCTGTGATGGGGCAAAACATTCCCTTGGCCACGTGAGACATGTGATTTAGGATGCTGCTGCAACCCTGCAGCAATGCCCCTGTGAGCTGCCTTCACTTTCGTGCTTTTTTTTTACTCTAGTAACATGACCATTGCTCTGCTGGCCTCCGCTCTCACAGGAGGTATGAAGTCTGCCATTTTAAAAGTAAAGAGGTACAAAGTCAATGAGGATTAACTCCTCTCAAACTCATAAACTGTCAAAGTGATGATTGGAAGAGCAGTCCTTAGCTACCAATAGTCCCCCTGTGGCTAGCAGAGTTGCTGGAGGCAGCTGAATGAGAAGAGTGTCCTGCTCTGTAGCGGTGAGCTGGAGAGGTGGTGGTACTTCAAAGCCTCACTGTGGCCACTAGTAGATGGCGGCCACGGCAAAAACAAGCGCTGTGGCAGCTTCTGGGCCGGCAGTTGCGAAGGCGGCCAAGAAGGCAGCCAGGCATCAGCAAGGGGGCGGTGATGTCAGCAGCGGCGAGAAGATGCTAGTGGCCGCGGCCTGCGATGGCGCCTCGGGCGGCCACCATGGCAAAAAGGACGTGGCAGCGGCAAGGAGGCAGCGAGGGAAGGAAAGCACTGATGAATGCAGCTTCATACAGCTTTTGCCGCAGCAAAAGGGACACAGCAGCAGCAAAAGAGACGGCAAAGGTGGCAGAGGTAGATGCCAAGAGTTGCGACTTGCAATGACATCTCGCGTGACGGCTGCTGTGGCAAAAAGGTAGCGGCGACGACGGCAAGTTCATGGCGACCGGTCAGGCTGGAGCTGCTAGAGTGCCGACCTAGCCTCTGAAGGCGAGAGTGGCAGCGGGAAGGCAATGGACTACCCGCTCAGCCACAGGATCTCAGTAGGGAAGACCCTGCAAGCAGTCTCAAAGAGCCTTAAATGGTGGTGGTCGCGCAGGAGGCCAACACACCAAGTCAGATCAATCCAAATATAAAATAAAAATAAAATAAAAATGAAATAAAACAAATTAAAAGGAAAATAAATTTCAAAGGGTCCAGATTGTCTATTGAAGACCAAGAGAGACTTGACAGAAGTCCCAAGTTGTGTCTCTAAAGGGCAAGACCGAGTCTAAAACTGAGAGCCTAGCAGTCACAGCAGGGGGTGTGGCCAAAAATCTGGTGACTCGGTCTTTGGGCAGAAGACAACTATCAACCCTCTCTTGGATCCTCCAATCGGCAAGCTGGAGTATATTCGTTACATTTTATAGTATCATTCAAGTCACAGAGAAGAATATCAACAATTTTAAGGACCTATTTCATTACAGCAACTAGAAGTTCTTGGATTGTTCATTTATTTGTTTGCTTGATATATATCCTGCCTTTTGATCTAAGATCTCAAGGCTTTGATGGTATTTTTATTCCAATAAATAAGACAGTGATCTTATTTATTGCTACAACAATAATGCGAGTTATGATGTAGGTAAAACTCATCACATGCCAAAGAACTCATATGAGCTGATGCAATTAAATACTTGCCTTTGCATCCACTTCTGGATCATCAAAAAATCCCTCTGGTAAGGCCTCTGCAGTGTTTTCTCCTCTAAAATGTTAAGGCAATAATTAATATTATCTTAAAGTACCGTAACAAATGAACTATTTAAACTGAAAGTAAGGGTAAGTAAACATCATAGTACTTAAGGTGATTAATGATAGTTGAATAAAAAAATATAAAACCATCTTAAATACAGTATAAGTAGTCTTTGCTTAATGACCAGTCATTTAATGACCATTTGAAGTTACAACAGACCCCTATAAGTTACTTATGACTTGTCCTTGAAGTTTTGATTTCCACAACATCTCTTGCAATCATATTATCACATTCAGATGTTTGGCAACCAAATAACATTTATGACTGGCTGCATTGTCTCACAGTAACATGACTGCGATATGTGACTTTTTTTGCTGTTTCTGATGTTTTTGCTGGTTTCCAACAAAAAATGCCTATTTAAGGCAATGGATTTACTTAATGACCATGTGGTTTGCTTAATGGTGACTCGCTTTATGACTGTCATAAAATGGTATTAAAATCAAGTCTTAATTACTGTAACAACTTACAATCAAAATTCCTGGCTCAATTATGTTTAAATGACAAGTACCTGAATTATTAATATTCATTTTATAATTATTGATATTTTACAAAGGTTTAAATTATTCCAAGCCTTAACATCAAATTTAAAAAATCCTCTTAACCAGACTCCTGAAGTCTGCATGTTCCCAAATCTTATCTAAATTATTTTGATACTTTAAAAATATTTTAATACTTTTAATATTTTAAAGTATTTAAGTTCTATGGCTTAAATCCTGAGGTTTTATGCTACACTTTACGCAGGTTTATAACTGATAAAGATTTGATTTCATTTGTGCTACACCAACTACCATAATATATTTAATTATGGTTGTATTGAGAATGAACAGTGGCAAAAATAATGAAACTGGAAATTTTTCCAGATGTCAAGGAATGGAAATATGTGATCCATTTTGGAAAAGGCAATTTTCTTCTACCACCCAAGGAGGCAGCAATATGTATTAATTATGTAACAAATTCTGTGATATCTTACACTATCTTGCATTGTTCATATTATATTAATAAATTCATTGGAAAGCTAGTGAGTATTGATAAGTATATGTATTTTTTCTTTTCCCTAGTTTGTATTTTTAAGCTTGTACTTTCAGATTTTTGAAGTTTCATTTTTGTTAGATTAAAGACAATTTTATCCCCAAAAGTAAAAATATTAATCAGGATCAAAAACTCTTGAACCACGTTTTATTAAATAAAAATAACTAACATTTTATATTATTTTGTGCTTCAAAATCCAAACATTTATTGCATAATATTACATAATGGTATTTTAATCATGTTTCTATTTCAATTTTCAAAATACAATCATGGAAATCCTATCATTATCCAGGATTATGTTATACCTGACATCTTGAAGAATTGTAACCTCTCATGTGAACTAACCAGAAACTCCTAAAATTTTAGAAGTTCTAATAAAAGTTACCTAAGAGAAATATATCACTGCTTGAGAAAATAGTTGCACCATGGTTGTAAAATCAAAATCACAATTCTGAATACAAGTTGGTATGATAGAGATCTGCTCTGGTTTCTAGGGCTAACTAGCATGATGTCTACTGCTATACAGCTTGGCAAAGTAATACATACTTTTCAAACTGCCATTAGATTCTTTAAAGAAAAGTATGGAATCCAATGAGAGAAATAAAAATACAAAACAATAAGCAATCTCTGTCCAACAAAAATAATTCATATTCTGTATGTTGATTTCCCCTAAAGGAAAATACAAATAGGCATTACTATATACTTCCAAAGCCAATTCACTGAAATATTTCATCTACTGACTGGAAACACTGTCTCATCTTTGACAAATTTTAAAAATAATATTCAGTTATGGAAGATTGAGGATCCTAAGTTTTTTAATAATGATAATAGCAATAGCAAATGTATGGATATTCATATCTATTATTATTAATATGAATGCCAGGAAGAATTGTTTTGGTTATATTAAAACAAAGAATACAAAAATGGAAAATCAAAGGAAACTTATGTATAGAACTGGTTTTAAGATTGAGAAAAAGTGAAATACTTGGGTATTACTGTAACTAATACGAATTGTATAATTCATATTATACATTATACATTCAGATAAATTATGTTCAGATATGAAATTTAATTAATTAAATATGTTAAAATAGGAGAAATTATAATTGTCATTGTTGGGGGAGAATCTGTCACAGAATTGATGTTTTCATTTAAAACAATTCCTATTTTAGTAACTAATGGACCATTTAAGCAATGGCAATATTGAGGGCAAAATTCATATAAAACTTTATCATAAATTTTGAGGAGATACTGAATTGCAGAGTTTGTAATAACTAAAGGTAGATGTTGCCTAGCAATTATCCTGTTTAACAACTAAACAACAACTACCCTGTAATGACAAAGCTGAAAAAGTAACTTTACACCAGTTTTCTCATTTACAACTATTGCAGCATCCTCATAGTCGCATAATCAGTTTGTGGGCATTTTGCAACCAGTGTGTGTTTACAAACACTGCATTATCTATTACTCATATAATCAACATTTATGCATTTCAAAACCAATTCTGAAAAGCAAAGTCAACAAAGAAACCAGCAGTAAAATCGCAAGTCGTAGTCATATGATGATGTCTTAACAACTTGCTGTTTCACTTAACAACTGAATGGAAAGTAACATTATAAGTCTGTCACAGTCATATAATCTTTCACTTAGCAATCAAATTGCTTTATGACAGTTGTCAGTTCCAGTTGTAGTCATTAAACAAAAACTGTGTATAATGCTATAAATAATTTGATTTTCTGATAACATTCATTAAATGTATGGTCCATACTTAATTCTAATTAAGGGGGCAAAATAGAGATTAAAATATTAATTTAATTTTTGTTCTAGATACTTGACCTTTGATTTTTTTCTTGTGGTTCTGCCTTCTGTACAGATTCTGAATGGGATAACTGAGGAGTAGCTAAAGTACTGTTCTCCAAGTAATCTACAAAACACAAGATTATACTTAAGCAACCCTAAAAATATGTGATTTGTTACCAAAATACATATATTAATTGTGAATAGTACTGAAAAACATTGGTTTACAATTCTTTCCATGTAAATCGACACTGATGGATCAAATTTGAAATGAATTGAGCGAGAAATTCTGGTTCGAGATTGAGATTAAATTAATGCAGTTTGAACAGGTATAGGTGGAAAGAACAGTACCCATAGCAAACTGTGACAATACCAAATGACAATAAATACAATGTCATCTTTGCACAAATGAACTATTCTATTCTTGCAATCCAGCATTTTCATTATTCATTTCAATATTTACTTCTTTTGCCCAGGTGTGGATGCCCCTTTATGGAGACATTCCAAGAGATCCACTGTTGAAGTAAGTTGAGCTATATCTGCAGGTTTAATCTCCTCCTGCTCGACCATGTTAGCACCAGCTCGGATGCTAATAAATTGCTCCAGACTGACTCTCATATTCTGGGTCTACTACTAGTTCATTATCATGCACACCTCATCTGACATGTCAGTCATGTTAAGGCTTTTGACATGGAAAGAGTTAAGCTGCTTAGGCACAAACATCAAGGCATGATGTGGAAGAAATAAGAAATCCAGCTTGTTTAAACACCATGAAGAACTCTTTCTCTCTGCATCCTGCAACCATGATACTGCTCAAAATACTTCGTGAAAGAACCTGGAGTCAAGGCTAATCAAAGAGAGAAGGCAGCAATATCTGTCACCTTCCATCTCAGTGAGTGATTCTTATGGAATACCATTAACTGATGACATGGGAGTATGCTGTTACTGCCACTTGAGGACTGCTTCAAGTATTGATTCAGGAGAGGAAGCAGGCTTTTAAACTCAAATAAAGGTTGATCTGAGAAACAATGAAAAGAAAGGATAAGGAAATCCTTTCTTTCTATTATTTAGCTAAACAGTAACTGTTCTATAATAGTAAATAAAAATGAAACTAAATGGGGGTGGGTTTTTTTTGTAGTTATCTAAAAATCCTAATCTCACCTGTTGATGAGCAGGCTACAAATTCTGCTTTTGGAATATGATCTGAAGATAATTCATATTGAGTTGTGGTTGGCAATGAAGTTTTGCTGTTCCTCTCTCTAATTTCTTTTGTCATCTCTTCTTTCTTTCCTTCCTCTGTTTTATGATTTTCTAGTAAAACAGCACTTGAATCTTTTGAAGATATTATTTCTACTTCTGTTTGCTCAATTTTGTCAAAAGAATCTTTTGGCAGCCTAAAAAAGAAAGGCAATTTTTAAAAAATGCAGTCAAAATACAATTCAGAATTCAGACAATCAACTCAACTAGTTTTTAAACTTCTATTTTAAAAATGCATTACTGTGTTCACAAAGCTGCTGCAAAAATGCTTTGTCTATAGTAATGCATGCTGAATCAATCATTCATTGTTTTTGCATGCAATTCATAATGTTCAAAAAGCCAACTGTTTGATCTATAGTATCTCAGTTCTCATGCCAATCTACCATACAGGAATAACATTAATACTCTGTCACAGTTTGAAGCAATCCAGCCATCACACAAACAGATAATTCAGCAGGATTCATTATATAGAAGAAGCTTCTTTATATACAATAATATAAAGCATGATGCATGTATACAATACCCATGCAGCTCTTGCAAGGTGGTAGAGAGAAGAAAAAGTATCAAGTACAAGAACAAGCACTCTCAAGCAAAGACAAAAATGAACACTTTTATACAGAGAACAGTTAAGCTAAGCCACACCCAGGCTTCAAGCTGTCTTGCATGGCTCACAACAAACCCTGTGTCTCAGTCACCAAAAAGTCCCCATTGGCTGACTTGTTGCCATGTTATTCCAATTCATGAATCCTTATACACTGACATAGTCAGAGCATAAGAGAAACAACCTGAACACTTTTTAAAATATACTCATTCTTATAGAATACTGTGCAAAATTTTATTGTAACAGATTATAGATTACTATTCTAGAGTCTTTATATCCAAGCAGAAAACTCATCATCATCACCATTCTATCCACTGTCTATCCATTGAAGGATGGCCTCTTCTGCATGTTTTTAACCAATACGGTCTTGAGCTTTCTTTTACCAGTGGCCCCGTGATACTTGCTGATGATAAGAGCCTTGGTGGCGCAGGAGATAGGATGCAGTAATTGTAATTGCAGACTTCTGCTAACAAGCCAGCTGCCTGTAATTAGGCAGATCGAATCTCTC
>JAOYMU010000077.1:59788754-59801539 GCA_025802295.1 Psammodynastes pulverulentus
CTGTGACGGGGGGGTGGGGTGGGGAATTGCGACTCCCTTCTACTTGTCCGGGGGTCCCCTTTTCTTCACCACCCCACCAGGGTGGTTCTAGTCCCAAATGGGACTGTTGGAAAGAGCTCATGGCGAGCCGCGTACGGTTGCAGCCTTCACTCAGGCCCCAACAAGATGCAAACTGGAAGTCCACAATCAAATACTTGAATGTATTCCACATTTCATAGCTAAATAATTATAGATAAAAAAGGTTATTTGTCTCAAGAAAATGAAATACATTTGTGGAAATACATACAATAAATCTTGGAGCTTTAAAAGGAAAATGCTTGATAGAAGTTTCTATTGGCCCTGTGCTTGTATTGATCGTCATGGCTTTGTTTTCATTCACTAGTTCTGCATTGGAACTCTGGGGAAAAATACAGACATCAATTTGAGGGAGAAGGAAATGTAGTTTTATAAAATCCAATCCTTAATCCAAGCTTGTTTCAGAATTTTATCAAAGTTATTGCATTGTTTTGCTCACTGTTAAACCAGTAATCCTGAACTATGTATGTATAAAAACAGACTGGGTTCATATCTACTAAATAATAAAGTGGCTTATTTGGTTTTGGCTTAGTGTGCTATATAAATCCAGCCAACGTAATTTGTAAAACATGATGCATGACTTAACTTGCTATGTAAGCCCAATCAATTGCTCAGGAAACTCATCATAACTTTGCCCAAAAATTGTTCAAAATAAGAGTGTTTGCAGTATTAAACTGGCATAATTAAATATACTGAAACTACTATATAGTGGCTTTTGAAAGGCAGTTAACTATTTTAATAATTTTATAATACTCTACTTCCCCCTGAAAATCATAAAATCATAATAACAAATACATGAGACAAACACAAACACATACTATACTCCAAGATGAATTCATGTTCTATAATCACTAAATTAGTTAGAGTGTCTTTCACATATTTTGTAAGAGTTGTTTGAGAAATTGAAAAAACATTTATGACTCTATGTTGAGGATTGGATTCAACTCATATACATTCTATACATTTTTGAAAAAGCAAAAAAATAAAAACATTCTGTATTTTTCTCTTTGGCACATTTTATAATAATTTACAACATATTTGTGGTTTTTTTTCATTTGAAATGTTCGTATATTATTTAAATGTTTGATATTCAGTGATATACATAGATTGTTCATATCTCTTTTCCTATTTCCTTATTATTGCTTGTTATTATTAGTTTTGTTTTTTATGCTTATTTTGTTTAAAGGCAGTCTTCCTTTAATGACCAGAATTGGGAACAGCAATTTGGTCAGTAAGCAAAAAGGTTGCTAAGTAAAGCTGCTTATATGCTTATGATGTTACATAAACTTTCGATTGTATTGCACAACTGCAAAGGTCATATATGTGAAGATTCTATGTTCTATGTTCAATGCAAATATGAACAGTTGCTAAAGAAGAACTTTCTGGATACAGGTCCAGACTTAAGTCCATTTGTTCAGCAACCATTCAGTTACTGCAGTGCTGAAAAAATATACAACCAATCCTTGAAGTTCCAGCCATCACAGTTACATGATGGGCATTTAGGTGTCCAACTTGTGATTATGACATTTCAGGTAGCTACAGTATAGTCACGATTGCCATTTGCCACCTTCTCTGATAACTAAGTCACCCCTGCTTTTTCTCACTCTACTGTACGTGCTACCCACATGCAACCACTGCTAGCCCTCCTAGGCTTTTCTGTCTTCTCTAACCCCTGCACATGTCCATGCTCTCCACAGCACCCTGATGCACCTCCCCACCTGGGATTCTCACCTCTTCCCATTTAAAAGCCCATGTGTTTTGAGGTTATAGCAGTAATCGGGATTGCTGCACTTAAAAGATATGATCAGCTGAAGCTGTGCTTTACAACTGCATCACTAAATAATGGCAATTCTATCCCAACTGCCATCATAATTTGACAGCTATCCATAGCTTGCTTTCATGTTTCCTGTACTTAATTGGGAGAGCCCTATTGTGGTGGTATATGTTTTTAAAGTGCAATTTTTGAAAAGTCTGCAAACACAGGCATAACTGAAGAAATATTAAAATATTTGTGGTTTGCTTATGGTATGGCTGGGTGACTTATTTAACACTCTCACTAATGATTATTGTTCAATCTGAAAAAGTAACAATATTAAAAAAAAGGAAAAATGTTGATAATCAAGAGAAGTACAATAAGGCTTTGCAAAGCAAAGGGGTATACTCACAGATTTTTTATTCTTGTGCAGATCACTAAAATATGTATGAATGTGAGAAGGAAATTACCGTATATTGTATACATTGATTCAGATCAGCGTTTTTCAAACTTGGCAACTCTAAGATCTATGGACAACAAATTCTAGCTGTGGAACTCTGGGAACTGAACATCATACATCTTAAAAGTTACTAAGTTTAAAAAATACTGATTTAGAGAAAGAAAATTGAAATAACCTGAATTATATAGTTTTGTGCAAATACGGAACTTAAACATGCTTGCTGAATGTGATTAAGAATGATAGATGATGGAAGTAAAATAAATTGTCAGACATACCCCAGTCTGATTCCTTAGAAAGGAAAAGTCTCAACCCCATTTGGTTGAAACAAAATATATCTCTACTAAGAGATACAGATTGCAATAAAGCTAGAAGGCATCTAAAGTTCCCATACATCAATACAAAACTATGCCCCTTGATTCCCCAAGTCCCATCATCGTCATTTCCTTGCTCATTCACATTTGAATGTATTGGCTGCCTAATGTAATTTTACAGGAAAAATGAATTGAAAGAATGTACATTATATATAAGTGGCAGAAAACTAGAGTAAGTAAATGCATACAATACCATAATAAAATATTGTATTAAAGATGGAAAATGGATAAAGAAATATTAAAACATGCAAATCCAGGCAGGGATGTGAATGATATGCAACCTGCTGAAAGGAATGACTGCTTGTTGAAGAATGGCTATGTATAAAAGTATGTCTCTGATCATTTTATTTTACATGTAGTCCTTGTTTAATGACTGTTTAAATTTATATTAGCTTTGGAAAGGGTGCTTTATGGCCTGTAAAGCACTTCCAACCATCATCACACATTGCTCATACACCATCCCCCAGTCATATGGCTGCATTCTGGGTGCTTAGCAACCTCTTTACATTTATATTCATTTCCCCAGGTCTGTGAGATTACATGATTGCCATTTGCAATCTTCTCTGCCAGCCTACACTGACAGTAAATGGGGAAGCCAGCAGGGAAGATTGTAAGCTGCACTAAAATCCTGTGCAAAAACATTTTAATACATTCCTTACTACATGCTAAAACATACTAAAATCTTTGTCCCCTTGCCTCCCCTGCCTGTAAAAGAGGCAAATGCTAAAAATCCTCTTCATACATTAATAACATCATAATAATTTTTTTCTTAGATATTTGAGTTCTGCGGATTTATGAAAATATGTAAATTGTAGTATTTTTGTCATATTCTTTTTTGAGTGCCTTGGCCATGAATGCATAGATACCCATGGTTGTCAGGAAGTTCCAATGTCTTGCAATTGTCCCTGAGATGGCTTACACTTGTATTATCAGATATACTTTTGAAGTAATGGGAATGTATTAATGTGTACCAAAGAACTTTCAACCCCTCCAGGTTTCAGTTCCCTCCTTATAGAAGACAATTTCAAATCAGTATGGTTCAGGACCATTTCACAAATATTCCAGTATTTTGTTTTCTCCAGGGAACTGTTTTTAATGATAGGGTATGAATTGTGCACTCAGAGTATCAAAGATCTCGAAATCCAACAAGATCAGGCTGCACTCCCTAAGAATGTTTTTTTGAGCAGCCAAACTCCCCCTTTTAAAGCAGCAAGATACTTATACCGTTCTGAAAATCAGAAGGGCATTTAAAAACTGTCCTGAAAATCAGAAGGGCATTAATCTTACTATGCTACAATGCATTTCCCACAACAGTTTTGGAGGGCCCATACAAAAAAAAATACCATATGAGATTTAATAAAACACAGGGAAATACTGATCTCTTTTATGTACAATTGTTATCAGATCAATAAAAATAGCTTCTTTGAATATGATCAAATTTTATTATTCTGTAATGCAAAATTAGGCAGATTCTTAATTGCCCACTGACAACTCACACTATTCGTTAATTATATATTATTTTGTCTGTTTTTTATTTTTAATTATTGTTTTTAAAGCTTTTATTTGTAATGTTGGTCTGTGCCCAACAAAAACAAAAAATGTTTGAAAGATCATTCTATCCAGGGAGGACTGAAATAAAGCCATGCCCTTTTAGATTGGCTGACCTCAAATAGGCCATCCAGCAGGCTCTACACTACGTCTGACTTATTTCACTGGCGCCAGCTCTCTACATCAGAAGAGGCTATGTTTGGCTCTATCCATCAGAAGAGGATGCTCACCACTCGTCCATTTTATTTCTCTATTATTTCTGAAACTTTTGATAGAAAATGGAGTTACCACTTTACAGCACGCCAAACTTATTACTAAATTATCCACAAATGCTAAATGCAGCATACGCCATATATGTATACAAAAACTAAACACTTTTGCTGAACGTCACTAAATTTATCTACGTTATATGAATCGTTCATGCTACGCGTAAAAACATAGGTTACCATAAATGTGTGTTTTCCGGAACACGTCTGGTTTTAAACTTCCTTCCTCGCCGAAAAAAAACAAAACACCGGCTTCCCCCAAAAGTCCGAGAGGAGCGACGGAAACCAAACGGAGAGGCGGCGCTTTCGATCACGTCACTCCGGGGAAAGCTAGGCGGTGCTTCTCAGGTGTAACGCCTCGTCTCTCTAGTTTCCCGATTGCTGCATACGGGAAAAGGGGCGAGGCCACTAAGCATTAGCTGGGGCAGCGACTCTACAACTTTTTCCTGTCTAGCTATACAAAGCGCAAGTAAAAACGAGCGGCAAATCTCTTAAAAGAATTCTGTGGTTTATTAAACACTAATGTAATTCTTTGTAGCAGAATGGACTTTCCTATTTTATACCAAGACCTGTGATTTAAATTTAAATAGCAGACTTTCAATTTCATATATTAAACCCTTGTTTAGTGTTTTAATCAGTAAGCAGCGCACTGTTTAAATGACAGGCGCTATTTCAGACGACAAATAGCGGTTCAGTGATAGCAACCTGTGATTTCATATAGTAAATACTTATTTAGTTAAAGCAATTTTGTCATTTTATGAAGCAGACTGTTATAAGAAGCAGAGATTTCATGAGCTGTTATTCCAGAAACACTAGTTTTATCACTGATTTAGTCAGAGATAGCTTCTATACAGATAGAAGCTTTACTGACTGTTGGGCGTAACGACACCGAAAAAAATAACATGACCATTTTTCACAGTTACGACTTTTGCAGCATCTCCAGTCACATGATGAAAATTCAGACACTAGGCAAAACTGTCTCGTAGTTATGACAGTTGCAGTGTGCCGGGGTCATGTGATCCTCTTGCGATCTTTTGAAAAGAAAGTCAATGGAGAAGCCAGATTCACTTAACAACCTTGTCTCTAACTTAACAACTGCAATGATTCACTTAACAATTGTAGCAAGAAAGGTAATAAAATGGAACAAAACTCACTTAACATATGTTTCACTTAGCATCATAAATTTTGGACTCAATTGTGGTTGTAAGTTGAGGACTACCTGCATTTACAGATCTGAGTCACAAAATCCAGATAGCCGTTAGAAGCAACAAGATTATTTCTGCTACCATCTAACTTTTTCACCCAATTTCCTTCTTTTTAATTTGGTAATTTATAATAGAATACAAATAATCAAACCTAAATATAGTAATAAAAATAAAAATGCAGCCGTGATCAATGTAATCAGAAAAGAAAGTTCTATATGCTATAGATTAAAATGAACTAAAACTGAGGAAAAAAGCTCCATATGATATAATAATTTAGAAACAGTCAATCTTGTAAAATATTAAAATTAGATCATACACTGTGGTCTTCCCATTTTTACAAAATACAGACATTTCAAAAAATAAAATTTCAATAAAATAAAAATTACTCAGAAATGTAAATTTCTAAAAAAAATCATATTAATGAAATTAAATCATAGTTTGAGCTATTTTTATAAAATTCAAGGACAAACAAGAAGTCCAGGATGCCAGAAAGAGGGTTTTTATTTGCGCAAAGGTTCACAGTCGATTAAAGGCAGATCTATGAACATCAATTGATTAGTTAACAAAGCTTATATAGGATATTATGACGTAGCACACAAAGGCAGTTTCAATATGATGTCTAGTTATGCATTAAAGAATGTGCTTGTTCTTACAGAATACAAAAATAGATTTCCTTATAACTAAAGAATACAGCATTTCTTAAGTATTTGGTTATATATTACTAGGAATGGCTGACCACCTATTGCGGTCCAGTAATTTCCTGTTAATTGCTTTCCTGTTAATCTTTTACCCACAGTCTGCACAATTTTCTGCTGAACAGCATTTCCTCTTAGACACAGAAGTCTTTCTATGAAATCATGCTTTTACTTTTCTACAGGTACTTTTCCATAAGCAGTACTTTTCCATAATCAGAGTTTATCCCATATAAATGGATTAATAAATGTACCCCATAAATGCATCCCACAATACTATAAGTAGAAGAGAGGCATTAAATAGTGAACAATGGATTCCTAAGATGCAGAAAAGATTTAATTGTGTCTCATAAGACAAAGGAAAGAGTCAATTCAAATTATGAACTGAGGAACCACTGCCTCATTAAATGTCTCAGGGATAGATAAAATAATTTCCAAGATTGATCTGTTGTAAACCACGAGTTTGATTTGGTGGTTAAGGCAGCAGGCAAGAAACCAAGAGACTGAGTTCTAGTTAAGCATGAAAGCCAGTCTCTCTCAGCCCAACTTGCCTCACAGGGTTTTGTTGTAGGGAAAATAAGAAGGAGTACTACGTACATTTGTAGGCTTCATTTATATAATTAATAAAAGTGGAATAAAAGAATCTAAAGAAAAATTTGGGGACATTTGATATTGTGAATAGCAATGACAACATCACTACAAATTATGACTTAGGTTTCAAACAAAAATAGACATGCTACATTTTCTCTGAGTAAAATAAAAAACACTAAAAACCAGCATAAAAAGTCCCACCCATCCCTAAACAATGCACCCTTGTATATCTAGAAAACAATTTTACTGACTTCAGTCACACAATATCCCAGCACTTGTAAGAAAAGCCAGATCTTCAGAGGTTTTGAGGGCCAACACTCTCAGCAGAGTGGTGTTCTGAAGGCCAGGGAGAGCTACTGAGGAAGTGCGCATGATGGAGTAGTATTATAAAATCTTGTTAAATCTTCAAAACTAGATGAATTGCATCCTAGGATACTAATGATTTGGCTGAACTTTTATATATTACTTTTGAGAAATCCCAGAGTAATTAAGTGTCAGAAGAGTGATGTTATACTGATTGAAAAAAGAAGAAAGGAAAATCTAGCTATCTATAGACTATAAGTATGTGATAATTATGTGCAAAAATTTTAGCGCAAATCAAAGAAATGTTGCTCTATTAGCATATTAAAAACAATTATGTTAATTGTCCCAAATCACCTTGGTTTGAGTGCTGCAGAGATAATATATATTGAAATTAGCAAAACATTTGACAAATACCCAATGATGCTGATTAGAATGCTAATTACGTATGTCTTGACTGATATGGAGTAAATGTATTTAAATAGTAGTATTCATCATTAGTTCCTCATCAGATTGGAAAGATAAATGGTTTTCAGTAATTTATTACTTGGATGAAAAGAGGGAATCTTTTTTAGATCTGCAAGTGTCAAAACATGGGTACAAAAAGTCTCCTAGGGTTATATGATTGGAAGACAGGCGGCATATAAACTTAATAAAAAATAAAATAAAAAATAAATAACAGGCCAGAAAACAAAAATAAAATGTAAAACAATTTGAATAGGTTACTAGATAGAATGTAGCATTTTTATAGAGCAACATGACTGCAGAAAAATCTGAAAAAAGCAGGATATTTGGGGGATTTCTTTCATTGGGGGTCCACAGGCAAAGTTAACGAGCCATCTGATAAAGGAGAATATTTGTAGCTCAGGGTTTAAATTAGTTGTTGGTGCTCTGAGATTGATTTTTTTTCTTGCAGACATTTCATTATCCAAACTAAGTAGCCTCATCAGTGTACAAGAGCCACCTGTCTGACATCTTTACTTCCACTTTACCCTTCGGGTGTCAATGATGATACAAAGTTCTGGTTCTTGCTCTTCTGGTGGCTTCAACCATTGTTATTTAATGCTGCTCTAATGTGTCTTTGATGTTATCTCTACATCTTCTTCTGGACCTGTCCCATATTCTTTGAGCTTTTCCTGTCTCATACGGTATTTTAATTTGCAGTCCAGTCCTGCACTGAGTAGGGAGCAAAGCATAAAAAAAATCTCTTCCAACTCTGCCATTCTAATTTACCATTTGTTGCATGAAATCATCTGTCTCTAAAATAAATCTCATGAAGATGATTGAACTAGAGAAAAAAACAGGCACTCCAATTGTACGCAGAGGTGGGATAGGCTTAATAGTATTCTATTTATGTATTTGCTGGCCATGCCTTTTTCTTTTATACACCAATCCTATTATAGGTAGAAAGCCCTGGCTTCCTTCCTCTTGAGTGACTCGAGTTATGCCACGTAAACCCGCCCTTGGCTTCCGCCGCTAGTATCCTAGGCATTTCGGGATATTCTTATTTTGTTCCTGCCGAATGGAGCAAAGTAACAGAAGTTGGCTGTTTCGAATTTCATACGATAAATCTAGTTTTCAAATCCTGTATGAGCCCACGTAATTAAAAATCCGTCTTCAAAATGATTAGAATAGTGTAATCTTCAATAATGGAGGGAAAATAAATACTTTTCTCTATTATGGAGTTCCATTTGGTGTAGTTTTAAGATAGTGTATGTATTAGGATAATGTAGGATCGTATAGGATAAGATAACGCTCCCTTGTGATACGCCCTCACGAATCTACCGCTCGGTCTGCAGCATCTCCCAACTTTCATTCTCTTCAAGACAGCCGCTCCAGCTGGATCACGTGACAAAACACATCCGGTCATTGTGGGCGGGAATAGGACACTCTCAAGCGGCAAGGAGGCGTTGACTCTGAAAAGTCTCAAGGCGATGACTGTCGGAGCTGACAAACGTGCTGGTTAGGTGGGACCGTCAACGTCTCTCCCACCCTCTGGTCAAGAAGCAAGCGGGTGTCGGTTAAGGAGAAGTGCCGCTGAAAAAAAGGGATCTGAGTTAACGGTGAGGCCTGGGCAGCCGCCTTGTGGGGGACAGTGATATTCGGATGGTACCGAAGGAGTCAGTGTAGGTGTGCAGCACCCTTTCTGAGGCGATCATAGTTAATAGGAGGTGATCAGTCATCTTCCATCTCCATCTCTCTCTCTCTCTCTCTCTCTCTCTCTCTTTCTCAGTCGTTGCGCTCCCTGGTCCCCATGGCATTTGAGAGAGCGAGACACGACAGGTGAGCCGAAGCCTATGTTTAGTCCTGGCGTTTACACACTTTGGAGAAAGTTGATTCTGGAATAATTTCTGGGCCCGTTCTTATTTCCCTTGCCCGGAAATACTACTTGGCGGAAAGACGAAGTCGCCCCTGGGCGACAGATCCTCTTGGGCAGAGTGAAACTTAATGGAGGTGAGTTTATTTGCATTATTCCCCTGTAGCAGTCTCCTTTTAAAAGTGTTTCTTATCTCTTCATCACAGTAAAAAAAAGGCAAGCTCAAGTGCGTCTAATATGCCAAGAAGCATTGTATGATTATTTTTGACAGGGATTTAATGAGTGTTGGGGGTTTTTAGTTGTTGCAGTAGAATGTAGAACTCTTCATCTACCTGTCAAAGTGGGGATAAGTTCACAATCTAATTTTTCTGAGCTGCTCATCATAGATTATATTTTATTTTGTACTTGTAAGTCTTTCAGGTTGTTTTTCTTTACGGTCTCTATATATAGAAATTTGAGGTTGCCCAGGGAAAATGGCAATCTACCAAGTGTTAAGGCACAGATTTGAACTCATTTTTCTGGAGTATTTAACAGCTTGATGAATCTACCCTGGTAGCTTAGTTTTGTAGAAATTTACTTGGAAATATATGTAGGAGCATTTGGAAGGTTATTTAAAGCTACAGTGCTTAAAACTAAATTATATATTTAAATTTACTGTATACATTGAAGAGAAGATTTAACAGAAAGTGCCAAGGCTTGTAAATTAGACTAGGCAATTGAAAAATATCATGGAAGAAGACAGTAAACCATTTCCTATTGCTGCCAAAAATGTGTGGTTTATATCCATGTAGTCACTAGTGATAAAGATTGTATGTTTAAACAAAATAAGATTTCACCTTTAGCTAATTACAAGTTCTGTCTCATGTATTGATGAGTAGAATCTATTTATGTAACTAGACATCCAATTTTATAAACTTCTGAATTTGTTGATTCTCATTTTTTACTTGTATTTGAAGTATATTTTTCATGCGAGCAATGCAACAGGAACTTACCGCATTTGCATTATTCATTCACCAAACCTTATTTCTATGCCCCCATTTTTCAGATTACCCAGTATATGTGGGATATTTTCTTGAAAATGTCAAGTGATAGAGCAGCCATGACTTCAGAAGGCAAGCTGTTTCACTGTTTTAATTACCACAGAGCTTTCCAGGGCCATCTTCTTAAATTTAATATTATACTTTTAATTTAACAATCTTTCATTTATTTCTATGTTATAATCTATAATAGTAGATTATATCTAGTTTTGATAAGAATATTTGTATGAATTTGCAGTCTTGCTACTGTAATTCATATAATGTAACTCTTAAGCTATAGACACTTTTTTTTAAAACACTACAATACTAAATTGTGAATTGTACCTTATTTATGGGAAAAGAGAATTAAGTTCATTCTTGGTTTTTCCACAATTTCCAGTGATAATCTATATGAACTTTATGTAGTTGAAAGATTCAAGGCACATTATATAATTACAACATGAATTACTAGTTTATTTAAAAGTACATAAAAAGGATAATTAAATTATCACTTGTGATTTCACCAATTTGAATGCAATTTTGAAAATATATTTCCTTCTGCTTCCACTTTATTTTAATTAATTATATGTGTGTAACAGTATTGTACTTTGTGTTTAAAATTATTTGGTTTCCTTCTCAGTTCTAAATTGTCAATTAGTTAACTGAAAGAAAAAAGTTCCTGGCAGCTAATTCCATTGAGATTGAATTGATGATCTACCAATTCATGTAAATTAAAATTGGGTTGGAAAAAAATCTGAAATTAAAGAATAAAAATTAAGGGTGACAAAATTGACTTTTGCTGACTTTCAGTGAGGACATTATAAACTAAAGATATCTCTGAAGAAGCAGGGGATGTTACAGCTGAAATTATAGATTCATAGGGTTGGAAGGGACCTTGGAGGCTTTCTAACCTGACCTCCTGTCCAAGGCAGTAAAACTTACATCACCCCTGACAAAGAGCTATTTAATCTTTTCTTGAAAACCACTAGCAATATAGCACCCACAATAATTTATCCTTAGTTCCATTCTTTAATGAACTTCCACCTGTTGCTTCTTGACCTGCTTTCAGGTGCTTTGGAGAATAAATCAACCCTCTTTGTTTGTATGACTTCTCTTCAAGTACTGGAAGACAGCTATCATGTCACACAACCAGAACTGGACTCAGAATTCCAAGTCTGGCCTCACTTAGTACAGTATAGAATTGTACTATCTCTTCTCCTGGTCTTGATGATAGCCCTCTGTTAATGCAGCTCAAAACTGCATTGGCTTTTTTTGGCATCTGTAACACAGTGCAAGCTGATACCAAAGTGATGGTCCACTAGGACACCTACCCCTCTCTCACAGCTACTGTTGTTGAGCTAGATACTTCTTCTATACTTGTGCATTAGGCTTTTGCTGTCTAAGTGCAGGATCTCACTTTTTCCACTACTGAACTGCATTTTTGATAGGGCTCATTTCTCTATGTCAAATCTTTCTGAATCTTGAGTGTCTTCCTAAGTATCTTCCAATACTTTCTGAAAGTAATTTTAAGGACGAGTTTAAGATTTTTTAAATTCAGAATTAACAGCAAATAAATTGGTTTGAATGTTGATTTTAGAATGTTTTCTGACTAGGAAAGGTTATTGACATTTAGATAGATTTTATATATAAATGATAACTGGGAAAGAATTAATTTGCTGTATTAAGGTTAAACAGTTGTATGGTTATCCCTGGTAATTTTATTGGATTTTTCTGAATAGATTTGAAGAGGTATGGGAGATATATTTAATAATGAGATATAAACATAAAAAAGAAGGAATTCATGTGGTTTTATTAAATTAAGGTTATACTAGATGGGCAATTATTTCTGATAACACTTAACTGACTTGCTGATTGGATGGATGATGAGATTTTAAAGATTTGTTTATAAAGAATGAGATGAGATATGGTGATGAAGAGATTCATTGTTGTGTTTTAAGAAATTGTGATAAATTATTACAATTTATACTTACTGGCACAAAGGGGAAAGTAACTTCTTTTTTATTTTATTGTTGCACTTTTTACATACTTTGCATTAGTTTAAAATTAGTATAATGCAATATTTAATAGTTATAAAATGGGAGAATAGCTTTTTCGTTTTAAAAGAGTTTTATTGGTCAAAAATATACAAATTCATCGCTTACATAAGTAGAATTTTCAATTATCAAATAGA
>JAOYMU010000077.1:59830743-59849539 GCA_025802295.1 Psammodynastes pulverulentus
ATAATAATAATAATAATAATAATAATAATAATAATAATAATAATAATAATAATAATAATAATAATAATAATAATGTACTTTTGCAGAGGACAGAACCTTTGCTATATCATCATCAGGCTGATTCTCATTCAATATTCTTAGAATGGTAGAGAAGGGGCCATTGAAGTTCCCTGCAAGAATCCACATTAAAGCATCCCAACAGATGGTTGCCAGACATCCAGAACTCAGGAGCTCATAGTTCTTGGTACAGGTGGTCCGCAACTTACAACCATTTGTTTTAGTGACTGACTGAAGTTACAGTGGCCGTGAAAAAAAGTGACAACTGGTTCTTGCACTTTTGCAGTATCTCTACAGTCATGTCATCAAAATTTGGGCACTTGGCAACTGATAAGTATTTACAATGGTTGCAGCATCCTGGGTCATGTGATCACCATTTGAGACCTTCCCAGCCGGTTTCCAAAAGCAAGGTTGGCGAGGGAAACTGGATTTGTTTAATGACTCCATGATTCCCTTAAGAACTGCAGTGATTTGCCTAACAGCTGTGCAAAAAGGTCATACATTCAGGCACAACTCAACAGCTAGAAATTAACTTAGCAACAGAAATTCTGGTCCCAGTTGTCATAAGTCAAATACTACCTCTAATTGTTACCCTGTTCAATTGCAATGCATCTTGCTGTTATGTATATTTAGTTATTTATTTTCTGGGATGTTAGGTGATCTTGACTTTCTTTATGACAACTGCAAGAATGTGGAGGTACTCTCCTTCCATTGGTTGGCTTTTCTCCAGGTGTCCTATCAAGATTTGGTCAACCCTAATTTCTTTGACCAGTTGGGTAGTCTGTGCAGAATATAGTAGAACTGATATATTATTGTGAACTAAAAGCTAATATTCTTGATGCACTGCAAAGTTAACATTTATCTTAGCTATATCATAAAGCTAACTCATGATCAGCTAAAATTCCAAGATCTTTTCAAGACACAGCTATATTTCAAGATCTTTTCCACACATGCCTGTGCATAAATAATAGTAAGAATCTCCCACAATACATTGATGCATCTGATATATTTTTCCTCAGTGAATAATTTTATATTTTTCTGGATTAAATTTAATTCTGTTATTTACAACCCACATCTCTCACTTTTCAATATAACATTTAATTTTCTTTTTTAATAGTTTAACCATTCAATCCAGTTTTGTATCATCTGCAAATCTGGTAAGATTTCCTTTCCAAATCATGAATTTAATGTACGGTATTTAACACTTGGGTTTGCAGTTCATGCCAGATACTTTATAAACAAATAATTATATCCCAATACAGTAGTTAATTTTAGGAGCTGTAGTGTTGCAGTGCTTAGAATGCAGTATTGCAGATTAACTGTGCCCAGTGCCAGGAGTTCAATCCTGACTGGCTCAAGGTTAAGTCAACCTTCCATGCTTCTGAGGTCTGTAAAATGAGGATCCAGGTTGTTGGGGGCAATATACTGACAGTGTAAACCGCTTAGGGCTGTAAAACACTATGAAGCAGTCTTAAGTGCTATGGCTACATAAATATTCTAACTGCCACTCCTGAACCATACCCAAGATCCATATCTTTTCTCACTTTCCCTTCCCAAAGGCCCTCTGGAAATGCCAGGTCTTAACCATCTTCCAAAATACTAACAGAGATGAAGTCATCCTTGTCTCTAGAGACAATCTGTTATAGAAAAGGGAGACCATCACAGAAAAATCTTTCCAGGCTTCCTGTCACCCTAATATGACTTCTCTATTGGTTCTTACCAAAGTGGCAGATTCTATTTGGAGCAAACTCTGTTAGCAAAGTCTATAATCACATAGGACTTTATAGGTGATAGCCACCTTAAATTGCTCCTAGAAGCTAATTGTCATCAGTAGAATTCCTGTGATAATAATGCTAATTATTAATCCACGCATGACTATTACTATATGGGAGTCTCATTTAAACTAACTATAGTTTCTAAACTGTCAGCAGGGACAGTCCCATGTGAAACAATATACAGTAGTCTAATTGTGACATATAGAAGCGTTATACGAAAGGAAATTGTTTTGTACAAAAAGGTTGCACATATATTTTAACAAATAGAAAAGAAATTAAGCATATCCTATAATTTTAAGAGCTTAAAAACACAATATTTTTGTCACTGCTTAAAATGTCACAGGATTTGGTGAAAAAAAAATGAACAAGCTGTCTCAAAGTATTGGAGACCATCTTTTTAACTCTTGGAGCTAAAAAGTGAGATAGAAGAGACTGCTCTAAATGGATAAAAAGTGGTTCTACTCATTTGCATCATTAGACAGAATTTTTAAAAGTTAGTGATCCTTTGTGGGAGTGGCAGATAGAACAGTTATGGGGCTGAAAAGCAATAGGAGCTTCAAAGTCTATTCAAAATAAAGTTTTTAAAAAATCAATACATTATTAAGTTTTCTCTGGTTGGGCATGCTACAGATACCCTCCATCCATTGTAGAAAAGGACCTATCCTACTAAATCCAATTTTCTCTTCTGTTACTGTGGAGAAGAGTAATCTGAGAATTGGGAGATAATGAAACAATCCCCAGGACTGATGCAGCTCATAGCTGATGCTTCCACTGTCACGATGGCTGGAGCTGATAGCTTTTGGAAAGAAGAAAAAGATCTTCCTGTGCAATGATTGTGTTGTAAAATTTATAGACTTCATCTGTGTTTAATAGCATGGGATGTAGGCATTGGCCTGAGAAAAGCAAAACCTAAGGAATACAGCCACTGCAAAGACCAATTAACCCAGTTTGAAATCAGACCAGAATGGAGACAACTAGTAGGTGAAAAATGACATCAAGTATTTACCCCAGGAATGACAGCAGCTAAGGTGAAGAGTATTATTAACATATTACAAATGGCTAGAGATAGGGATCTGGATGAAGGATATCCTGTGTACATGCAACATTTATATTGTGATCCATTTCACCCACTCCAGATTCTTGATCTGTTACTTGCTGGTGTTTTGTGAATCTGTAAAGTTTTATGGGTGCCTGCTGAGGCAAAATCTTTCTATATTGTAATTAATAAAGCTAGGGATTAACAAAGAATTCTGTGTGGTCTCATCCATTAATGTGAATCATTTGCCGGATTACAATCTTGTGGGGAAGGTTGGTATATTGGTATCTCTTTGATAGGTATGGTATGTGTACTTCTAGTGTAAACTCCTAATCATTGACTAAGGCAATGCTGCAGGATCCCAATTTGGATCGTTCCTCTGGTCCTGGTGACCGACCCAGATTGGATCCTCCAACATTATCCTGAGATACATATATCTGCCTTCATTCACCAAGGCTATGTGTCCAGTGGATGTTCATATCCAACTATTTCTTAGTCATGGAAAATTGCAACAGAGAAGAACTTATGTGTGCAATGGATGATGGAAGGAAGGCTGCAAGTGAACTAGCCAGAAGTGGATTTCCAGTAATTTTTCCCTGTTATCAGTGATTGCCTGAAGAGCATATACTCTCAACTATGAAGGAAAGTAAAAGAAGTTGTTAGTGGCACTCACATTCTTGGCACTTTTAGCAAAACCCTGATAACAAAACCTTGTAATTTTAAGGAAAGATACTGTCCCCAGTTCTACAAATCCTTACAATGGATTTTTGAAGTCTGCCTACCAGAGCAAGCAGGAAGATATTCAAGCTAAGAACCATGTTTGTAATATTGTAGTGTAGATGTTGTATGTACATCAGGTGTGTCAAACTCATGGCCCACAGGCCAGATGTGTCACGTGCTGGCCCCCCACCCCTATTTTAGCAAAGGAGAAAAAAGTTGTGATACATCACATGGCGTGTCGTCGCAAGATTGACACCCCTGATGTAGATGGTCACTTCACATAAAGGTAGAAAATACCTATGTGATGCTAACACATACCTCATTCTTTCTTAGATGGATTCTCCCATTATTCTTAATCACCTTCTCATCTGCATTCTGGGTTGCAACTTCCTTTTTTTTTTGGTGACCTGATCTAATTCTTAAATATATGTACACATCCCAATCATATAGTATAGACTATTCATTTTCTTGTAATAAAAATATCTCAAGACACTTCCCCAAATTTCCTGTGTCATAGGATTATTGCTGATGACATTTGTTCCATTATTCCAGAAAGCAGAAATTTCAATTATAAGGAGCATTTCATTTACGTATCAAGAACTGATGGCATGAATTGCTTACCAAAGGCGCAGATTGCTTTAGGTGATGGACTCTTCTTGTTAAATATTTGTAGTGACTTACTATAAGTGATGTTATTGAGGCTTCCTGGACTCGTAACTCTGCTCAATGATAATGTAACCAGAAAGACCTTTGGATAGCATCATGTGGTATGCCTGTTGCACTTTTTCCAGATTAAGAGTCACTTCATGGCTCAACTGCTGCAATGTAATGTGAATGAGGCTGCCCTTGAAGCTTCACCTGATCCAGAATGCTGTAGTATGGATAGTGATGGGCATGCCTTGATATGCTCATGTAGCACCTCTTCTTCATGATTGGCCAGTTTGCTCCTGATATGATTCAAGATGTTGACCATTATCTATAAAATCCTTTCATGACATAAGGTCTAGTTACTGAGGGACAACCTGTCTGTTCTCGTGATTGATCTGGCAAGCTTTCTTCAATTAAACAATGCCATCTATGGAACCCCAGAGGGCTATCTTTTCTGTAGCAGCCCATCCTCTGGAATGAGTTTCCCCTAAAAGATCTGGCTAGCCATAACCCTGCTGGGATTTCAAAGGGCTTTGAAGACATGGCTCTTTGCCCAGGCCTTTGGCAAGGGGGAGTGAAGCCACCTGGACTGACTGGTTGTGCTTTTCTCTTGTTCCTATCATCTTATCATATTTTATTATTATTGATTGTATTCTCCCCATTTTTAATATTTTTGTGTGTGAATCATCAAGAGACATTGGGAGTCAGGCAGCATCCAAATTTAAATAATAACAAATAAAAAATAGTAATAAGCCTCTGTACCTACTCTTATCAGGATTAGCCTCTACTTCAAAACTGGAGGAAAGGAAAAACCTGTGTTCTTGAAACAGATAGCAGATAGGGGTTTGGAAATTTGGATGCCAAAATTAAATTAGGTCCAATACTTTGACCAAATGGTGGAAAACTGATTGCCATATATTTAAGAAAGACTGAGGAGGGGTGAATTGTTGTGCAGTATATAACTAAAAGTATATTCTCTCTTTCTCTATTCTACTGTTTTTTTATCAAGAACATTGAGATATATACTTTCACCACCTTATTTATTTATTTCTTGCCTGCCAAGCTAATTTCTGTTGCTTAAAAGCCACTGTTGATAAAATTAACTGTCTGGAACTACAAAAGGATTCAATCATGGGCTTCATTGTGAATATTGATTATGTGTAAACTGTTGAGTTTTACTGAAAAGTGTTACTAAGCATTTTTAAAAAAATACTTCTCAGTTATTAAATATTGGAGTAAACTTTTCAAACAAGGGAACTGTTTTCATTGTTATTTGCTAAGTCTCATAGAAGTGATATGATATGAAACCAAAAAACCAGAAGCAGACCTCTGGTTATCTCATTTTTGAGTGTTTAGAAGAAATAGAGCAATTCTGCATAATACATCCTGGTGGAAGCCAGTACCCAATGGAAAAGAAAAATATTCAGTGAAAATTAAATAATATGGTCCAACAAAGCAGCACTAATATAGAGATTTTATTCAACTGTATTGAATTCTTACAGCACATTGTTTGTCACAAAGCTATTGATCCGATTTTGGAGTTGTTTTGCCTGAAGACAGTGACACAAAATTCATGAGAGCTGAAAGCAGTATTGATTAATCATGGCTAACTTGAAGGGTCTTTTTCTCTCTTTGTTTTCAAATTTTTGTTTTACATCTGTGCAAATGAGCTGAAAAAGGAACCAAACCCGAACTCTCCTACTAATTACATCACTCTGTACAAAGTTCAGTGTATGGCAAAATCAGATTTCATCTTTTACCCCTATGAGGTCATGCTGCCTGAAAAGAGGCCAGAGGGCAATTCAAACAGATCCAGTGTATAAAGATGATGCTGGCTCTAGGGCTTTTGACTCAAAGCAGGTTGAAAAATGGAAAGTAAGAAGTGGTAGCCTGAACCATTAATTCTCCCAAAAAGTAATCAAGAATGGGTAGCTGGTAAGAATTCAACCCAAGGGTGAAGTCAGTATCTTCCAAATCTTGAGGAAAGAGATATTCATGCACCCATCCTTTGTGACTGCCCAAGGACTGTTGAGCTGGCTTGAGCCATCCACCTCAAAATCTTGTTCATTCTATAGTCCTATATAGATGTACATTTCAAAATAAAATGATTATGAACACTGCTCATAAAGATCTATGGAAATGGTGGTAACATTACGCTTGCCTTTCTAAAACATTTTAGTTCTTGTTTAGATTACGTGAGAGGAGCAGGGTAAAATAACTGCTGTACTGCTTCCACAGTGGAGCATCCGTAAATCAAGAGTCATTTTGAAGGGAAATTTATTGATGTCAGAATGAACAGAAAAGCATTCTTGCAGTAATAATGATCACGTCTATAGTGTCCCTCACACCTTCTTGGGTCTAAGAGGGAGAATCCCTGTTTGTCAATATTCCCTGTTTTCCATCTATAAAATTGGCACCTTCCCCCAGCCGTTTATACTCCAGATAAATTTTAAGTGCAGAGAAGTAACATTAGCAGCATTTTGGACTGAAACCCTCAAGCACACAAAACAGCACATTCCAGGAGGTAAAAGAAAACCCACATAATAGTCTGCCTTGGAGCATCAGGTTTTCGGAATATAGAGCAACCAGAAATATGGAGATACAAATGCAGCATAAGGGAGAGGGAATACACACTGTGATGTGACTCAAGAGGAGATTTAAGCTGTTGCTCCTGTAAAGACACTGGTTAGGAACCAGCTGTTCAATACCCACAATGGGCAGGATGTGCACCAAGCCAAAGTTAATTCTGCTTTCCATACACAACAGCCCAGCTGCTGGGATAAAGTCTATTCCCTCAAGGAACACAAGGAAAGTGCAGAGATACACTCTGCCTTATAAGGGATCCCTTCCTGGTACAGTACTAGTACTGGCCTTGGGCTGGATATCCAAAAAGGTTGGCAAGCTGAATATGACTGAAATATGACTAACACAGCCAAAGAGAGTTCCCGGAGGTATCACACTCTGGGCCTGCATTCTTCTTTCTTTCTCAATTTAACCTGACTGCTTTCTGACATGGGAAGAAGAGGGTTCTGATTAGGTTCATGCCTTTCTATTGCTTTTGGAAGGCAATTATTTGCACTATATCATTTGCCCTCCCTCTGAAGAAAGACACCGTGGTCTCTAACGTGGCCGTATGTTTTGAAACCATAAACAGTACCATAATGTAGGCCGTGTCACATTCTTTAATCCAAATTCCTCATCTCCAATACAGGGGGCACCAAGTGGGGAAAATTGCCGACAGTGCATACAAGGCTTGGTGATCAAGTGCTGCGCTACCGACCTCTTCAGCTGCAGCAGAGGCAGCCTTCTCCTTCCAGTCTGCAAGTGAAAAGGCCAGGCTTCCACAGATTTCCTCTCCGATATTCAGCTAGAAGCTGTGGCAATAGGCTTCTTCAGATGCTGGCTCATAAGTTCCCTGGCGCGGGATACCTGGATGTGATCGTAACAGGAATTGCAGACAAGGACTGGATCATAAAGCTGCTGATCAGGAATGGGCAGCTTTAGATGGCAGCAGCCGGCACAAAACACATTCCCACAATTCCTGGATAAGAAATAACACATAAAAGAAACAATGATACTGGAGCCAGGAAGGATGACATATGGAGGATCCTGTTTTCAGTTAACTAAGGAAGAAAACTGACAATGCAATCTGGGATCTTAGATATCTTGCTATGCTGTGTATTTTTGCAAAACTTTTCTGAAGCCTAACTCACTCTCTCCCCCCACCTCTGTGTACACATCTTATAGATAGGAATAAAATAATAGCAATTTTGAGACAGCCTGGGCAGGGCCAATTAGTCTTGATTCAGAGTAACTGAATTTTGAGATACACAAAATAGTACAGCACATATTAAGAAGAGTTGTTATAGGCAGTGATAGGAACTTTCAGCTACAATTTTGACTGATATATGAAGGAAGGGACATATGCAGGACTTCCAAGATCCCAGGCAAATCTCACAGATAAGGTCCCCAAATAATCAACAAACTCAGGCACAGAAGGCAGACAGTGGCTGTGCTTTCACTATGTGGCCTCTTCCTTGTTCTGCTTCCAGATAATCCAGTTTGTTAGAGTAAGTGGGCAGTGGTGGCAAATGGAAGTTATAGCTATCCAGGAACAACGGTGGAGAAAAATGTTATGGCTCCTACCAGAGCCTTAAGACTCCATGTTTGTTGAAGGCATTCATAATGCAAATTTCTGTTCCATAAAACTTCAGTCTATTTACACAATACGGCCAATCTCTTAGGATTATTTTTTTTGAAGTTTTTTTATTCTCTTTTTCTAAAGAATACTTTTTCCAATTGCTTAATTATCACAAAGTCACTTTTTCCTGTTGAAAAAGTGCTTCCACTTAACATACTATTTCCAAAAATAAAGGATACTAAAATCTTAATGATTTTCTAATACTTATACCCCAAGTATACCATCAAGTGATTGGAAATTGGTAGTTGATAATTATTATTGTTTTGTCAAACTTTGGCTAAAAATAAATATAATGAACTACTGCTTCCCAAGAAGACACTACCCTACTATATTCCATTTATCCTCTATACAGAACTTGTTATTCCCTTTCCAATATTTGCCATATATTCTGCAACATACTTAATAAAATGGGGAAAAAAAGAGATGGGAAAATGAGATGTGTCATAGTAATTACATTACCTGCAATGGTGTCTGCGTTTGGCCAACCAGAACTCACAGTCACAGTTAAAGCAGTGTGATGCCATGTGGTCTGGAACCCAACGTGTGACCTGTTTAAAAACAGAAAGTGTCATGGATGATTTTGGTTCTGTTTCTTATAAACAGCATATCTGTAAGGGAAGAAGCTACACAGCACACACATTTTAACATGTTAAACACATGTTAAGCTTTACTTTCAAAACAACTGTCTGAAGAATAATTCAAAAGATGTTAACAAAAAGTGAAAAGGTGAAATATTGGTTGCTCCATTAGAAAGAGTAATGTTTATTAAAAACTTAAAAGAATGTCAGAGGAAAAAAAGAAGATCCTTGAGAGCAGACAACAAAAATGGAATTATGTTTGAGAAATATTTTTTTTTACTAAAGGGAATCAGATACAAAATATATGTTTATACCTCAGTAGAGGAGAGAAGAATAGGGAAATACAGAAGAGGAAGCAGCAACGGGAATGGTTTCAGTTTACATCATACAAAGTTAAAACATATAAACTTATCTCAAACCAAACTAGCAAATAAAGAATGTAACATGCCTCAGTTTCCCTTTTATCAACAGGCTCCCAGCTTGCTTCAGATAAACAGTCTTCACTATGATCAGAGTAAAAATCCTCATTTTCACTGCCATCTGACTCCTTGAGGCAAGTCTGCAAGGAAGACCATGAAAGCCATCAGATTATCTATATCACACAAATGATCACTTCCGTCAAGAGTTTCGGCCTTCCTCCAAATGAACTGAAAATAGCCACAAGACCATAGATAATAGCTTTCTATCACATCAGGCGTTATTCCAACTAGCTCAGTATCATCTATTGTGATTTCAGGTGCCACCATAATTGATATCTGATCTTCTAACAGACGTGCAAAACACCTGGGGCTTCTCTGTTTAGTGTGCTATTTGATAATGTCCATGCTATAATTATATTCAACACAGCAGAAATGTGGAATCGTAGAATGAAATGTGTGGGCACATATTTATGTCCAGAGAGAAAATGTGTGCCTTCATTAGTATGTTCACACGTTTGTAGGTACAGAGTGCCTACAAACATGTTAATGGTAGCAGGATCTGTTCATTTTATCTATACATGCTTTCTTGGGGGAAAATTAAAGAAACCACTGAAAAAGCCCCACGGGCGTCACTTACAAAGTCATCTTCATAGTCCATCTGTGGTTCAGCTGGAGTTGGATAGCAATGACGGATGTCTAATCTATGCTGAAGTTCCCGCACCTGCCTACGCAACTGCTCAACCTCCTGCTTATAGGTAGCTTCGATCTGCCGCAACCTATGCTGGATTACATCTGTGGGGAAGGGAAGTCCATCATCATCTAGATAGAGGGGAGGCACTGGAGAAGGGCTGTTTGGTGGCATGTGTTTGGAGCCAAATGCCTGCTTCAAATGGCAAGGGAGCCACAGCTTGCCGGACCTCCCCACGAGGCCTGTGCAGTGTGCGCCAGAATGGATGGAGCAGCCAGGAGGCTTCACACTTTCTTTCAAAGGCCACTGCCCACTGAGGCACAGTCCAGAGGTCCAGAAGTGTCTACTGTTCAGTCTTTTGTTACAACAGCCATAGGACAAGAGTCGTCGGGGACCCATGTCACCCCCAGGAAGTGATGTCCCCATCCCTTGAAAACTCTCCCAGTTTGCTGCTAGAAGAGAGAATTCGCTCATCTGACTCTGAGAAACTCCTTTTCGCCACAGCTCTGCCTGAATTTTCCCTGTCTGGTTGCCCTCCTCTCCATGCTTGACATTGCCAATTTTCCCGTCCAATTCTTCTTTTTGACAACCTGGAGCACTGTGTCTTGGAACAGTCAGAGCTGGCTGACATGAACTGGGGTGACCTGCGGAAGTCTGGCTGGAGGACGTTTCTGGATGAGAAGTTTTCGCAAGATCCCAAGTGCCATTGGATATCAGGCCAGTGTCTTTGACATGATTGCAGGATAATTTTTCAAACACTTGTGTTTGTCCAGAATTTGGAGCTGGGACTGTGTCTTCTGTTGCTTCTGAGCCCACTCTGCTTACTACTTCTACCTCAGAAGGCACAGCCCTTAACTGCTGAGACACTTCATGTTTCTGTGGTCTTTGTGGCCGACTGATTCTGTGACCGTCAGAGGTGGCGCTGCCAGCGCTATGCAGGGGATAGAATTCCTGCTGCTGTTGAGGTACTTGAAGCAACTCATCTTCTCTGGTTTCTTTGCTTGTCACTGTCTCTTCAGCATTGGGATGTCGGGATTCCAAACCCACCCTGACATCTTGACAATGGTTGTTCAGATTTGGATCACTTGATGTGCGGGTCAGCAGGCTGCTAGGATCACATGCTGAGAGAAGATCATCCATGGATCTTGTCTTTGGTAATCTGAAACCACAAAAGTCAATTCAGGCAACAGGAATAATGTATGTATTGCCTACAGATACACTTACAAGAAGTTGTCCACTGCAGAGCCTTAGAGGAAAATACATGCAGCCATGTATGTTCTCTCCCTTCATCTCACCCCAACATGCTTGCTTGCATACATACACACACACACGAAGCCCTTTTATAATCCAAATATTTTCAATTATTTTTTAGCATTGCAGTAAGTAGTCAGAAGCAAGGAAGGAACAACTCTTTTAGTCAGGGCTGCAAAGGCAAAACTGTTCCTTATGGTATTTTTCCTGGATATAAATAGTTAGGACAGATCCTTGCTTTTTTCCCCCTAACTCATTTTAAAGACTCATAAATAATTACCAAGTAAATGGGAAGCATTATTTCCTAATCTACAAAAATAAAAAGATCACATCAAACTACCCTTTTAAAGCAGTGAACATTTTCAGAGAATTCAGATAAGTAAAATGATTAACACAACCCTAAGTCCAACCCTCTAGAATCTTCTATATAAACTGCATTGTAATTGATCAGGATAAGCAAGGCCCTTATAAATAAATAGAGGCCATTGCAGAGATATCCAAAATAGCGTTCGAAATCCTGAATTGCACAATTCATAGAACCTTTAACTATTTTTTTCCTACCTGTCAAGCGACCGACTGCTGAACTCTTGAGTCTGAGATCCAGAAGGCAAGTAAAGATCCATGCCTTCTTCTCCTAAAGGACACGGAGATGAAGTTGGAAGATATACAGCTGTCCAGAGATGCAATGCACGCACATGGCACACTGGATGCAGCACCTTGACATCAAAGATGGAGGAAAGCAGATTCAGGAAGAGGAGAAGAAAACCAGCATAAGCCAAGAGTCTGGTAGCTCATGAAGGCCCACTCTAACTAATAATTGATATGGGCTATGATTACAGTCTCAAAAGAGCCTCGGTGACGCAGAGGTTAGAATGCAGTAATTGCAGGCTACTTCTGCTTACAGCCAGCTGCCTGCAATTTGGCAGATCGAATCTCACCAGGCTCAAGGTTGACTCAGCCTTCCGTCCTTCCGAGGTTTAAACTTTAAGATCAAAACGTACTAAATCAAAGGATTTTAATATTGGAGACAAAGTCTACCTTTCCACTAAATACTTCCAACCTAGATAAACGCCAAAAAACTGTGCCCCAAATAGCCCTTTTCCCATCTGTAAAATCAACAATTCTGTCACAGTACAGCTTATACTTCCCAAAGACCTTGGACAAATCCATCTGGTATTTCATTGAAGTTTATGGAAGCTGGTTCTAACTTCTTCCTTTCTGGGAGCCCCTCCAATCCCCTGATAGAAGGAGAACAACATTTTGAACTTAAAGACATTCTTTTCAGTGTCTCTAATGCCTTTAATGACTCCTGCAAGCACAGAAAATGTCCAATACCTAGTAGCTTGGAAACATTTCCCCCCTTCTGAAATGGAATGCATATATGCATGGCATGTGCACTCTCTCAGACTACAGAGATTCCATAACTAATACCTGCATAAACAACAAGACACCCCTCTAATCACTCTCTGTTTCTCTAGGACTAATATCCCTGTGAAGGGGAGCAGCATGTCACTGCCTTCCCCTTTGCTTGTGTTGCTGCCTGCCACAATCCAGAGAGGGAGGGGGAGATGGGGGAACTAAAGGGCCTGTTGGAAAAAGGTGAAAGAGGAGAAGACTAGTGAGAACAAGAGGCAGAGGTGTGAACTAACACCATCTGGACACTTCAAGGATTTTTGGGCACCCAGGACCTGGGAATGGAATGTTAATTGCTTCTTGAAGTGTCCTGTTCTCAAAACATCCAACTACTATCCTATTGGACATTGATGAACTAGTCAAAAAGGGGTTTGGAATAATGTAGCAGTTTGTGCATATTTTCTTCTTTCTTGCTTTTGCTGCATCCAGTTGTGTCTAGTAAAAGATCCTTGAAACCTTCAGATAGAGTCAAGCATTTTTCTTTCCTAGAAAGCCAGCTGGGACAGGACTGACAGGCTGAATTATAGAGTTACTTTTTAAGCCAAATTTGTATCCATGCCTAATACTCAGTTTAAAATCCAATATATTATAGTTTTTCAGAGCCTTTTTAAAAGATGATATGTAAAGATTGGTGTTTTGAAGTAATATGATTTACTGTATTTATATTTCACTAAAATTGTACAAAAGAAAAAATAATGATATTGTGATTTTCTGCAGAATTTAACAGTAATATATACTTCTTTAAAGGGGTTACAAAGGTGGATTATGGAGACATTTCTTCACGATTTGGACTAAGACAGAAGCTTCAGTGCAAACCTTTTTCCTGGTATTTAGAGAATGTTTATCTTGATTCCCAAATACCACGACACTATTTCTCTTTGGGAGAGGTAACAATTTTATGTACAATACCATATAGTGCAGACCTGGTCATTTTATATGTGTAGGCCACATATACCCTGCAGGCTGTCCTAGTCCCAGTCGGCAGTATCTATGGCAGGCAGTGTATTGACAGTGGCAGGGCAGTGGGGCAACAGCCCTCCACAACAGTCTGTTTTTCATGCGACCCCTTGAAAAAATTAATTGCCCATACCTGATACAGTGTGTGGTAAAATAAATATGTCATAATTAAACACCTATACTTTTTCATGTCGAAACTATAACATTTGCTACAGTGGGATTAAAACAAGAATTTTTCCTTGTTGTGAAAGTCTATCTGTAATATGGGAATATAGGATTATATAAACATTTTTATATTAGCTTTGAAGTAAGCTTTCTTTATATTAAATTTTATTGTAAGATAAAAATACAAAAGAAAATAAATGTTAAAGAACAGAGAAAAAGAACAAAGCATTTTGTTCCAAGCGTTAAGGATGCAAAGTTTACATCATGGCATTGATGGATATTTTGTCAACAACCTTTTTAAAATACAAATTATTACAAATTATAAACAAAAATAGAAAATGTTTGTATTCTCAAATTTAATTTCATTTAATGCAGTTTGAAAAATTAATATTTGCAATATAATTTAACATACAATTTAAAACATATAATATTATTAATAAAAACAGATATAAAGTATTAAAGACTAAATACAAATAGAAAATGAGAACAAATAAAAAGCCTGAGCAATAATGAGTAAAATTATATTTTTGTTGACATACATATATGTTATCGAATCAAAAGACTTCGCTAATTTATCAGAAAGCTAGCTCTGAAAAAACTATGTTGCCCTATTTCAAGGAAAAAGCAAAAGACTATAATACAGGGCTGTCAAATTTACGACCCGTGGGCCAGATGTGTCATATGCGGGCCATGCTCACGCCCGTTTAGGAAAAGGGAAAGTCGCGATATGTCACATTATGAAGTGAGTTTGACACCCCTGCTCTAATAAAATCTAATTTCAGTTTCTGGAAAGTTTACAGCATACCCAAATTTTTGAACAAAATATTGGTATTACGTGTCTCAGACTATGTAAACTTTAAAATCAAAACCAAGATAAATAGCAGAAAACAACCACATTTCAAATCTTAGCAATGTGATAGTTATATTTGTGCTATCTCTGTGCTGGTATACTCATCCCCTTCCTGCCTATATGTGCACTGATTTACGGAGCTAAAACTTACAGAAAAAACAAAAATGATAATCACTGAGAGAATATGAGCCTAATGACTACATGACCTTGTCATTAAGTAGTTAAAGAGAGGATGGGTAAATTGGCCTTCTTTTAAAATTTCTAAGGCTAATGTGCAAGTTAGTTAATATGTATCTGGGGTGTATGTGTGTGTGTCCATGGCCTGCCTGCCTGCCTGCCTGCCAGCCTGCCTGCCTGCCTGCCTGCCTGCCTGCCTACCTACCTACCTACCTACCATCTATATGATTTTTTTAAACTTTTCTTTAGATAAGAAATGCAGAAACAAATCAGTGTCTAGATAATATGGCACGAAAAGAAAATGAAAAAGTTGGAATTTTTAATTGCCATGGAATGGGTGGTAATCAGGTAATAAAAAAAATGTTTTCATTATATTTTGAGCAGTAAGTAATTTAATAGATATATTTAAAATCTTTATTCTTATTGGCCTGTCTCATAATTAATCTATAATGGAGCTTATGTTGAAGAATTATAATTCCAATTTATGGACAATCAGCATCAAATCAGCTTTAAGCTAGTCACTGGTATGAATTTCCACAGGGGTGGTAGATAGATTAAAGACTCTATTACAAATTAATTGTTTCCAGAGTTAATTTGGTGGCATAGTTGCCTCCTCTTGAAGCCCTGAGTGATTTATGGAATATGGAAACACTGGGTATTTAGCCAATATTTTTGTGGCACTTCCAGCAAGATAATCTGTGTAAGCCTGCAACTTGTGTGAAACAACTTTTATATTTTAAATATACCCATGTCCCCAAATACTATTGCATCATTAATATTTAAATCAATTTACTTGCCAGGCGAAGTTTACCATATCAAATAAGTAAATGCAGTTCAGATTTCAGCTATATGAATCTCAATTAATAGCCATCATTTTCTAGTAGCAATTGTCATTTCTGATGTCAGTATAGACACTACTAAAAAAATTTCCACTTTACATAATTTGTTAATGTTATGTACTATTTTTGTTTAGAGTGAGTAAACATAATGTAATATATTACAACAGCTCAATTGTGCTAATAGAATTACAGTTTTTTTAATATAATAAAAGAAAAAGTCAATCTAGATAAACTTGGAAAGTTTGAAAAATATTACTTTATTGCCACTGGAAATTTCATAAATGCCATTGTTTAGGAGACCTTTTAAGTGGCAAAAAAGGAGATTCATTTGGCTGCTCTTTTCCAAATATTTCATTAGGAAGAAGTTTTATACTCAGATTTTATAATGAAGTATCACTGCAGCAATCAAATGTGGTTTTCTCTCAAGGTTTTCTCATACACAGCTAATAAGGAAATCAGAACAGATGATTTGTGCTTAGATGTCTCCAAACTTAATGGTCCAGTCACAATGCTCAAATGCCATCACTTAAAAGGCAATCAGCTTTGGGAGTATGATCCAGTGGTACGTCTCTTTATGATCCCAAACTTTTTTGAGAAAATATCTGGTTATAAACAGAAAATAGAAGGAAAACATTGTTTTTGAAAGATATCCTGTCAATTTATTTCATAGTATCATAATTCTGTCAATTTCATATCATCACATGATTGCCATTTACAGCTTTGTTAGCTTCCCATAAAGTCGATGAGGAAGTAGATCACATGTCACTCTTGTAAGATCTTCTTCCTCCCGCCACTTTTTCTCCTGAGGAGCCCCCAGATTTTAGGGCGAGTATAGGATCCAGACAGGTGACTATTTATCCACCCACATTTGTACCAGCCCATTAGCATCCATTCCCTACCTGCCCTCTGGGCTATATCAGCTATTCATTGATACACATGTGAGGCTATAGGACCTGCCTCTTCACTTGGCCCAACCACCATGCTTGCCCAAACTCACTTGCTTGCAAACCTGCTTGCAAGAGATTTAAAGAAGAGCTTGTCACAACTGGGATTTGCAACTTCCTGTCAGGTTTCCCATTGACTTTGCTTGTTGGAAACCAGCAGGAAGACATAAGTTGTGGACATATAAGGTCCTTGCTTGATAGTCCACAATTTTTGCTAACAATGGCAACAGGGTCTGCAGAAATTACTAGAATTAAGTGATGCAGTAATGTGACATTGTACTTTACAACTGCATCACTTAGCCATGGAAATTCCAATCTCATTTACAGAATATGAAACATAGAATCATAGAAGTGATCTCAGGAACCTATGCTCAAGGCAAGAGACCTTATACTATCCCAGTCAAATGGTCATCCAATCTTTTCTTGAAAACCTCCAGTGTTAGAGCACCCACAACACCAGGAAGGAGAATGTTCCATTTGTTAAATACTCTCACTGCCAGGAAATTTCTATTTAGTATGATCTCTGAACAACCTTCCAACTGTAGCTTCTTGTCCTGCCCTCAGATGCTTTGCAGAATAAGTCAACTCCCTTGTCTCTGTGACTTTCCCTCATGTCACCTCTCTTCCTTCTCTTCAATGGCCTAGACATATTTAGTTTCCTTAACCATTCATATGATTTAATCTCCAGATCTCTTATCATTTTTGTTGCTCTTCTCTGCATTTTTTCCAGGGTCTCAGCGTCTTTTTTGTATCATGGTGACAAAATTACCTTTTCCAAGTACGACCTCATTAGTGCACGTACTAGTACTTCTCATGATCTTGATGCTGTCTTTCTGTTGATGCAGCCTAAAAATGCACTGGCTTTTCTGGCAACTGCAGCACTTGCTGGCTCATACTTAAGTGGTAGTCCACTAGATTCCTCTCACAATTCAAACTAATGAGCGAGGTACCACCTATTCTATATATATGCATTTCTTTTTTCTTGCCTTACTTTTCACCACTCAACTGCAGCTTGAATAGTCAATTCTTTCAAGATCCTTCTGAATCTTGAATTTATCTTCCAAAGTCTTAGTAGTTCCCCCCAACTTGTTGCCTGCAGATTTGATGAGCTCCCCTTCTATTCTTTATCTAGATCATTTATGAAGATATTGAAGAACACTGGACCCAAGGCAGAACCTCTTTCTGTGTAGCTGTAGTTCTGCTGAGAGCTACATGCAGAATGCAGTTGCAGTCAATTATAAATCCAACTGGTGGTGGTACTGTCTATTTTACTTTGTTCTGGTTTACCAAGAAGTAGGTTGTGGTCTACTTTGTCAAATGCCTTATTGAAGTTAAAGCGTACTATATTCACAGCACTTTCTTTGTTCACTAATTTAGTCACTATCAAAGAAGTGATCCCAAAATCTTGCCATCGTCTTCCATTTGTGGATTTAATAAGTTAATGGGATCTAAGAGGCTTGTTCTATGTTATAGAATTAGGAATCTTATATGCAGCAAACTCAGTGAACACCACCTGACAATTCTAGGAGACTACCAGCAAAATTTAAAAGTTTTGTTTCAACAACATTAGTACTTCTAATTCACTAATTCTAATTCACTTACTCATTCAAAGACCCTTCCTATCCCTGGCTAGGTGATACCAAATGGTTTGATAGCCCTTGTACTATTCTTTTTCAGATGAATCCTAAGAGAGTGGAAAGTAAGATTTCAAACTTCTATTTCTTCTAGCTCTCTTTTATAAACAATGCTGAATTATATCAGCTTGATTGCTGACTTACCCAACATCACCCAACATTACCCAATATTTGTTATATCTGTGGAGATTCTCAGTCATCCAGGTCATAGTTGTCTCAAAGGTGTTTTTTCAAAAGGCAACTGGACTGTTTTTTCCTTGAGGAAGAAGAACAAAATGTTTTGCTTTTCATCCAGTTGTGATGATGGGTTGGGGGGATGGAAGCAGAGGTGGTATTCAGCAGGTTCTGACCAGTTCTGGAGAACTAATAGCGGAAATTTTGAGTAGTTCGGAGAACTGGCAAATACCACCTCTGACTGGCCCCACCCCCATCTATTCTCTGCCT
>JAOYMU010000077.1:60023018-60033329 GCA_025802295.1 Psammodynastes pulverulentus
TGCTTGTGCAGGGGGTTGGACTAGATGACCTACAAGGTCCCTTCCAACTCTGATTATCTGTTATCTGTTATCTGTTAAGGGTTGTCTTATTATGATCAGCATATGAAGCAAATGTATCATGTATGTATCATTACCGTTAATACTATAGGCAATAGCAGTGGAAACTGCAAAATAAGCTTAACAAATATCAAAAGAAGTGTTCATAGCTTGATTTCTTTCCATATTAAACATACAGCCCTTAATCTATTATGGGTACAGGAATTCATAAATATTATCATACATGGCAACACCTAAAATGATGAGGTAGAGCTGTACATCCAGCAGAACAACCAGAATAAAAAATAAAGTACTTACACTTTCACTCTGGAAAGGATTTAGAAAGTTACCCCCCATTTCACCATCATCTCGAGGGGTCCCAGGCTGATTACTCATACTCATATTACTTGGAGAATTCTATTTGGAAAACAAAGCAAGAAAATCAAAAGCATAAATCATATGAAACTTTTTAAGGCATCCCATGAGAGATACTTTTCTTTCACCCACAAGTACAAAGCCCTCATTCTCAAGGGTGAGAGAAACACATATCCAATAGGGAGTATTTTATATTTGCCAGCCTGTCTAAATATACTGAGTGGGGAAAGGTTCTTCTTGTGCACCTGTTTGTATTATTTAAGCCCAGTTTCATGTCCATATTATAACCTTGGTAAACATCACAAAGTCATGGGCAAGGCTGATGATTTAGGGCCCCACTACACAGCACAAGAAGTGCCAAACCTAAGAGCTGTTCGGAAGCCAACCATGACATTTTCATTCCTCTTAGCATTGAAATGCTGACAGATGTGTAGAGATTACATGAAACCAATCCATCATCTCTTAACTGATCAGTCAGAGAGTGCAAAAGTTGTATTCAATAGTTTTGAAAAAGTTTTTCAATCCTGTATAGCTGTTTTCAATTTATCTTTCTTTTTCTAAAGACTGTGTGGGAACAGAACAGGAAACAGGATTTTATTTACATTTTTAAGGCTCTCCAACTATGATGATTCTAGATGCACATTTGTATTTAATTTAGACATACATTATTTTGGGTGAGTCCCCCTGAAGACTTCAACTGAGCACACTCATTTGGTCAAGTGATGATTTAGCAGAATTATCAAGCAAGACTGTACCTTGGGTTTCATAATGAAATTATGGCCCCTCCTCCCTGTAGCACCTTACATGAAATGCCTCCTCTTTTTTCTACCTTAACTTAAGAGCGAATAATAAAAATGGGAAAAAACTCAGAGATAAATATTTACTTTGAAAAGGTGGGTGGGAAGAAGGTCAGAAAATTCAGTAAAAGTGGTTGGGTTGTAATCAAAAAGAGAATGAGAATAGTGACTGTTTGGTAAATAACTGCTTTGAAAAAAAGCTTCTTTCAAATCCATCATTTAAACAAGTCTCCTAATATGTACAATAGGGAAATCAATGAATCTTAAGAGGTAATTGATTGGATTGTTTATGATTAGTGAAGAATTCAAGGATGGTGAAAAGTTTTGAATGTGGGACAAATTATTCATTGTATTAAGAATAGATTTTTGAAGAAAATGATGGTAGAGTAAAAAATGTGAAAGGAATGAAAGTAAAAGTAAAAATGAATACAAGAACAGGACCCTGTATGTAAAAATCATTAGAAGACAAATTAATTTCCCAAGAGAATGATGGAAAGAAGATGAAATCAGAGAGAATATGGAAAGCAGAGTAAGAATAATTATATTACAGCATTACAGATATGGTGTGGAATTATGCTTATGAAAAGCGGATGACTGGATGAGAAAAATGCACTTGAGAATGTTGCCTAAAATGAGAATGAGAGAAATGGAAATGGAAATAAAGAAAGCTTTAAGTACACAGTCAAAGAGAGCAAGAGTGGTTTAAGATGAATAGTAGAAGAGAAAATGTTAACAGATGTTAACATTGGTTTTGGAATTCTGTAAAGAGGACTAAGCAAGACACATGTAAAAATGAATGGGATTAAAATAACAATATCTAAGACAAAATGTATTAAAATGAATTTATACATGCCATAAGGATGCTGAAAAATGATACAGCTGCAGGTATAAATGGTTAATAAGAGAAATGCTAAGACATGGATATGATTTCCTCATGAAGTGGCTGTGTGACTTACTAAATGTCATGTCATTATTATTTCGTTACACAAAAGAAAAGATAGCAGGAGTATGGGGGATTTGTTTAAGTGTGCCTGGAGAAGCATATGGCAGAATTTGGATTTAAAGAGGTGATAATGAAGAAATCTGTTAAGAACTGTGTGGTTTTATTATGAGAAGAGTGGTTTACAGACCAGATTTTTGCTTTTCAGCAAGTCATTGAGAATGTATGAATGTGAGAAAGAAATTTCACTATATGTTTGTTGATTTAAAGAATGTAATAAAGTAAATATGCTTAAATTATGAAATGTTTTTCATAAATATTGATTGGATGTTGATTGCTGAAAATGATAAGAGCGGTATGCAAAGGAAATAAGGCATTTGTGAAAATAAATTGAATGCTTAATACATAGTTCAACACTGAGCAGGAAGTGAGAGTGTCCCCTTGTTTGTTTAATTGTAGATATGGTGATAGCAAAATGTTTGGCTGGGTACAGGAATATATACTTTTGCATGCAGATATGTAGTAGACATGTAGTATAATTGACTGAATACACAAATGTCGTGATAATGGAACTGTATATGGATATGTGGGAAAGTAAGGATGAAGTGTCCAAGAAGTATAGAGTTTTGGCCTAAAACTAATTGTTAACAATTTTCTTCTTTTTATCTGATCTTCTTAATTTATTTGACTACCCCTTACTTCTGTTCTGCATTGTGCCGGTTTCCTGAAAGGGAATAAGGTGATGAATATGTATGCAGGAATTCTTTGAAAAGATCAACTATGAACTTCAAGAAGAAGAAAAGAACAAACTGTAGCCAGAGTCACCTATAGTTTAAGGAGGAAAGCCTTATAAGTCAAGGAAAACCACTTGGAAAAATGCAAGTATTTTAATTTATACCTTTTTTAGAATGAAGGCTTATATCCACATTTCTATGGTTTGAGACACAAATGTAGTAATAAAACTCAGCCACTTTAATGAAAATTAGGTTTTAGTTCATGAGCCATAGATAGAAATAATGTATACATTCAGATTTCTGTTAGGATATTTGGGAATATTTTCAAAATCAGCATAACCATTTTCATTTTAAAACAGATATTTTAATAGTCCTTTTGTTTAGAGGAAAAACAATGTTAAAAATAAAATTTATACTTACTTTGGAGATACTGTCCATATCTCCTGAGCCTTAAATTAAAAAAGAAACCTCAGTTTAATTAAATCAATTTAAACAATGCATTCAGTTAACTCTTAAAACATCTTTCACTTTGCCGTGCTGATGATTTTAGATTTAGACATCTCACATGCTCTCATAGCAATAGCAACAGCACTTAGACTTATATATCGCTTTACAGCTATCTCTAAGCGGTTTAGTGTCAACATATTGGCCCCAACAATTTGGATCCTCAGTTTACCGAGCTTGGAAGTATGGAAGGCTGACTCAACCTTGAGCCTGGTGAGATTTGAACTGCCAAACTGCAGGCAGCTGACAGTCAGCAGAAGTAGCCTGCAGTACTGCACTCTAACCACTGTGCCACTGTGGCCCATATCTGAGACCCTAGTTCTTTTTCAGATTGCTTTGTAAGAGATTACAAAAATGTTAGGAATAATGCTCTATGTCAGTGATGGCGAACCTTTTTGTTGTGGTGTGCCGAAAGCGCGCGCGTGTGTGGTAGCACACACGCGTGCGTGCCGGCACCCACAATGCAATGCGTTCAGCCTCCCATGCATGCCTGCGCAACACACACACCCCTTACCTGCACTGCGCATGCCTCTCAGCTGATTTTTGGCCTGTTTGAGGCCATTTTCGCCCTCCCGGAGGCTCGAAGGAAGCCTCTGGAGCCTCAGGAGACTGAAAACAGGCCCGTTTCATCACTTCCGGTATTTCCGGAAGGCCCGTTTTTCGGCCTCCTCAAGCTACAGAGGCTCCCGGAGGAAAACAACAGAGAGTTGAAATCCAGAGAGAGAGTCTTGGAAGGAAGGAGGTAATAATTAAAAATAATAAAAAAATTATAAAAAAAAAGACTCACTATCATCTTATCAGTCCGCAAAACTTTTGAAAAATCTGTCTTCACATATTTGTTAGCCCAGTCTTGCCATTTCAACTTCAGTAGTGATTGGGTTTCAGCCTTTCTCACCGTAGCTATATCTTTGAGCACTGAATACCTTGTACTTCTGGGCACTCCAGGTAGGTTGCAGTTCTAGAATATGACAGCACTGGAGGATAATGGGTTTCTGGTAGCTTTATGTTTGATTCTTCTTAAATCTTTAGTAGTTAATTTGCATCTTTTTTCTCTCAACACATTTCTTGTGACCCTGTTGACGATTTGCAGCAAAATGTTTGATGTTTCTTGACCACTCCCCAATATCTTAGGAATTTCAAGAGTGCTGCATCCCTCTGAAAGGCATTTTACAATTTTTGACTTTTCAGAGTCAGTTAAATCTCTTTTTTGGCCATTTTGCCAGAGGAAAAGCTGCTGCCTAATAATTAATTATGTGTTGATCTCAATAGGCCACAAATTACACAATTTGTGTAATAAAGTCCTCATTACACAAATACACATTGTGTGATATGTTTATATCCACTAAGCATTCAAGTTTATACACCTTGGAGCTGGAAAATATGTATAAAAATGATATGGTTAAAAATACTCACTTGCTTAATAATTGTGCACACAGTGTAGTTGTTTCTACAGCATATGATAAAAAGATTAATCTAAGTGTACCTGGAAAACAGGTCACTGGATTGTCAAGAATAAATATTGATGGACTCTGTATTGACAGTGAGTATGTTGTTCTAGGGAGGCTATATAATTACTCTCTTGAAATCACAGAGTCCAATATGAAAACTGTCCAGAAAGATACAGAGAGAATCTACCTTGTCTGAAGAGAAATTTCATCAGTTTGTTTTACTTTAACAATTTGCCTTTTGATACATGATTATAGCCTACTTGGAACTTCTGTATATGCCTTAATGGAAATGGTGTGTTCAACTTTATATTTTTAAATAAAGACCTCAAAATATATTTTCAGCGATTTCAGATTTTATAGCTGCTAATAAGGTAATTGTTTGTACTGCAAAAAGAAATGCTTTGCCGTAGATTTTCCCACAGGAGTCTCTCCATAGTTCTGATTTTGCATCTGATTTTTAAATTTATTTTTATTTTACTTGAGGTCAGCAGGTGAGCCAAGATAAGGCTTAAGATTCTTAAGGTACTCCTTCTGTTCTTTATGGCTCTCAAAATGTATCCTTTTGCAAAACTTAACTTTCTTGAAGCTATTCAAAATATGTTTATTCAAACCAATATTGAGATTCCAAAAAGTATCCAAAATACTATTTTATGTGTAGGGACAGGTTTATTGGATGCTAGAGAATGGCTTCTTCTTGTTATCTTTTTGCTAAAGTTAATCATGTTTTCTATAGATTTGGTCCCATTTAAATCATCATAGCTTAAAAATATGTCTAGATAAAAATTCATTTATTGAGCTTCTTTATGCAAATGCCATGTTCATTAGGCTTGATAATGTTACAACAAATTTAATTTCCAAAAAATTTAAACAAGATGTCACACCCCGATACTTATTACATTCTTCCAAAAGGTTTGCTCCAGTCCACTTTTATTTGATTCCGAAATTTTGTAAGGCCTTCATGTTAGGCAGGTTGGATGCATTGTCATCAGAGCCTTTTTTGGAAGTTTTAAGGGTACTGTTATGTAATTTAAATTATGTCTCTGTGTTAATGGCTCAATAGAAACTCTAAGCCATGTGCTACTAATATTAAGCCTACAGTATATAAGGATTCTAGGCAGATTTTCATTCATCTGATTGTGAGGAAATTTTCAGGTAAGGAGTATGATTTGTACTTAACGTTACTTTGTTTATATATGGACTCAAAAATACTGTCCCCAAGTCTCCCAGTTTGGTGCTACCATATGTGCAGTATGTTGCACCATCAATTAAGTTTGGAACTTCTTATAATACTATTTTTATTCTGTTTTATTTTGTTAGGTATTTTATTGTGTCTGGCTTTAGGGTTGTAACAACAGTTTGACTGAATCTTGCCAGACTAATCTCATCCAATATTTTGATTGGGTAACTTTGTTAAGAGATTTTGGAATGTTCTAATTGTAATATACCTTGACTTCAACAAAGCATTTGACTCAGTACTTCAAGACATGCAAATCAGTAAGCTACCTGGACGGCATGATAATTATGTGGATAAGATTAAGTGAAAGCCAATGGGATGCAATAGTTAAGATACTTGATAAGGCACTTGGATGAAAGATTATTTCCTGATATTATTCTCATCCCAGCTCAAGTACACTGTGCTTCAGCTATGGAAATAAGGAAATATTTCATTACATTTTAAGGAAAAGCCTGAGTGCTGTCTTGTTCTACTGAATATTCAAAATAGTATTAATGAACAGTTCAGCAGACAGAAATTCCCAGAGTGAGAGAAAATAAGTTAAATTAAAATCCAGAAACAATTATATTTATTCAGCAATAAGAAATTACCTTTTCCACAAGCTCATAATCCATTTTAAATGCCCAGAGCTGAAGTCTAGGAGTGAGTTCAGTAATGGAAGACAGAGTCAGTAGGAACTGTTCAGCAGTACCCAGAGGGATATCAGGATTGGCTAACTGAGCTTCTTGAATTTTCTGCTTTTCCTCTTCTGTGGGAATCATTGTAAGAATTTTCTAGAGAGACCAAAACAAACAAAACAAAACAAAAAAACACCACCCCATCAAAGACAAACTATATAGATTGCTCTTCTACATTGACCATATATCAAAGCTGAAAAATAGTTTAGTTTTGTAAAATTTTTTGACAAAACTCCTAATTTTTCTTGTTATGAGAATGATCCAGTAATATCCACACCAAAATTATGCAAAATATTTACATTTCAATTATTTTAATAATTCTTTAAAATATTACATTCTCCTGTGAGTTGCGATGACATCCAGGAATGGGTTAACTCTTCTGCTTCCTAGTTCAGACAGAGCAGTTGCAAACTGAGGACACACCCCCGACTCCATGTTGTCCCAGTTTCGCTCTGTCTGGCCTAGGAAAGACAGTTGCAGGCCCAATCCTCTTGGATTGGGACTTTAGAAATTAATTTTAAAATAGAAGACATCGTTGGATCGTCGATTCAGGCAGCGAGGCAGGCTTTCGCCCGACCCCGCTGCCCACCGCAAGTTACAAACGAGCTCCTAAGTGCCGGGAAGGGCTGTAGCCCACGGCGGAGCGAGCGGCGTCGGACAAGCCGCTGGGTGCCGATCGCGGGCCGCGCTTGCTAGTGGCGAGCCCGCGAGGCTTCCCATATCAGCGCTTGGTGAGCCGGGCGGCGGAGACGAGCCCGGAAACCGATCGCGGGCCGCGCCTGCTGGTGGCGAGCCCGCGAGTGTTTAAATAAAGAAACAATTATCTGAGGCCGTTCCGGTACATCGCGGGCCGCGCCTGCTGGTAGCGAGCCCGCGGAACACAAATGAAGCCCCAGCGACCCGAGTGACATAACGGGCCGCAGCGGGAGGTAGCGCGTTGCGCTAGCCGGTTGGCATAGGCCCCGAGGACAGGGACCTTGGACGGTCACAAAGCGGAGCGCAGGCTCTAGGACTTCCAGTCTGTCGGCCATTTTGCAGGCGGCGGCCATTTTGTAGAGCCCTTCGGGAGGCTGTTGAAGCCCCTCCTTATATGGCAAGTGCGGTCGCCATTTTGACCTCATTCTGATCGTGAGTTCTGAGCAGAGAGCTTCGTTTAGCCACGTCAGAAATTCAAAGAGAGAGTTGGACTTTAGCCTTTTCAGGCTCCCTCGGTTTATACCCTTCGTCGGCTGACGTTAAGGGAGACAGTGAGTGACCCAGGGCTCTGGGACCAAACCTTCCCTGCTAATCCTAAATCAATGGAGGCCTCAGACCAGGCCAAAGACCCGGAGGGGAAGGCCAAGGCCAAAAAGGCCACTAGAAATAAAGCGGCCAAGCTTAAGGCCAAGGCCTTATCACAAGGCAGGACCTCCAAGGCCCAGGAAAAAGCGGAGCTCAGATTGCATCGGGCAGTAGAAAGGCAAGCTGAGAGAGGGGCGAGGGAGGCGGAAAGAGCAGGCCTTCTCATGACATTAGAGCCTGGGCCTGCTGCTGCTGACATCAGACCTGTCCTGTTGGACTGCATTTCACCTACGGGCGATCCAGGCAGGTCAAGCATGCATGATCAACAGGGATCATCCTCTGCCCCTTCTTTCTCTGCACCAGGGCCCTCCGCGGCTATTCAGTCCGGCCTATCACCTGCTCCAATCCCTGCCCCTATGGGGTGGCCTTCGGTGCCTGCACCTGCAGTCCCGTCAACATCAAGCGCCCCACTGATGCCTTTTCCCACCATGGATGCGCAATGGTGGTTTGCAGATGCTATGAGACGGGCCTACGAGGCAGGCCGGCAGGACACAGCCCTGCAAGCAAATACCTCTCCTCCTCCCACTCAGCAGGAGGCCCGGCCGGGACCTGTACCGTCAGCTACGGCTTCGGCCTCTTTTTCTAAGGGACCAGAGGTGGACTCTAGCCCAGATGAGGAAGACGAAGAGGAGGAGGGAGAGCTGTATGGGGAATTGTCGGACGAGGAGGGCCTCCAGGAGGACCAACCATTATTTAAAGGCCTCTTTAAACCCCACATGTTTAAAGCTCTCCTGGCCAAGGCCAAGGCGGTCACGGGACTCGGTGTGACCACCAAGGAGGCTGCCGGACGCCCGGAAGACCTGTCCAGCGTCCTTTTTGCCGAGGCCACGGAGTCGGTGGATGTGATACCAACTTCTAAGTTGTTTCAACAGGTTATCAACAAACAATTGGAGATGCCTGGGTCGTACGCCAGCCCCACGGCTTACGACAGGCGTTTCTTCAATATGTCAGACTTAGAAATCCTGGCTACCCCTGAAGTTGATGAGCCTGTTGTAGCCCTGACCACTTCGTCTGCGCCTCTCACGGAGGCTGAGGACGCTTTAAAGCCCGAGGAAAGGAGAGCGGAGGTGACTTTACGCAGGGCGCATCAGGCGGCTGCTTGGGCGGTCAGAGCTGCGTCTGCGGCCTCCTTCTTTAATAGAGCCACGATCCTTTGGCTTAAGGAGATTCAAAGTAAGGTCCCAGTGCAGGACATTAGACTCCACCAGGACTTTAATAAAGTAATCGCTGCGACGGAGTTTTCAACCGACGCCACATTCCATGCAGCTAAATTTGGGGCCAGGGCGGTGGCTTCGTCGGTGACGGCGAGGCGGCTTATGTGGCTTAGGCACTGGCAGGCCGACGCCAAGAAAAAATGGAGGCTCGCGTCGGCCCCGTGCAAGACCGGGAAGCTCTTCGGAGAAGTTTTGGACCCCGTCTTAATCGAGACGAAGGAGAAGAAGAGGAGGCTTCCCGCACTGACAAGAGGGGGCGACCGGGCTCCAGCTCCGCCTTTTCGCCCCTATACTCCCAGGCCCTCTTTCTCCTCTGGGTCTCAAAGTAGGCCCTACCGCCCGTACTACCAGAGACAGGATTTCAATCCTGGTCAGGGATTCCGGGACCGCAATAGGTCGCAACCACCTTCTAAGCGGCCCTTTCGAGGGGCTGGGGGCCGGCCCTTTCGTCGGTCCCGCTGACTCGGGGCAACAGATTCCCATCGGAGGCAGACTGGGGTTCTTCGCCGACAGATGGGAGAAAACATCCACGGACGCTTGGGTGAGGAGCACAATCCGGTCGGGGCTCCGACTCGAATTCACCGCCTCTCCTCCCCATCGCTTCCGGACCTGCCCCGTGACGGGGTCCCCTGCCCGGAACAAGCTTATGGCGGAGGCCATCCTTCACTTGCTGGAGATACAAGCAATAGAGCCGGTTCCTCCGGCGGAGGTAGGCAAGGGGTTCTATTCTACCCTGTTTGTCATCCCCAAGGCGTCCGGCGGCTGGAGGGCCATCTTGAATCTTCGGGATCTGAACAAGTTTGTCAGATACCGGAGGTTCAAGATGCACTCTCTGACCTCCATTTTGAAGGGGATCAGAGAGGGCGACTTTCTAGCCTCCGTAGATTTAACAGAGGCGTACCTCCACATCCCGGTGGCGAGGGAGCACCGCGCCTTCCTGAGGTTCAGCTATCAAGGACTGCACCTCCAGTACAAGGCTCTGCCCTTCGGTTTATCGTCGGCCCCCAGGAC
>JAOYMU010000077.1:60070738-60083599 GCA_025802295.1 Psammodynastes pulverulentus
ACTGTTTCCCCTTCCCTCGGACACGCTCCTGCCCCGCCGAGGTGTTGCAGAGGAGGTGGGGCAGAGCAGCGCAAAGCACCGGCTGAGTGTGAGAATTCCTCGGGCAGCGGCCCCAGCGTGTGCGGAGGAGGAAAATACATTGTGAGCATGTGGCTCTGGATGCCAGCGCCTTCCTCGCCCTCCCATGAGCGAGGCAGTTCTTGTGAGTCAACCGGGTTCCAGCTGGGAGGGCGAAAGTTTGCTCATGATCATGTACCATACTTAAAAAGTTTTTATCAATTATAACAGCATATTATAAGGAAAATATATTGTACAGTGCATGAACATATTTTAACTGAGCTCCAGTAATTAAATGAAATTCAACTAAAATTGAACATCCCAGAGGAAACATTTAAACCGATGCAAATGATGCCAACTAAGCTCACAGAAAAGATGTAACATGGCTATTTCCTCCCTCCCTCCTATCCTTCTCCTTCTTTCCCTCCCTCCCTCCATTTAATTAGTTATATTTACCAAAAATAGTTCTTTTGTATACTTTTCTTTGTGCATGAAGCTACGTTTCTTTTAGACATCCTTGAAACAAAAACCAAACTATTTTGTTTACTTATATATTCTAACATTTTTTAATTTAACAGTTATGTTACTTAATAATAATTTAGTATAAATAATTTAAATGTAATAAAATTAAAATATAGGTAAATGAAAATTTGAATATAGACACCCAGCTCTCCTATTTTTATGCCACCCACTTTGTTCTTAAAGAACTTTCTACTTTCAAAAGTAGTTTGTAATTTAGAAGTTTCAAAATGATCTTGTTATTCAATGGGCATGGCTCCAGTCAATATAGTGTCACAAGTCTTCCATAATAAACAAGGATTATAAATTCATTCTTTTGATCAAGATACTGCTTTTTACCGGGGTAAAATTAATTATTTTTAATTTCTGAAGTAGCACAATCTACTGAATTAGCAGATGTTAAGTAGACCTGGAGGATCAATCAAATCAAATCAAATCAAATTATTATAGCCATTAAGCTAAAAAACCTAAGGGATTTTAAAGCAATAATCCATCCTCTTATGAACTATATAAGTTGAATGACAAGCTCTTTTGAAATTCCACATTGAATTTGAATTAGATATTTTTCAAACTATGAAAAGTAGTAAAGAGATCAGAAGCCAATGGAATGTCAGAACAGAAAAATATGGCTAGAAGGGATCTTGGAGGTCTTCTATTCCAACCCCATTAAGCTGTTTTATCTCAGCCAGACTGATCAGATTATTAAACAATATGCAAGAGTATGTACCAAAAACAGAATCAAATAAAAGGTCTATTTAGTCTAGCATTTAATTCCTCAAAGGTCAATATTAACATAATATTACACTCTCTTTTTTGGTTTCCAAGCAACTGCCATTCAAAGAAATACTGCCTCTAATACTACAGTATCCATTTACAGCTCTTACTCACCATGATTGTAAATTCAATCTAATTTCTAAAATATTAGATTTTTAATTTCTAATTTCTAAGCATATGTTTCAACAATAATCACACCTTCATAAAATGAAGTCAGTAAATATTTATTTGCCGTAGTTACAAGACTTACCTTCTAGAATTTGTGATGTTATGCAAGAAGTCACGCAAGACGATGGTTTCTCATGTGAATCTGTTGAACCTGGGCTGGCACACTTGGGAATAGTAACAGTTGGGATTGAAGAACCACCCAAATTCAAGGATAAGTCACTCCTGTCCCAACATAAATTTCGATTTCTCAGCTCCTTTTCATATTCTTCAGCTGCCAATTTCTCCAAGTGTTTATATCTGAAAGTTAAATTCCAAAGGGATTCCGTAAAGAAGAAAAAAAGTTCAGCTTATACTTGTTTATAAATGAAGCAGCCATAAGAAAATATATGACTTCTTGACACATGAAAAGGACAGCAAAACAGGTTGCTGAATTAATCTTCCAGTGTTGGATGTGGATGGGAAGATGTGCAAACAAACAAACAAACAAACAAAGAATGTTGCTCAGATTTGTTTATATTGCTTCCCAAAACAACTTTAAAAAAATCAGAAAAATGCTTTCCAAATTTCTACTTCTTTTACTAAAGAGAGTGGGTGGAAAAAGCTTACTGCTCAGAGAAGAAAGCCCTAAAGAATGCAACTTATAAATGTTTGGACTAAAAACAGTCTGAGTGTCTGTCTGAACCTGCTACTATTTGTTCTAAGTACAGTACACTGGAATCACTTTGTTCTACAATGGAAACTTTAAAAAAACATTAAAAGATTTGTCTGCCAGATTTAAGATATCCAATAACTTGGATATGACGTCACATATAGTTTATTCAGAAAAGTGAATTGAAAAGAACAAAAATACATCTGTTTTGCATTTTAAGCAGGCAAGATTCACTAACTATTTATTAAGACCAGTTACCAATCATGTTATTTTATATGCTGTGACCAAAATTACTTGGAAAATGTGCCTCTTCTTCTACTAATGTATCAAATTATTTGAACATGGAGTGCATACATGAATACATATAAAGTGGATTGCTGATTTTATGTTACTCAGTCATCAACTTCTAAAACAGCCAAATCAAAACTGAATTGTAGATAATTGTAGATAAAATTCAAGGTAGATAAAAATGAAGTTTTACACTTAGGCAAGAAAAAGCATCTGTACAGGTACAGACTAGGTAAAACTTAGGTTAATACCAGTAACTGTGAGAGAGATCTTGGAGTTCAAGTAGATAATCACTTAAATATGAGCCAACAATGTACATCAGCAGCTAAAAAAGCCAATGCAATCCTAGGCTGCATTAATAGAGGGATAGAATCAAGATCACATGAAGTATTAGTATCGCTTTACAAAGCCTTAGTATAACCACACTTACAATAATGGATCCAGTTTTGGTCACCGCATCAAATAAGATGTTGAAACTTTGGAAAGTATGCAGAGAAGATGACAACAAGGATGATTAGGGATCTAGAGGCTAAAACAGAAATTGCAGAAATTGGGTATAGCAATGTTCCAATATTTGAGGGGCTGCCTCAAAGATGAGGGGATCAAATTATTTTCCTAAGCAGGTGAAGGCAAGACAAGAAGCAATGGATGGAAACTAATCGAGAAGCAACCTAGGGATAAATTTCCTAAAGGTAAGGACACTCAACCAGAGGCTTTCAGAAGTGATGTCTGGACAGCCATTTGTTTGAAATGGAATAAGGTCTCCTGTTTGAGCAGGGGTTGTATCAGATGGCTTCCAAGGTCCCTTTCAACTCTATTATTCTATTTCTATTCCCTTCCCTTCCCACATGCCAAGCAATGTGTACGACTTCCAATGTCTCAATGCCATAAACCTATCAAACTAACATGCAAATGGCAAGATAAAGACATTTTTCTCTGCAATAACAGTGTTTTCTAAATTTTTGATAACTCATGGACCTTTTCTTTCCAAATTAAAATTAGGAACCTCTAAAATTAGATGCCTACTTCACTTTTAACTCTGAAAGAGCTTAACTTTGTAAACTGCCCTTTCTCACAAGATCCTATGCCCTGTTTTTGTGTCATGTCATTTTGCAAGTCCATATTAGAAAATTGTGCAAAGATGCAATGAGAAGGTTCTTTTAATAGTGAAAGCTGTGAGAAACGAAAGAATAAAAAGGAATATCCAACATACTGTACTTGCATTACTACTTTTATCCTTGGCAGATTGAAGGTATACAAGTGGGTGGATGATTGAAAAAGTGATGGGAACAGGAGCAATTTGCTACTTCCTGCTACCCCATTGACTTTGCAATCACATGACTGTGGAATGTGCAACCATAATTGCAAATCAGTTGCCAAGGGCCCAAACTGCAACCATGTAACTATTGGGATGTTGGGATGTCCACAATCTTGCAGACCAATTGTAAGTTCCCTTTGTTCAGCACCCTTATAACTTTCAATCAGAGATCAGGGTGCTTGTAGGTTAATATCTCTAGATCAAAAACTGGATTTAAGTTACTGTCTTCAATATAAATATAACTCATTAGTCTCTTTGTGCTTTTTAAATGGAGAGGGATCAACATGAACATTGCACCTATTTTCCTCTTTCTGACAATGTTGTTTCAGTGACGCTATTTTTTTTCTAAAGGCATTAACACTTTCAGTATGGAAGCCAAAACAAGCTAGAGCTTCTTTGCTGCAGATGTACTTGCTGAAAACATGAATGACTGAGTAAAAAAGATTTCAGTGTAACTATGTTCATTTCAGAACCTAATAACTAAATTACTAATTACCAAATAATAATATAATAATAAAATAAATACATTAGTAAATTACTAATGACTAAATATCGGAAATCTGTGATTGGGTCTTCTAAAATCTATCCTGTTTTCCTCTCCCTAATCTACAGAAGTGTTGGATATTGGCCTGCATGTTTTTCCCTAGATCAAGGATATGGACAATAGGTGCACTGCTCAACCTAGAGTGTCTGTGCTTTAGCACATCTAGAAGCTAAGGTATACTGATTGTTCAATTTCACTACCTGCAAAGAAGAAGAGAAAAATGATCCAGGAAACTATAGTCAGTCAACCCCATATCATGTCTTTATGGATTTAACATGTCATGATGAGATTAATCCATAGGGACTTTAAAAACAAATAATCTAGTATTGTATATTTTAAGAGAGCTGATTTCAACAAACAGTATAGAAAGGATTCAATGGACAGAAATTCTAGAGAAAAACAATTCCCTGGATGTTTGGGAAGCTCTGAAAAACAAAATATTAAAGGCCAAACAAAAACAATATTATTGAAAAAGAAAAACAAGACACATCTTGCAAAACTAGAATAGTTGTAAAAGATCTTTCTCATAAGGTGAGGGACAAAAAAACCAATAATAGTAAAAAAATGAAAAGAGGAGCTTCTAACCGTAGAGAATACTAGTAAATAGTCCAAATATGCAATGGAGCTAGCAGGGCTAAGGCTCAGAATCAGCTAAGGTTTGCAATAAATGCTAAAAATGGGGGGGGGTGTGTTATTTTGATATGCAAGGATGAAGAAAATAATCAAGAAAATTGTTGGTCCACTAGTGGGAGAAACTGGCAGGTGGGTTATGGATAACAGGCAGAAAGTAGAACTCTTTAATTTCTTTTTTGTATCTATCTTTACATAAAAGGAAAAAATACTCCAACCTGACAAAGGCAGCACTGTGGGAGATGCAAGTGATATGCAGGTCAAAATAGGTAAGGAGTTGTTGATTAGACAGTACCTAGCTGCTGTAAGTGAATTCACATCTTCTGTTCTGGATGATTTACATCCGGGGGTAGTGCAAGAACTGGTAGATGTGCTCTCAGAACCATTCAATAAAATCTTTGAAAGATCCTGGAACCTGGGGAACTGAAAGAGGACTGGAATATACTCATTTGAGCCACAACCAGAAACTCTATTTAAATCAACCATTAGTCCCTTTATTTTTGTACAGGCAAGTCAGCAGTCTTTTCAAATATTGATTTTTCAAAAGAATAAAGTGATGATTAGGAGATGAAGAGTAGGTATGCTGTTTTTCCAGAATATACTATTTGCCCTGGGCCTTTTCTTTATAAGTAAACAAAATCTACATTAACTATTTGGCCAGTATATCTTTGAGATATACTGTCCAAATGATTTAATGTTCAAAATTGAACATTATGCTTTAATTCTGAGAACAACTTTATATTCTTAAAGACATTTCATTGCATTATATTGTAGATTATTTTACCAGATATTTGGGCAAATAAACTTATTTTTTTCTATCATGAAAATGTTCCTCAAATATTTTGAATCTGGTTTGCCCTTCTCTTTTAACTCCATTCAAATTTCAAGATAACTTTTTGTTTAAAAAAGAAGCATTAAGTATGCCACATGGCAATGTGTCAAATGAACCTGTGAACCAGCTAGTGATAATTAGCTATCTAAAAAGAGTCATAGAAAACATAACTATATAGAGAGAAGAGGTGCGATTTTATAAAGAAAGTAAGATACTCATCAGTTCTGGAAAGAACAACATCCAGATTCAGAAATAATAGAACAGAATTTAACCAATCAGCATTGATTTATGAAATAAAGTATTCAGAAAAACTGCAATGGTCAACCTATGGTAAAGAAATTGAAGCTTTGCCAGATGTTAACTCAGACTGTAGAGGCAAACCGGGAAAGCTACCAGTAGAGAAAATCAAAATAGCTATTGAATAGTTTTCATTTGCAAATCAGGCATTTTCTCTTCCATTTTTTCCACAGAAAAGAACAAAATTATCTACCTAAAAAAGAATTGAAACAAAGAATAACTCAGTATCTAAAGCAGCACAAAAACAGTTGCCTGCAGAGAAACAGTGAGCATAAGTATTAAATGATGCCAATATCATAATGTCAAATACAAGCACTAGCTCACTGCAAGGAAAAAAATTAACTAATAGCATGGCTGCAGTTATAACTGAATATACTGGATGTAAAGTCAACAAAAAAGAAAAAAAGCCAAACTGCATCACCAAAATGGAAGATCAGGCTGGAAAATAAGATCAGCATGCTAGGATCAGATGAAAGCAAGGTAGAATAAATGAAAGCAAAGAATTTGAAGAGCAAGGACACCAAACAACATTTGATCAAGAAATATTTCCTAGCAACAATGAAGATTAAGGAAGAACTGGAAATAATAAAGGAGCAAATAATAGCTGAAGCCATGAAAATCGGAAGATATAAAACTTGAATCGCACATTAGAGATAGAATATTTAATTAAATTAGAACTGTTTTTACGAACCCATCAATGGAGAGATGTAATGAACCAGTCAACACCTGACAAAGAAGAAACAGGGCAGTTTACGGTACAACTATGGGATAACTCACATAAATATAACAAAAATGCATCTTGGATAAAGGTGTTAGATAATAATAATAAAAAAGCTGAAATGAAAGAACTAGTATGCTAGTAGGACAACATCGAGGTTTATGGAGAGAATGATGGATTCAAGATGATATCTGGAATCTCACTGACAAACACAGGATTGCATAACGTCAAAGGGATCAGACATTGAAAGAACAGCAGCAGAGGACAAATACAGAGAACAGAACCTTCAGGTTAAGCTGGGCTGAAAAGTACATGTGCTGGAAGGCAAGGGTACCGAAGCAAAAGAGGCATCAGATAGGAATGATATAGATACTATACCATATAGTTTGCAATTTAACCAATGTGAGTGGCAGTCTTAATGTTCCAATTAAAAACAAGAATGGGAAATTTGTTCCCAAAGGAAGAACAAGAGATGAGATGGGTAGAACACGTCAAAGAAACCTTGAACAAGCCACTCTAGTATGATCTATGATTTCACTATTGCTGATTCCATTGCATTAATAGACATTGAACTAGGCATGATTGTAACCTACAAAGTTCTACATGCAATTACTGCGCTGAAGAATAATAATAGAACTCTTGAAAGCTGGCAGAGATAATCTGGTGATAGAAATAACCAGGTTGTTAAAATGTATTGGTGCACACTGTACATTCCCGATAATTGGCATAAGGGAGTTATTATTAAATTTCCATGAAAAGGTATCTTTTTTCCCCCGTATCTGGCAAAATGTTCTCAATTATTCTCCTTAGGCACCTTCAAGCAGCAATTAGTAAAATGCTGCAGAAGGAACCGGTTGAGTTTTATCATGGCCAGTCATGCCCTGAACAAATTCTCATACTATGCAACATTACTGATCATTGTATCAGTTCCAGAGATCACTTGCCATAAATTTTATAAATTTCAGGAAGGCTTTTGATAGCGTATGTCAAAACTCTCTGTAGAACATTTTTAGAAAATATAGAATCCCAGACAATTTATTAACATCTTCAAAAATCTCTATCATAATAGCTGCTGTGTAAAGGCTCATAGTGGAGCCACTAACTTTTTCAACATTTATACTGGTATTACATAAATCTGCATTTTATCACCCTTTTTGTTTCTCCCTGCATAGACTTCGTTTTGCAGAAAGCAATGAATGGATCAAACACTGGAATTTCCTGGAAGAATCACACAAGGTTCCCAGACCTTGATTTTGCTGATGATGTTGATTTGTTGTCAGAAATTAGTACCTTCTTGGAGAACATGACTACCAACTTAGATACTGAGGCTAGAAAAGCAGGACTATATATTAGTGTGGATAAGACCAAAGTCATACTGAATTGGGAGTCACCTTCCTAACAGATTAATCACAACTGGCCAACAGCCAATAAAACATGACCAACAGTTTAGATACTTCAGTAGCATCTTATCACAAGTTGGCAGCACAGATATAGATTTGAAACATAGAACTTGTAAAGCTTCAGTAACGTATCAGCACTTACGACTTATTTGGTCAGCTCCAAAAATAGATAGGAAGACCAAGTTACAGCTTTAGAAGACAATCATTGTACCAAAAGCGAACTACGCCAGTGAAACATGGGCAATAACAGCATGCACAGCACAAAACCTCACTGTATTCCATCATTGTTACCTAGGCGAATTCTGGATATCATGACAGTGTCACCAATGAAGAAATTTTGCAACGGAATGGATCCAGGAAGTTGCAGGCCATTGTGATTAAACGTCAAATGATCTAACTGGCCATGTTTTGACGGCCACAACATCAATACCTGAAAAATGCTGTACGATGGAAGCTGCCAGAGAGAAAGTGAAGATGGGGCAGACCATGCAAAACTTGGCATTAGATGTTAAAAAATGACTTATGGACAGTGGACATCAAATGTGAAGATGCTGAACACATTGCCATGGATAGGATTCATTGGGATAAATTTATTATTTTATGTGAGTCATGCAAAAAGAACCAATGATGATGATAGTAATATAATAATAAACTCTGATCCAGATTGAACAATAACTGGAATCAGAAGACAAAAATAAAAATGACAATATACCATACTTTGAACCCCAAAAGTGATATCCATCAGCTAGGTTTGCTAAGAATTGAAAAAGATTTATATAGGTGAAAACAAACTCGGGAGGAAGAATTTACAGAATAACACACTTGGAAGATATATTGGAGGTCTTCTAGCCCAACCCTCTGCTCAAGCAGGAATCCCTATATCATTTCAGACAAATGGTTGTCCGGTCTCTTTTTAAAAGCCTCCAGTGATGGAGCACCCACAACTTTTGAAGGCAAGCCGTTTCACTGGTTAATGGTTCTCGCTGTCAGGAAATCTCTCCTTAGTTCTAGGTTGCTCCTCTCCTTGATTAGTTTCCAACCATTGTTTCTTGTCTTGCCTTCTGGTGCTTTGGAAAAAAACCCTCTTCTATGTGGCAGCCTGTCAAATATTGGAACAATATTATCATGTCTTCTCTAGTCCTTCTTTTCACCATATTAAACATACCCAACTCCTGCAACAATTCTTATGTTTTAGTGTCCAACTCCCTAATCATCTTTGCTGCTCTTCTTTGCACTGTTTTTCCAAACATCTTTTTTATTGTGGTGACCAAAACTGGATGCAGTATTCCAAGTGTGGTCATACTAAGGCTTTGTAAAGTGGTACATTACTTCATGTGATCTTGAGTCTATCCCTCTATTAATGCAACCTCTTTCTTGCCAATAGCTTGGAACTGTTTATATTAAATGTTATCTTAATAATCCTTAGATTCTTGCTTAGAACATGAATTACTAAATTTCACCAGCCTTAGCTTGTCAATCTAATTGTAGATTACTCACAGATAATAATAATGACTGGCAAAAAAGAAAAAAGAAAATAAAATTTCAATAGTGATGGTGCCTTGAGTGAAATTCCAACACATCTGGAACACCACTTGAACACCATGAGCAGTAACAAAATTACCTTCAGTCAATTGCAAAAGGCAGTTTTATTTGGAACAGTTTACGTCAGGCAACAAAATATTTAATATGATTAAACAATATCTGCCTTTCCTAGGTCCTTGGGAAGAACTCAATAGCAGGCAAGAATGCCCAATCTAAATAACTGGCTGACTGAATTCAACTATAATAATGGAATTTTTAAAAATAAAAGTATCCAATCCACTTTGAAAGTTGACTGTGCCTACTTTGGGAATATGGTCCTTAACACTGTATTTAATGGTTCTTGGGCTGATGAAAGTTGGTCACTCATGGTTGAGAAGATAAATGAACAGACACTTTTAAAAGCAATACTGCATCCATTACTTGTACAACAAAATACAGCAATGAGGGTGAACAGATACTAAGGACACAGCTAGTCCATGTATTTTTTTTCAAGTTTTCAGTAATTACGTTTTTGATTTTTGTGCATACAACAATTTTCTATGCATGTCTGTACTATGTCCTCTTTTGTAAGTTTAGTTAGAAGTGTGTTTATAGAATCATGCACCTCTTAATAGTGGATATAAGAAATACAAAGCAGCCAAAAGCAGGAGCTAAGTACAAACCTCTCTTCTCTTGCTTGTCTCAGCTCTTCTCTTTTATCTAGATAATTTTGACTAAAAAAGAGATATGCACAAAGTTAACAGATAAAAAAAAACAAGAAAAAATAAATTAAGCAGGAAACAAAGGAAGAGCAAATGAATCAAAAGCAGCTCAATCTTTGGTAATTTTCTACAAGAAAATATAGCATGATTTGGGTACACCCTCTTATTTAGCTAGTGTGTTTTCTTGCAGTAGGTTGGTCACAAAATGAAATGGCTGCTAAGTAAACAGTGGCTGAGAGAGACAGAAATGCTGATAAGATCATTGGTTGCTGCCTTCTCATTTAGATCAAGTTCTTTCTATAGTGTCCTGTGCTGAACCTATTTTTTTCTTTTGGTCCCCTCACATTGCTTAAATAAGGTATTCCTGAGATGTAGTGCAGCCATTTCTAACACATACTAATGATAAGTTAACAAGCTTAGTTCTGAGACTTTAATTAATTAATTAAAACTTTTGGCCTGTTCCAACTGCTGCCAAAAATTGATGGATTGATCTGATCAAAAATTGATCAGATTCACAGTGAAGGATTTTGTTGTCCTAAATGCATACACTGGTTGGAAAATGAATTTTGTATTATTATTTACTACATTTTATATGCAAATAATTGCAAACTGAGATAGATGCTAAATGAAGTTAACTGCAAAAGTGAGTTAAATTGAAGTCTTTAGCACTGATAGAAATAGAAAGTCTCTTAAACTTTCTGTGGAAGCTAAAGTCACTTTTATTTTTTTTCTAATATAACTTTGTATGAATATTAACATAAAATAATATAAAGTACAACATCTGCCACCTACAATGCCATTCCTATTTTAATTTACTGTATTTTTCATAGTATAAGACACTCCAAAGTATAAGACGCACCTTAGTTTTTATGGAGGAAAACAAGAAAAACATGACTTTTCATTTCCAAAGAGAAATAGAGGAGGTCAAGCTTCAAGAAGATAACCGCTCACTTTTCAGCTGACACTTTGATATATATACCTTCCACTTAATGCTTATTGCTATGTTTGGTGGTGGTGGGGCAGTGGGAGAGTGAAAAAGAGAATGTTATAACTATGCTGGGGTTCAACCTGCGAGATTGGGGCACCTTGCCTGCCTCCTTTCTCCATCCGGTGGGGCAATTCTTCCCTTCAGCCTGGATGGGATTTCTACCACCAATTCTCCTCCGCTGTGTTTAAGTGCAGAGATAGGCAAGGAGCGCGTGCAACCGGAGGACCCTGCTAGCCCCCTCCCCCCTCAGAGAAAGAAAAAGAAACAGGATGGTGCTTCTCTCCCTCCCTCTCCCTCTCTTCTTTCCCCAACTGAGACAAGAGTTGGGGGGGGGAGATCATCTGACATCCCACATCTTGCCTAGCAAGATAAGCACTGCTCTCCTTTCTCTTCCCCCTCCCCACCAGGGCTCACCTCTCCTTGGTCGCCCATCGCCATTCTCTCTCTCTCTCTTATTTCTCATTTCTCTCTCTCTCTTTCTTGTGTTCCCTCTTGAACCATTTCCAAAAACAAACGAGGGCCTTTTTTTTTTTTTTTTTTGCTGATGTTGTTCTTTCTTCTTTGGGAGCTTTTTACCATACCATTTCAACCAAGTCATTTCAGGTTCCCAGATAAAGCTCTTTCGTCCCCTCGTTGTGGCTCCCTGGCATGATCCCACCAGCTGGGCTTGCCTTCCCCTCCTCCACTCACTCCTCAACTGCCCTGAGAAGAGAAGGGCGACGGCAGATGGGAGCTCGCTCTGTATTCCAGGTAGGAGCGAAGCACCCCTTTGCTTGCCTCTTCTTCTGGCTCTTCTTGGTGCTGTGCACATCTCACGCTAAGTTTAAGTCTGCTGTGCGAAGCTGCAAGAGCAGTGAGCAGCTATGGAGGTGACAAGAGGAATATGGGGAGACACATGACTTTCTCTCTGCTCTGAGACACTGATGTCGCTTCTCTTGCCGCCTCCATGGCTGCTTGCAACTCTTGCAGCGCCTTGTGCAGCACACTTAACGCTCTTCACAATGGGGGAGACTGCATCTCCTCCTTCTGGAGCCCATTACCACGCGGCGCATCGGCTGCAGTTGGCCCAGCCAGTGTCTTGGGGCAGAAACATGTGTCTCCCCAGAGGCCGAGGTGTGCACAGCATCAACAAGGGCCGGAAAAGGAGGCAAGTAGAGCCACCACCATATCCCCAGGTGAGGAGTGAGTGTGAGAGGAGGGTGAAGGGCGGGGTCAGCTGGTGGCGGGATCATGCAACAGGGAGCTGCAGGAGAGGGCCCAAAGAGCCGTGTGGGCTGCAGGTTGTCGACCCCAGTCTGTGGCAATCCCTATAGCCTGGACAGGTCTAAAATGCAAAGCATGGAGGCAGAACATGGCCAAAGGGTGGGGGCTGGTGGGTGGGCGGGGCTACCTTCAATGTCTCAGAGGCACCAAGATTTTCACCTACTTGTGGGGGG
>JAOYMU010000077.1:60249142-60259275 GCA_025802295.1 Psammodynastes pulverulentus
GCGCGATCTATTACACGCCGAAAAGGGAACAAAGGCTGAAGCGGCTTCTCTGATGTTCGGAGAAGCCCGCGCACGCCTAATGGGCTAAATAGCCTTAAGGGCTGTTAAAAACAAGCACGGAATTATGAGGAGGTGAAATGAAAGCTTCCTGAGCAAGGAAGCAAGCAAGGCGACCGGCTAAGCCGGTAAATATCGAAGCGTGCGATCCGCCCTCTCCAGGAACAGCTGAGAGGCAGAGAGCGCGAAATACACGATTCAAACCTGCCCTTGTTTTTCCCTTATGGCTGAAATGCTTTCCTGAAGAGATCCAAGCACCTTTCTTGATAAAATGATTAGAGCAAAAGTTCATGTGTGCTTGCTGGGCAAGACTGAGTAAAGAAACTGAAACCGAAACCATGAGGGTGCAGTTTTATAAAAAAACTCTAACTCAGTCACTGTGCAGAAGACAGAGTATCTACCCACGCTTGGATCCTCCAATGAGCATGCTGGAGAATGGCTTCTCATATTGTTTCTTTGGGGGGAGGGACTCATTAAGTATGAGGCTGGGGGGGGCAGGAAAAGAACCCTTTGTGCCATGGTTCTTGCTTTTTGGAACATCATGTTTCTTGAGGTGATATCTGCCCATCTCCAATCCTCTTGGCTCTCTGAAAGAGCTTCAAAACCTTGCTTTGCCAATTGGCCTGAGACCCTAATGCAGTTATTCCATACTGAAGATGGTTAGTGAATTAAAAAGACTTCACCTCCATTGTATACTAGTTCCTATTTTAGCTAATTTTTGTTCATTTTAATAGCTAATATTTTAATATTTTATATTATAGTTTTTATCAGGTTGTAAACTGCCCAGAGTCACTTGATAGTGAGACAGGCAGCATTTAAATTTAATTAATAAATAAAATAAATATCAGTACATTCTATATAAGCAGACATTCTACTTATATTTTAAGAAGTTCAAATTCGGGGGCTGATGACTAATTGCAAATTCCTTAAATGTTTATTTTCTTATTATAATTTCAAGAAAAATAAGTATAAATAAGGCTAATACAAACACAAATAATGCTGATACAAAAGAGTATAGGAATTACAATGAGAAATGGAAAAAGGGGGAAATAACATAAGCATAAACATTTGGGAGGATAACTAACAAATCTCAAATAACCAACCAGACCTAAAGTAGCATATAGCAATAGCACTTAAGACATATACCACTTTATAGCACTTTACAGCCCTCTCTAAGAAGTTTACAGAATCAGCATATTGCCCCCACAGATTGGGCCCTCATTTTACCCACCTCAGAAGGATGGAAGGCCGCGTCAACCTTGAGTCTGGAGAGATTCGATTTGCCAAATTGCAAGCAGCTGGCTGTAAGCAGAAGTAGCCTGCAATTACTGTACTCTAACCTCTTGAGCCACTGAGGCTCCTATATATGGCTAATATATTTTAGTACATCATTAATATTTTAGAGACTACAAGATGTTTTATAACCAACTTCTAGTAAAAACATGACCCTATTGAATTATCAAAATATTGACACTATTGAAACTGATAGTATGGAAGAAAAAGCTATAGATAAATATTTAAAGTTTATATGGCATATTCAGTGTCGCTGCTGTGAGATAGGTAGTCCTATAAATTATATTCATTAAAAGAATAAACAATACATAGGCTAAATATGAGATTTAAATATAAGCCAAATTTGGGATATAGCATAATTCCACATAATCCAAAAATGGTTTCCAAATACAACGGAATTCTACATCAAATTTATGTTTTAGATATGAAATTGTTTTAGACATAGTCCCACAATTTATTTAATTATTCTTCCATAGAAGAGTTCTATGATCATTTCTATTAAAACATATTTTTGTAGCTGATATTATATACAATACCAATTCAATATATTTTGAAGTAATGTGTGGTTTGGTGAAGTTCAATAGCATGTGTCAGGTTGAAATGGAATTATGACCTTCAAAATTGTTCCACGATGAATTATTTCTATTTGACCTTTGTAATATTGTCACTACATATGAAAAAAAGACCCAATCTGTTTATTGTATTTCCAACATTTCAGGGAAATGGAGCTATCATTTTAGAAAACATGACTGAAGTAACATACCAAGTGATAAAACATCCTATATACCAAGTTTCCAAATATGTTTGAAGTGAACTTAATATTTGTTCCATCTCTCTTAACTATATTAAAAATTTCCAGCCATACAATTTTGACCTGTTTAAGTTCTGAATTGTATTTCAATAATAGATTATAATTTTCAATAAAAATTCAAGGTTATGAGTTATATTTTCAAATTCACCAATGTTTATAGATGTTTCCAAAATAGTACCTCATTATTATTAGTATCATAATATAGTTCTATCCTACCCAGTGGTATAGCCTGAACTAATTTTTGCATATTTAAGAGAAACAAAAAAGAGTACTGGAAGATTTTCATATGTGTAATTTCTTCATATTCAGGTATCTCATAGTTTGTATAACATTCTATTTTTTTTATAACATTGGTTAGTCAAAGTGTTGTCTCTTTGGTATAAATGATTGATTTCTGTCTGAAGGATTCCCAGAATCTTAATACTCACGGTATCATAGTTATATGTAAAGTTTTAGTTTACAAAAACCCTTCATCTTTCGGAGAATTTGTGGAAATAGTTCTAATCTAGTAGGATTTACACTGTTGATAACAAAAGCTTCTTAGAAGTAGAAAGCTGCCAACAAAGATAGAATAGTTCACTACAGGTAATCCTTAACTTACAACCACAATTAAGCCCAAAATTTATGTTGCTAAATGAGAAATTTATTAAGTAAATTTTGCTCCATTTTACATCTTTCCTTGCCACATTTGTTAAGTGAATCACTGTTATTAAATTAGTAACACAGTTAAGTGAATCTGGCACCCTTATGGACTTTGCTTGTCAGAAAGTTCCAAAAGGAGATCACATGATCCCAGGACACTGCAACTGTCATGTGAGTCAGTTGTCAAGCATTTGAATATAAATCATGTGACTGTGGGGATACTGTAATTGTCAGGAGTATGAAAAATGATTATAAATCACTTATTTCAGTGCCCTTGTAACCTCAAACGGTCACTAAATGAACCTACCTATATTATAATTTCCTTTCCTTCCAAATTCTTTCAAAGAGAAATGTTTCCATAATTAATACTATTTTCAAAATGAATTCCCTTTTATAGGTTAAATTAAATGGTTGTTGCAGAAAATCAAATGTACTCAGATTAATAGGCTTTCCAAAAATACTGGTTATTATTCTTTTCTTGACTTTATATTTTCTAGGAATAGAATCCTAAACATATTGTTTTGATACTGTCTTATAATGCTGGAAAGCCTCCTAGACTTGCAAACACCCTTAACACTAAGAATTAGCAGCATCTCAGTTTCCTTATTTTCTTTTTGCATACCTATCTAAAGTACAGTACATATTTATAGACCATAATAAAAAGAGAAGAATCTGGCTGGATCTTTTTTGACAGCCTCTATTATAAGTTCATGCAAGTAAATGTATTCTGCAATCCCCTCTCTCCTAAAAATCAATTTTATGTAACACAAATTATATTAGCATTCAAAGTACAGCTTTGTAAGAGAAAATATGGTATTTTAGATAGCACTCTTAATCCATATCAGATAGAGATAAGGTCCCAAAATGATATAGTTTGATATATTCCAGAATTTGAACCATCAAGATATTTTGTTTTACACACAGATGAAGGAAGTGCCCCTTAACAAAATCAGAAGCTGGTAGCCTTCCCAAAAGGAAAGATTACTACTGGTCCAAAAAGGAATCCTTGAGTACCATTAGCAGCTGGAAAAAAAACAAGGTTAGAAGTGCACAGTGATACCAAAATGGGAAGGAATGGAGTAGGACATAAGAAAAAAACCAGTTTCTACTAAGATATAAAAAGTCTACACACACCTGTTAAAATGCCAGGTTTCTGAGATGTTAAAAAAAAATATCAGACCAAGATAAATCACTTCAGAATTCTTTCCACCTTTAATATAATATACGTATAAACTTTACACTCCAATTGAAAAAAAAGTGAAGTTTTTAAGAGAGTAAAATAGCAATAACAACTTACAATAACATGGTTGCAGAAGTATGCACACTATAAGTAGGGATATGGCTGTGTTCAGAATTAACCAATCACATCCAAACTGATGTTAACTACTAATTAGTACCCATCTGCCATCAATTAAAGTGACTCTGCTCAAGCCCATATAAATTTTAGCTGTGCTGATAAGATTTTTTTCTGACATTTACTCAATTGCCTGTTACAGCAAAAACCATGGTTTTGCAAAAGGCTTATAAAGCATCAAAGGGATCTCATTGTTGGAAGATATTAGTCAGGAGAAGGATACAAAAATATTTTCAAGGCTCTGGATAAACCATGGAGCACAATTAAGGTAGACCTCAACAAGTGGAGAAAATATCGTACAGCAATGACATTACCAAGAATTGTATGTCCCTCCAAAATTGATGGAAAAATAAGAAGAAACCTGGTCCAAGGACTGCCAAGAGATCTATAGCAATGTTAAAGAAGCTACAGAATTCCTGGAAAGCACTGGTTGTGTATTACATGTGCCAACCATCTCCCACATTGTCCACATGTTTGAGGTGGCATGATGGATGCTTTTACTAAGAAAAATATCCAAGCCCAGCTGGATTTTGCAAGAACCTACATTAAGTCTGACAAAAACATGTGGGAAAATGTGTTATGGTCTGATGAAACCAAGGTTGAAGTTTTGGGCTATAATTCCAAACACTGTTTGGTACAAAAAAAACACTGCACATCACCCAAGTACATCATATTTTGAGCTATTTTTCTTCAGCTGGAACTTGGGCTTTAGTCAAGGTGGAGGGAATAAGGAACAATTCCAAATATCAGTAAATTTGGGCACAAAACTTTCCATCGCCTTCTAAAATGCTAAAGATGAAGAGGAGTTTCACCTTTCAACATGACCACAATCCAAAGCAAAGTTCCAAATCAACAAAAAAATGGTTTCCCCAGAAGTTCAGTTTTACAATGGCCCAGTCAGAGCCCAAACTTGAATCCAATTGAAAATCTGTGGGTTGATTAGGAACTGAAGAGGGTGGCGCATAGGATATGCCCTCGCAATCTGACAGATTTGAAGTGCTTTTGCAAGGAAGAGTGGGCAAAGATTCTCAAAGAAAGATGCTGCTATACTGATAGGCTCTTATCTCTAACACTAAATGCTGTCATAAAGTCAAAAGATGCTTCAAAAAAGTATTTGTTTAAGGGTGTGCATTTATGCAACCTAGTTATTGTACTTTTTATTATTTTTCCTAAAATATTGTTTTTCAATTGAATTGTACAGTTTATGATATATTAAAGATGGAAAAATTCTGATTTATTTTGAACTGATTTCTTTTATCTCAAAAACCTAGCATTAGTTGTAACTTTATCAGGGTATAAATTATTCCAAGACTAGGAGACTCAAGTTCTATTTTTATTGGAAGCTCAGCACAAGTGTGAGATCTTCAGACACACAAATGCAACCACTTAAGAATACCGTTTTTGTTTATACATATTTTCCTCCCCAGCAGTGGTGAACTCTATTTGTCTTGCCACCTTTACTTCATTTTCTGAAAAATTGGTAATAGAAATTTAGGATGGCTTTATGGTTAAGTTTATTTTTAAGACTTCAGTCATTTCAGAAATCCTAGCTAAATAGAATTGTTTGTCCTGTAAAGCTGCTGTGAAAGTGAAAAGCAATTTCTAAAGAGACCTAAGAAAAGAGGGCAAATTAATGATTAATAGAAACACTTACATGCATTCATTTACATGGATGTCAAATTCAGTTGCAAGAAAACAGCTATTTGATAATATTCAGATGACTCATTCCATGCAAGGGTAACCTATTAAGACAGAACTCAAAATGTACTAGAAAAGAGAAAGTAGCCCAGGGTTCTAGGGATCTAGTTTTATAAAAGAGAGAGAGAGAGAGAGGGAGAGAGAGGGAGAGAGAGAGAGGGAGTGTTTAAGGAAACAAAAATTAAGAGTAGGTTTCTTAGATACAGAGTCAATCTATAGTATGATTGATTGCTGTGAAAAGCATTTATGGAAAGGTTATAAAATACCCATTAACATATTCAGGCACCATCAAAACTACCTCAGGTTGTGGTTGCTGTTACTAACTGATCACTGTTGTATTTCCTTCTGCACCTTATTTGGTATCAGCATACTGTTGCACTATTTTTATGCCAGGTTCTTAGCAAAAACCTCTATAGAAACCTGAGATACAATCTTTCCATCTCAAATATCTAAGTGGAGAACTATTTTTATAATTATCCCAGTCTACTATATGTAGGAGGAGAGAAATTTAAAATTAGACCTTCCTTCTTCTACAAGCAAAAAAGAAAGAAAACATATCACTTAATTTAGCAAAACTTGTGGTAAATATCTGTTAATTTTGTAAAATATGAACCAAATAAGACTGTCACACTCTTAATTTCCCAGCAGTGTTCCAATTAGCAACACCCAAAAATATCTATTTTATCATGTCATTGGTGTTTGGCTTATGGGGGTTACAACAATCTCAAGATATTATTTTTCATGTTTATTCCGTCATCTGACAGAGAAAATAGGTACCGGTAATTATTTTATATAGCGAGCAATATATTACAATCAAACCACAAATAAATGAAATAGAACTGTATAAAATCTTATTTACTTCATAGGCCTTATAAATGCAACTAAAAAGTTTCAAAGGCCTGTCTCAGACTGTACAAATACAGCCAATTTGTGCAGATCCTTTTATGCATTAATCATATTGACACTGTTCCCCTACCTAGCATCTTCCAGATCTATTTTAATTTCAGTAATTTATAGTTTACTGGCTGAACATCACAGTTATCTACTAAAAAGTCTACTGGAGCAACATGGCATAGTATGGGATGATGATTACCCTTATATGTTCAGGAATTTTCTGGAAAATTAAATGTAATATCCAATATATCTTAAACTTTGTATTCAAAGAATTATTTTGACTGCTCCTATCAATTTATTTTCAGGATGTTTGATTATTTTAAAAACGAAATACAAGAAATAAGATCTGCTTTTCAAGTCACACAACAATTAATTAAAGTAGATAACAGCAGGCATGTGGTAGATTGTTATCGATAAAATCTGAAAGCAGTTCTCCTTTTCCAACAGTAATAAACTAGATACCTTTGAAAAAAAAGGAATCCAGTCACAGGCTCAATTATCCCAACTCCCCCCATAAGCAACGTTCACAGAGGTACTTGCCTCTGCATCTGAAGGTTTTATACAAGCAGTCAAAATAGCTGTTGACTTAAGCTCCAGAAATCATTTGATCCACTTAAGTCACGTTTTAGCCCCGCTAAAATCAATGGGGCAAGTCAACTTAGGTTATTAATTTCTACTGGTTTTTAATTATTTAATGCAGCAAAGCATAATAATTATCTCCTGACTCTCGAATTTCTTTTTACAACTTCTAGGATTGTGGCCATCAACTATTCTTGGAACAATATATTCCAACTTTATTATGCATGATGTGAAAAGCAGATATTGTCATCAAACTCCTGCCGATTCATTTCACTAAATAACTCAGACATTCAATATTAGGAAATAATAATGTCCTAAGTTATTACGGTTTTTTTAAGGTTCCCGTTAAAAACACCAATGGTATATGAATCTAAGAATTGAACGGCCTATACCAACATAGCGCATCCCCCCTCGCCAAGTTTCTGGCTCCTTCCTCACCTAATACGGCTACTCCGGCCAATTAAACGTCCCCAGGAAGTTCCATACCTTTTGCGGAGCTTTTAGCAGGCGGTGGACCCCGGCCAGTTGGGTGACCAGGGGGATGTCTTCCCTGAAGGAGTACAGGGGCGGCCGGGTGGGCTCAGGAAAATTAGTACTATTGAAAGGATCGGTGTCGTCCAGAAACTGCACTCTGCAAACCATCGTTGCGGTAGCCATGGTGCAGCCATTCAAAAAAACATAGACATACAGCCGTGGAAACAGCGGCACCAAAACGCAAGGTCGAGAAAAACTCCGATTTCTATCTTCACCACCAAGCAAACGAAAATGACCCGCTTTACTCGCAAAACATATAAAAGTTATATTTCAGTAATCGGACAGTCGGCAGAAATCTTTATGCGACTTTTCCCGCTGCTGAGAAGATCTGGCGCCAACCGCGCCGAGGGGGAGAGAGAGAAAGAACAATATGCACGCAATCTAGGAGTCTTGCAGAAAGCAGTCATCTCCCGACCATAACTCGGTTGGTAGAATCGGGAAGAGCCCACGAAAGCTTTAGCTACGCATCAAGGAGAGCAACCTTAGAACTGGCGCATCTTCCAGGCAAAGTTACTGCAGAAAGGAAAGGTGGCTGCCGGAGCTAAAACAAGTTCCCGGCGGCGACCGATGGTGGTGGGGGCGGTGGCGGTGATGGTGCCTCCCTCATTCTCAGCCGGCAGCTCGCCCTACCGAAGTGGGAAGCAAAGGCAAATGAGAGAAGCGGCTGCTGCTGAGAAAGTTGCTCCCCTCCCCTCTTTGCTATTGCCTGTGAGAAACAATTGCTGGCGCCCCCCAGTGGGTGCAGATGAATGGATCCAACAATGGCGACTTGCCTCTGCTGTTTCTTTCCCAGGAAGGGAAGGGAAAGAAAGTTCATATAGCGGTTGAATCTTTACTTTGAAAATAAGGTTTTACTTTAAAAAAAAACCTCGGTTTGGTGTTAGCAATGTAATTCATAGGTGCATTATTTCACGGGGAAGCAAGGCTGGTTTACAAAGATGGAACGATACAATAAATAGTTTTGGGATACATAAGAGTTACATTTCTTTTTTCCCTCAACTCAGGCCTTATACGAAATGCACTATTCTTTACTGTTTCATACTTTTTCTGCACTTTGCACTTTTTCTGCACTTACCCCCCCAAAAAATAATGTGATGGATTTATTTAAGGAAAACAGCCAATGGTAGAGGAAAATAAGGCAAAATAAGGCCTTGCTTGCCTTTACCAGATATCAAGCAAAGAAAGAACATGGACCCATTGCAAAGGAGGGCAAATGGGGGAGGGGAGGGACTGAAACAAATAGGGTACACTGCTTTGCTTCTTTGGTTACTAAAATTACAGCAAAAGACTGCAGAAAACAGCAACTGTGTTAACCTGTAAATGAAATTTCTTTTTCCAGCATCAGAAGACTAATATTCAATTGCAATATTTTTCAAGAAATATTGTTCTTCATTTTCAAATGAAAATATCCATTTTCAAAAATGTGCCAATTAGATTAGAATATAGAATTAATGTCACACTTTTCAAATTTCAACACAAGTCATGCCATCTACAGTTCGGAATGGCTAGATTGAAACTCAGTGCTGGAATCAGGAAATAAATAACTCCTTAAGATGTTGAATCTGTTGACAGATGATGGGAAGAAAGAAGCAATTTACAAGGTACATTGTAAATACACAAATGTTTGAGTATGATTGTGAAATCAATCAAATCCCAAGTTACTTAAGAGCCAGACAATATTTCATTTTAAGGCTATGGTACCAGACAGAGGACATAAGGATAACAAGAACCGTTATTTATTTAATTAAGAAAATTTTATGGATCCCCAATTCACTCTGTGACTCTGGGCAGCTAACAAAAGTAAAAATCTCATTATAAAAAATAAAAAGCAATAATACTCCTGGTGACAACAATCAGTCAAACAAGTCACTTCATGGGTTCCATTCTATTCTGGCTTTCCTAGGCCTATTGGTAAAACAAGGGCCTTACAAAACAGTGTCAAAATGGGAGCCAATGTTTGTTTGTTTGTTTATTAGAATTTGTCAAACAAAAATGAGAACAAGAATAAAAGAATAAAAATACAATGATAGGGACGATAGGCACGCCCCCTCTACTAACCCCTTAAGTATGATGTAAGGTCCACGGAAGTCAATTTGTGACTGAAACTGAAAATTTGTAGCTGAAACAACTGAATCAGGTAGAGCATTTCAGACTTTGACAACTCCATTACAGAAATCATTTTTTTTATATATAAAAAAAGTTTTATTGGTTTCAGATATAAAGTACATTGTTTACAATATGTTGAATTTTCTTATATCTTATCAAGTAAGA
>JAOYMU010000077.1:60329965-60340373 GCA_025802295.1 Psammodynastes pulverulentus
TTACAGGCAGCTGGCTGTTAGCAGAAGTCTGCAATTACAATTACTGCATCCTATCTTCTGCGCCACCAAGGCTCAGAAGAGTATTTTATGTCCATTCTGAAAATAGGAATGTATCTTGCCCATAGAAACATGTATTCACAAATACATAAATTCTTAAAGAAGGTTGTGTTTGATATACATGTTAAAGCAAATGAATCTAATCTGAGGCTAATATATATTAATATACTAGTATTGTTAAAACCTCATTTCCCTTTGAATGTATAATTAGTTCAGCTATCAACTAGTTGTACAGGATTCTGGATCTATCTGGCCTAAGTCTACCAGTTGCCAATTAGTGGTATGTAATGAAGATGGTTGAAAAAACAGTTGCCTTGATTCTGGTTAAATTCATATTTGCTTGGGAAGCACATCTTAAACTCAGGTACTTAACTGTGAGCCAGCAGTGTGTTGCAGCTGCCAAAAAAGCCAATGCAGTTCTAGATTACATCAATTGAAGGATGCTTTCAAGATCATATGGAGTGATAGTGCTGCTTTATATTGCACTGGTGAGGCCACACTTGGAATAATACATTCAATTTTGGTCAACACAATACAAAAATAGCAGAATAACATAATAAAGAGTTAGAAGATATCTTCTACTCCAATAGCTTGCTCAAGTGGATACCCTACACCATTCTGGACAAATGGCTGTCCAATCTTTTCTTAAAAGCCTCCAGTGATGATGCAGCCACAACTTTGGAAGGCAAGCCATTCCACTGGTTAATTGTTCTGTCAGGAAATTTCTCCTTGGTTCTAGGTTGTTTCTCTCTTTGATTAGTTTCAATCCACTGCTTCTTGTCTTGCCTCTTGGTGCTTTGGAGAATAGGTTCACCCCCTTTTCTTTGTAGCAGCTCCTCAAATATTGGAACACTGCTATCACATCATCCCTACTCCTTTTCACTAGACTAAACAAGCACAATTCCTGCAACTGTTGTTCATTTTTTAGTCTCCAGCCCCCTAATCATTTTTGTTGCTCTTCTCTGCACTCTTTCCAGATTCTCAACATTGTTTTTGAATTGTGACCAGAACTGGATGCAGTATTCCAAATATAATCTTACCAAGGTATTATAAAATGGTAGCAACATTTCATGTGATCTTGATTCTATTCCTCTGTTAATGCAGCCTAGGATTGCATTGGCTTTTTTGGCAGCTGCAGCACATGAAGGCTCAGATGTAAGTGATTATCCACTAGATCTGTCTCAGTTATCTCTTTTGAGCCAGGTTCCACTTATTTTATATCTGTACATTTAGTTTTTCATGCCTAAGTGTAAAACCTTAATTTTCTTACCCTTGAATTTTATTTTGTTACTGAGCGCCCAGTGTTCAAATCTGTTGAGGCACTTCTGTATCTAAGCCCATCTTCTGGAGTGTTGGCTATTCCTGCCAGCTTGGTGTCATCTGCAAATTTGATGTGTTCCCCTTCTATTCCTTCATTTAAATTGTTTATGAAGAGTACTGGGACTAAGATAGAACCTTAGGGCATCCCACTCTCTATGTAGATGTAGTTCCATTAAAGATTACATGTTGGGTACAGTTTGTCAGCCAGTTACAAATCCATCTGGTGGATTTGAATTCTCTAGGATAGACAGGAGTTCTGTTACAATTTTTTTGTCAATTTTAATTTGCATTCCTATTCTGCCTTTTATTATTCTATTTTTGGTAGGTTGGACTATTTTTTCCTTCTGCTTGAAGGCAAGGCAAAGAATTAATGCTTTCTTCCTGCTGACCAGCTATGTGCTGATATTCTATGTCCTTATATGTCCCTCTTTCCATTTTTTATATTTATCTTTTTAGTGTTTCAGTTCATCAGAAAATTCTTTATGCAATCATGCTGACTTCTTCTTGGATTTTTTCTTTTTCTTTTTCAACAGTATTGTGGTGGGGGTTAGGTTTTTATAATCATATATTTCAGAGTTTCCCAAGCTTCTTGAGTAATTTTCCCCTTTAAGATTTTTATCCATGAAATCTTTTCCAAGCTCTCTCTAAATTCCCTCCTCTACTTTTTGGATGACAAAGTTGTCAGCTACACTTGTAAGAAATCAGTTCCATCTCTCACTTGAAGCAGAGTTTGTTTTCCAGTTGTCAAGGTAGTAAAAGTACCCATTACTACTGTGGTGTTTTTCCTGCATATTTTAGCTAAATGATTAGCAGAGTTCCTCTATTTCCTCTGCTTGGTTGGGAGACCTGTAAAATATACCTTTGACAATGTCATTCTTTTTTTTCTTTCATACTAACCCATATGCATTCAAGGAAGCTTTCATCCTTGGTTTTTTGCATCTCTGTAGAGGTGTAATGATTTTTTTTACATAAAATGCAATTCCATCTCCTCTTATGTTAGGTCTGTTTCTTTTGAATAGTTTATATCCTTTTAGCAGAAAATTCCAGTCATGAGTTTCATCCCACCAAGTTTCCATAATGGCAACCATATCATATCTGTCCTCATAAATTAGTTCAGCCTGTACTTCAAATTCATCTGTAAACTTTGAGCATTAGCAGATAGGCATCTGAGTCCTTTATGACTAACTTGAGTATGTTTTTTTACATTTCCTGCTTTATATCTGAGTTTTTCTTCTTTCTCATCACTCCATACCTCTTGTTTGATTGGTTGTCTTGGAATTTATGCTTATGGGATTAGGTCTTAAAGTTGTTAAAGCTTGGTCACACACACCCCTCAGATAATTTGAACGAGTCATTTTCTGAATTTGAACGAGTCATTTTCTGAATACATTCTTCCCAGTTCTTGTGAGGTGCAGCTCATCCCTTGCCAGAAGCCCTTCATGTAGGTAAAACCGTAGTCTAGGAGATGAAATGGCACCTTCTCTTAAGCCAGTGATTTATTTATAAAATCATTTGTTTCCTTATGGATATTGATCTTTTGTTGAAAGTACAGATGAAAACATCACCTATGTTCCTAAGTCATTAACTTTCTTGGCAAACTGCTCATTGTCTCTTGATATTGTTTTCAGGTTCATTGTTGTGTCATTAGTCCCCACATGCAAAAGGATTAGTAATCTGTGGACTTGATTATTTATAAAAATGTTGATGCCCTAGAAAGTGCAGAAAGAGCAACAAAGATGATGAGGGGTCTGGAGGCTAAACTATACAATGAACAATTGAGGAAACTAGGTATGTTTAGTTCTAATGAAGAGAAAGACTAGGGAAGCTATGTCAGGGAATTGCACAGCCAGTGTCCAAATGGAGTCAGTGTGTCAGACCTGTCACAATCTGATCTCTTAGGGAAGTAAAACTCTCAACTCAACTGAAATAAAAAGGCACTTTTACCAAGAGATACTGATTGCAGGAGAGTCAAGTGGAATCTAAAATTCCCATAGCCAATCCAGCACCACCATAATGTTATAGGAAACTCTGAGATGTTTGGGCTGGTGAAATTCCACTCTCAGGGCAAATGGCCTTGAAGATGCCAGTGCTCAGAACGAACCAAATTCCAAACAGCTCTGTTTTTCCTCAACTGTCAATTCCCCTCCCTCCATATTTCCCACTCTAAATCTATACAGCAAATTGCATATTTGTTCCCTCTTCCTTCTCCCATTGATGACAGGTTGATGGCAAGGTGCCAAGCTGAAGCTGGGGGTTCTGACACAGAGACGCTGACTTGAACTTGTAATTTTATATTACACACACACACACACACACACACACACACACACAAACAGAGTGAATAAGATGCAAACAGGAGCATAGTCAGGTAAATCAACACAGCAGGAATATCAGATAAATCAACAGAAAGCACACAGAGCACACAGAGGAAAAAGGTGGGAAACAAATAAACTCTCCCTTTTCACTCAAGCAAGCAATTGCAGCTCAGGTTGCCTCATGTCGTAGCTAGTTATCTTTTATCAGTTAGCCATGACTGTGTATTCTTATTCTTTGACCAATTCTTCACTGCTTCAGCTATTAAATTTTAAACATCGTAACATGCTATGACAGTAATCTTCCAGTACTTGAGGGGCTGTCACAAAGAAGAAAGAATTTATCTATTTTCCAAAGCATCTGAGGGCAGAGTAAGAAGTAATGGGTGGAAGATCATTGAAGAGAGATCCAACCCAGAACTAGGGAAAAATTTTGACACAGTGAGAACAATTACTCCGGAAGTTGTGGGTACTCCATTGTTGGACTTTTTCAAGAAGAGACAGGACATTTGTCCAAAATGGTGTAGACTCTGGTCCAGCAGAGCATTGGACTTGAATACCTCCAAGCTTCCTTCCAATCTTATTATTCTATGTTCTATTTATATTACCTCTCCTTTAATAGTTTCACAGAACAAAGGAAAATGTATTTATTTATTGGGAATGCTCTTGATAAAATAAAATAATGCTGATGACATCCACCTGTCTTTTAGGCACAGAAGAATATTTTAAGAGAAGAGAAAGTTAGAGTAGTTCATGTCTGCAGTGTAATTTTTCTGTAATTAAAATAATTAAATGATAGAAAAGTAAATTTGAAATCAGTTTCCTGAAAAAAACCCAGAATGGCTTGTTGCTTATTTATCTGGATTGTTAAAGGCTTTAAAAATTCATTGAGAAATTAATATTTAATTAACTAGGGTAATAAAAATAGGTTTATATTAGAAACTGACATTTTTTTCTATTTGGAAGCCTTACTGAATTTTCATTTCTCTTTCTTTCTTTTATGTTTTTTATTTTATTTTAAATACAAACAATTCATCTTCCATTTAATGTTGTGCTGTCTGGGTATAAATATCTGGTGCAATAACAATTAAATTTGCAACCATATTCATTACATTGATATTAATTCTCTATTCTTATCTTAATATACATAATATATCACTTTAACAATCTTCTTAACATATTTAATTCTGTTAACATATTTTCTATATTTCACTAATCTATTAGCTGTTTCTAGCTTTCATATTTTTTCTCTAACCATCGGTAAAATAGTTCCCATATCTTATAGTATTCAGTTTGCTCCTTCTCTTTGATTGCAAGTGTTAATCTATTCATTTCTGCACATTCTAATATTTTCCTAATCACATTTTCATCAGTAGGAATTTCTTCACTTTTCCAGCTTTGAGCAAATACAATTCTTGTTGCAGTTAATATATGGATAATCAGATATACATTCTCTTTACTATAAATTTCAGGTAAAATCCCCAACAGGAATATTTCCAGTTTTAAATCAATATGCTGTTGTATCATCTTTTCCAACCATGTGTGCATTTTTGTCCAATATCTTTTGGCTTCTACACCACATATAATAATATGAGCTAGGTGTCTGGTGACACTTCCAACATTTGGCTGATTTATCTTTAAACATCCTTGCCAACCTCGACGGTGCAAAATGCCATCTATAAAACATCTTATACACATTTTCTTTATATGCAGTTGACATTGTTAACTTATAGTTCCTATCCCACAGTTTCTGCCATTCATCTAGTGCTATTGTATAACCAATTCTTTTTGCCCATGCTATCATTGTCTCCTTCACTTGTTCCTCTTCTAATTTAATACCCAACAAACAACTATACAGTTTTTTTATCAATCTTTCTTTTGTTCCTGTTAGTATCTTATCCAATCCTGTCAATTCTTTATAGAAACCATATAATTTAGCATCTTTTTCACATCTCGACTGTTTTTACACATGTGAATACAAACAAATTTATCCCTTGCTCACCCAATTCTTGTTTAGTTTTGAGCTCACCCTTTTCATTCAGAATGTCTTTATATCTTACAATGTTTCCCATATTAAAAATCTTTGGATGAATAAGTGCTTCCATTGTCAAAAGCCAAATTGGTATTTTCAAACAGTGCTGTTCTCTGATTTTCTCCCATACTAACAATAAAGCATTTCTTATATAATATCTTTGAAAGTAACCATGTATCTTATTTTCCCATACCATAAGAAGGCATGCCAACCCAATTGCAAATCATGTCCCTCCAGAATCAATAGTCTTGCATTCCTCAGTATAATCCATTCTTTCATCCATGTTAAGACTGCAGCTTGGTAATATAATTCCCAATTTTGTAATCCAAAACCTCCTCTCGTTCTTGTATCCTGTAGCATTTTAAAGTTAATCCTTGTCCCTTTCCCTTGCCAAATAATTTTTTTCCCCATCTTTATCGGAATTGTTTGGAATAAATATAATAAACTTGGCAAATGTTCATTTTAATTGGAGCTATTCTTCCTATTAATAATTGCAGACCTTTCCATTTTTGCAAATCTATCTTAATTTGTTGTATCAATTTATAATAATTATCTTCCTTAATTGTTACACATCTAGCTGTTAATTAGATCCCTAGGTACTTTACTTTCTTGGTAATCTGAATATCTAGTCTCTTCATTAACTCTTTTTTCTGCTTATCTGTGATATTCTTCACTAATATCTTAGTTTTTTCCTCTATTTATTTATTCTTCTATTTTTTCCATTAGCTTAAGCCTGTTTCTTGTGGATCTTCTAAAATAAAACTAAATCATCTGCAAATGCCTGTAGTTTATACTGTTCCTTTTTTATTTCCATGCCCTTCATCTCCCTATTTTGTCTAATGTTTCTGTTTAGTACTTCCAGTGTCAATACAAATAATAATGGCAACAAGGTGCATCCTTGTTTTCTACCCTTCTTAATATTAACCTTTTCAGTCATATCTCCATTAACCATCACTTTTGCAGTTTGTTTATAATATATTGCCTTAATCATTTTTGATAAATCTCTCCCCAAAATCCTTCTCTTTTAATTGTGCCAACATAAACTGAGGGAGGGTGGGGCTGACGTCACAATGAGACAACGTACTTCACAGGAACTCCATGAGACTGTTGAAACCCAAGCAGCCAGGAGGTACAAAATGGACCTAAATCATCTTGGAGGGGTGATGAACAGAAGTAGAAGACTGGTGATTGCAGGGATCCCACAATCTCCCTGATCAGCCCAGAAAATTCTCCTAAACTTGGCAGCTGGGAAGACTGCCATTGTGTGCCATTCCAAAGCTGGGACAGCCACCAGAAAGAGAGTGAAAGGTAGAAGATGGTGTGATTGATCTGGGTGAGAGACTTTTAAAACCCTTAAGACTTTTAATAACAATAGAAGAAAGTGCCCCTTGGAAAACAATGAAGGGGAAGGGAGACCCAAAAGGGGAGGTGGATTTTTTTTTACTTTTCCATCTCTGGAAGAAAAGCAGTGAGGAGAGCTCAAGTGCTATAATTAGAACAGGAAGTTAGCTAAAAGACTTGTTGAAAGAGTGTGTTCAGGAAAACTGAACTGGGTATACAGTATATTGGGGGAAGAAAGGGAGAAGAATTTTAAAAATTGACAAAAACTTGGATTTGGATTATAAATCTTTATAATTATAATTTTTTGGGACCTTGTAGTATAATAATGGAATTATATTTTTAAATTCCTGGTGGATTATAAATATTGAAATATCTCAACATGAAGAAAACAATTTCTGCACCATCTTCAGCATTGTCATCAATAACTTCCAGTCCAGCTGGTCAGAGAACCTTGGATACTTTATTGCAGCAAGAGAAAGCAAACTTGGCGCAAGCAGAATTAAAAGCCATGATACAAGTCCTCCACAAGGACATGAAAGAAAGAATGGGGAAAATGGAAGGAAAAATAGAGAAAGTAGAAGAAAAAATTGACAACTTTCAACAAATGATGGCAAAAAATGAACAACGTATACAAAAAATAGAAGAGAAAGCTGAACTAACAGAAAAAAGTGGGAGAACTTGACTATAAATTGACATTGGCAGATAGAAGTAAAGGAAGAACAGTAATGGCATTAGAAATAGATAAGGCAGATTATTATTTTAGGTTCCAAAATATGGAAGAAGAAAAGGGAGAAAACTTAGCGGAGATAATGGCAAGGGTGTTGGCAAGGGTGTTGGAAGTGACCAAAGAAATTTTTTTGGCTGATATGGATGAAATATTTAGAGTGCATACTAGATATGCAATGAGAAATAGACTTCCCAGCGAGGTTCACGTGAGATTCACCCAAAAAAAAGCAATACAAGCAGAGATTATTCAGAGAGCGAGAGATGATCCCTTAAAATACAAAGGGAAAGAAATAGTGGTCTTAAAGTAAATACTGAGAAGAATTAGAGATTTACGGAAGGAATATCAGTTCTTGACAAAACATTTAATTAAAAAGGGAGTGAATTTTAGATGGCTGATACCCAGGGCTTTTTTTCTGTGGGAAGGGGGCGGAACTGCGTTCCGGATCCTTTTCGGAGTCCGGATCACGTGGTCCGTCTCCACCAATCGCACGCTATCACTTCCAGGCTTTTTAGCACGACGAGGGGGGGGGTGCGTTCCGGCACCTTTCTCGGAAGAAAAAAAGCCCTGCTGATACCAGAGGGAATATTGGTAACCTGGCAGGAACAGAAGCATAGATTAGATTCAATAGAGAAGGCAGAGCAATTCTATGACCACTACTTTGGATCATTAGAGCAAGAGAGAGTGAGGGAGGAAAGGGAGGATAGATATCGAGAAGAAACGGCAGGAGAGAAAGATATACGACAAAGACAAGATGAAAGAGATTGGGAGGAAATAGCCATAAGAGAAGAAGCAAAGGCAAAAGAAGCAAGAGAGATATGGACGACTAGAATAGCAAAACCTATCTACAAGTAAAAGAATGGAAGAAGAAATATTTTTAATATCAAACAACATAAATGGATTGAATTCTGCAATAAAAAGGGAAAGGACTTTTAGCAAATTAGAAAAACTAAAATTGGATATAATTTATTTACAAGAAGTTCATATCAAAAAGCAATATAACAAGGTACTGGAATATCCTAAAATTGGGAAGCTATATGCCTCTCTTCCACAACAAAGTAATAGAGGAATAGCACTATACATAAAAGAGACAATAAATGCCAAATAAATTTTCACAGATGATGAAGGGAGGATCTTTATGGTGGAGATAACGATGAATGACAATCAGATGCTTTTAGTAGCACTATATGCACCAAGTAGTAATCAAGAGGACTTTTATGATAAATTGCATAAGAAAATAATAGAATTGGAGTATCAGAATATATGCATAGTAGGTGATTTTAGTGCAATCATCTAACCTTGAAAGCCTGTCAAAGCAATTCTCCTGCTCAACTTATACTTAGCATAATTAAGGTAGAGATGATTTGAGAGCCTCTTTCATATACATCCCCTCTCCCTTGAGCTGAGGTGTCTTTTTCTAACAGCCCCCATTTCCTCCTCCGCTTTTTCAGAATCTGTTAGACATTCCATCACAAGTCTGATGTTTTAACAGCTTCCCATCTCCCCTCACCCAGTTCATATCATGCTGAATTTTTTTAAAGTTTTAAGATATAGTAGTGAATCTCTGTGGCTCGGGTGTAGGATGAGGATGAAGGTTTGTTCTCTGAGTTTGTGGGTTGGTTTCCGAATGTTTTGTTACCAGGCTAGGTAGCATTTTCAGTGGAGTTTAAGCCCTTATAAATGGAAGAATATTTACACTGCCATCCCCTAGACTCCACTGAAGATGTTATCTTGGTAACATCATCAAGATTAAAAGGGAGTGGGCCTTGCTGCTGTCATTTTATGGACTAGTGGCTTGCCCTGTCAAAGTTTGTGGGAGTGATCTTGGTGGTTCGTTGATTAGGCTATTTACTTGTCTGTCTGAGTTGGTAGTTGCTTGATTGGGCTATTACTTACTTCTTGATTGTTGGTGTAGTGTTAATCTTGGTATTCATTTGTAGAGTTTTATACTTTCTGGCTTAAAAGAATCATTGTGGTTAGAACTAGAACTTATACCAACTCCTTCCCATTGAAACTCAGAAAAGGCTTTGAAATATCTCCGTAGTCTCAACTGATCCATTTTGTTCTATCTCTTCATTCTTCACTTCTCAGCAGGAAAAAAAAATCTTTGTCCAAAAGGTCTTGGTGAAGTTTGGCTAGAAATGAATGACCTTGCCAATTTCCAGGCTGCAGCCTTTCCATAATAATTTATGGAAATATCACAGAATAATAAAAGAAATACCTGAAACTGGTATTTAATTATAGAATTAATACTGCAGCTTTATACTAAGTATCAAACAGGTGAGCAATGTGCTCTATGGCTTATGCATACAAAATGGTTGATTGGATTGTCCTGGAATTTACTGATGTATGAGAATATATTTAAGGTTTATCAATGTTGAGTTAGAAAGGTTCATAAGTTCATAAGTACTTTATGATAGGTTAGACTGTACTGTACTGTACTGTAGTGAGGGATTCCAGTTGCTCAACACTTTTTTGAAACATATATATCTTCATAGTGAGGGTTGAGTCTGACATTTGATTTCTGTTTGCACTGCATTTTTGTAATCTGTCTCACATGTAATATCTGCATCTCTAACTTTTGTTCCCTTTCCCCATGTTCCATTCTCCCACTTCACCACA
>JAOYMU010000077.1:60526348-60538952 GCA_025802295.1 Psammodynastes pulverulentus
AAGATTTCTGATGATCCCTGCCAGCCATTTTCAATGAAACTCAATGAGAAAGCAGCCAGGAAGTCATAACTTGTTCCTGATCTCACTGCTTTTTGCTCATCCATCTATTTCTCTATTTACAGTGAGTAAGGAAATAGCTCTGTAATGATTAGCCAACTGAGTCCAGATTTCAAGTCCATTCTATTTTTTTAGCTTGAGACATCAATTAGTCATCATCTCTTAAAGATTATCAATAAATTTACCCTCAATAAATTATTAACAGCATCTGTTTATAATTTTTAGGATCTGACATCCTTCTGTTTTGATTTTGGAATCCTAAAATTTCACTGGATGTCCCAAGTGTTGTTGCTTCTCTCCACTTAATGGCATATGCTTAATTTTAAATAAGTTTATTTGATTATCTTTTTTCTCCCTAATTAAGAAGATTCAGAAATGTTTCTTTTAAGGTGAAAGAATTTGATTGCTTGATCAATCAGATTGCTGTTTCCTGTCTTTTCCAGCTTTATGATATGCTTCTGGAATTGGGGCAAGTAGAAATATGCATAATATTCCAATGTAGTTGGTATTTCTCTTCTCTTTGCTTCACTCCTTTTTGCTTCTTGTTGCTTCATCTATATTTGCTCTTAGAGTTTATGTCCTTTAAGAAATAAGTTCAGTACCAACCACATTTACTTAAGAATATGAAACCAGAAGAAATAAAAATAATAAATCACACCTTTGGTTGGACTAGGCCAGAAAGCTACACTATTTTTATTTTATTTGAAATTACTTCCTCTCTTTATAAAATAGTAGAACAGGTGCATACTCTTTTCTTATATTTTGACTGATCATCCACTGTTGGAGCTACTATTTTCTGCCTAGCAAATAAAATAGAACTGAATCCTGTGACACTTTCCAAATGTGGTAAATTTCATCAGATATGTGACTGAGAATTTCACCACAAGGGGTTTATAACAACAATAGATATTAGAATTGCCGATGTCCGGTTGAACTTCCGTTGGAATCAGTGCGAGATCCGCGATCGTCTGCAGCCTCGCACTGAGCTCTTCACATCAGAAGGCCCCCAATGGGGCCGGAATCGCTCTGGAGGAGCGGTTTGGAAAGGGGGACCACCTGATAGGTAGAGGGGAATCGCTTTTCCTCTCCCTGCCATGGAAAACTCCCTATCCTGAGGCGAGTTGTAGCAGCTGTCAAAATGGCAGCCACAAAGATGGAGTCAGCCTGAAACCTAAGACAGTGCAGGAGCGAACAGCGTGACCCGGGTGAGAATTTTGCACTTTTTTTATTATTGGTGCCCCTGACAAAAAAGATAGAGAAGAAGACCCATGGAGGAGAGAATTGGCAGTGATTTAAAATTCAAGGGAAAAACGGTGATTATAGGGACATAAAAAAAGGGAAAAAAGCTGGGACGTTTGGGAAGCAAATGAATGAAAATTATGGGAACTATCAGAAAGATTTGGATAGGCATTATTTAAATGCTGAAAACAACTTAAGAGATAAAAAGAAGAAAAATACAACAAAACTATTGAATTATTGACAAATTTGGACTTAAAAAACAAAGAGAAACAAGGTGGGAAGTGGAAAAGAGCAAGCACGCCACCTGGTGTTTGGAAAAATAATTGCAGACTCCAAAGTATTGTAAAGAGCAGATTGAATTGGAGAAAAGAGACTATAAATAAGAAACCCCAGAACTGAAATTGTTATATTTAATAACAGAGAATATATAAATATATAAAGAACAAAGACATCACCTTTGGATTATAAAAGAAAGATAGACTGGCTAATTTTATAATTGAGACGTTGATTTCTGTTGGACAACTGGTAAGCTGGCTATAAAGTAAGATTACTGGCATATGTGGAGAACTGAGGGAGGAGTTTAAGGACTTGAAGGAGAGAATGAACAAAGGACTGGAGGACATTTTAACTATTATGAAAATGTTGGAGGCGAAAACCCAAGCAACAGAAATAACACAAGTTACAGAATGGAATGGAGAAACCCAAGAAGAGGGGGAGCCAGATAGAGACATAAACAGAGAAATAAAACAGTTGAAACAACAGGAACAAATGCAAGGCTATAAGATTGTAAAATATAACATGAGAATATTGGAGGGAATAATCCAAAGGGGGAAGGTGTTAAGGAAAAGAAAACAGGGAATAGAATGTAGAGGGAGGTATACGGTGAAGATAGGGGGAAAAACAGACAATTGGGAAAAGAAACAAAGTAATAAAAGAGAAAAAGAGGGATGGAGCAAAAGGAAGAATAGAAAAATGAAAGAGGAAGTAAAACAAACTGGGAAATGGTTAATAAATACAATACTGAGTGTAAGGGATGATGGGTGAGATAAAAGAATTAAAGGTTCCACATGAATAGATTTAGTGTTTTTAAGTAAGTGGGGATTTAGTAATTGTTATTATGGAACTAATAATTTTATTGGAAAAGAAACATGTGGAATCAAGTAGACTAAAATATATATATATAATGGAATATATTAGTAGGGGAAGTAATAATAGTATTTTTGGAACGGGATAAATATGTGTTATAACTTGAATACAGTTTGTTTTAGTGTAACAATTGAGAGGACTAAACATATCGAACAAAGGTGGCAAAATTAAGAATTGGAAAGGGGGATAAAAATTGAATCAATTTAATTGTTAAATATTGCAGCTATGATGAATAATATAGCGATGAAATTGTAAATGGGAGTATGGAACAATTGACAGCAAGACTGATAAGAGGCATTAACTTTGTTATAAGTAATACAGTGATAAAATTGTAAATGGGGATTTGAAACAATTGATATTATGATTGATAAGAGGTAGTAATACAAAATGAATTATACCAAAATATTATAAAGTAGTTAAAAATTGTCATATCTGTAATGAGATTTGAAACACTCTGAGTGGACGTTGTTCACACAAGACTATTTGTAAATAATTAAAATCAATAAAACTTTTACAAAAAAAACCAAGGGAAGCTACACCAACCTCAAACATATAAGAACTCTTCTAATGTAGAACAATGCTTCAGCATATGGGGTAACATACTTTAATTCCCACAACCTCCATTACTACTGATTAATATTGGCAATCCTTACTGCAGACCTCTCTCTCATGAGAAAGTTCTTATCTGTGAAAAAAAGTGATTGAAAAATGAAGTTTTCTGAAAGAGAATCCATGTGCATAGAATTTCCAAATAATTTTAAATAAATCATAAGCACTAGGATTTGAAAGGTTCTGCATTTTTTACTGCAAAAGCAATAGTTAAGATTGATTGTACAGTTGTAATAGTTTTTAAGAGATTCAATATTTCTAATGAATAAACTTTTGTATATTCTCCCACATGTCAACTAAACTCTATATTATGACCTTTTTTTAAATTATAATGGGTCAGATTTCTTTTTCTCAATTTTTGCAGGCTGTCCAGAATTATAGCAGTGAATGGGCAGCTGTATAAATTTAGTAAACAAACAAATATTATGCAAATATAGGTAAGGTCAAAAACATCTTTTTTCATCTTTATTCTCCACTATAAGGAATAAACTTAAGATTTATATAAACCAGTGTATTTTTAAATTGGCATTACTTTCCATTAGATAAAGGACAATGTAATAGCTTATTTAAATTATGCTTATTTTGAGAGACAGCAGAAGCGTGTCAGAGCAGACAATTTTATGTTGCTTAATGACTCTTAATGTTTCAGTTTGAATTTAAAAAACTTGTTCCAAATTTAATTAGATATCTACTTTCCTATTGTGAATAGAAACTAACTAGATTCGTACATTACAACTCATACCAGATAGTAGGAGATACAGTGCATATTTATTTTTTAAGCAAAGTGCTTCTGCAACAGAAATATTTTTCTAGGATCATAGCACTTTTCTTATTGGAGGAAACTATTTTTTTTAGAAAATATAGTTCATTCAATTATTCAAGTTGTAATGACCTATTGTCTGTGTTAATACTCAACTGTGTAACTATATTGTAAAGAAAAGGAATTCTACTGATCCAATAGAATTCCGTAAAATTAAATGTATAGCTTGATGGGTCTTTAAATTGTTTCAGGATTTTCAATTAGTCTTTTAAATCAATTGGTTGCAATATCAGCATGTGAATATTCAGTACAATGGCTCTATATTAAAAGAAAATTGCAATGATTGATTGAATATTTAAGTTTTTCATATTATAAGCCCTGCAAATCCAATATAAATGATGCTTATTTTTCCTCCTTAACAAAAGTAATAAAAGGAAAAAAGCCTAGGTGTATTTTCTCATCTTTAATAGTTTAACATACACAGAAAGAGAGACAGAGAGAAAGAGACACAAGTGGCTGAATAGTATACCACCTTTGATGTGGGAGATCAATAGTAGCTAGAGTACCACCTTTGATATGGGAGATCAAGGTTCAAATCTCGACTGCTATCTATCTTATCAAAAGGGGTCCTTAGGCAAAGACTATCTAACACATCACTGCCTATACCTCAAATGTGAGTGACATGAACTAGGAGAGACATGCCAGCTCAGATGATGTCCTAAGGTTAACAAGGTCCCTGTCAGATATTGGGAACCAGGACAATCTGATGATAAATGGTTCAATTGTTCGACTACACAAGAGAACCTGGAATTGATGGAATGCTAATACAAAGCAGACGTAATGAGAGAGGATATTGGATGACAAAAAACCTGCATCCACTCTAACTGAGAAACAGCTAGTTACTCAACATTTCAACACAGCGAAGAGGAAGCTGCTATCAAAACTTGAGATAAATCAACTACACATTACATCCCAGACTCAAGAAGACCCAGAACAAGTGGATGTGCAGCAACACCTGAAACTGGAATGTCACTGCCACCGCCTCCATTACAGAGTACAGTAGGTGATATGAGGGATAAGATCATCGATAAACTAGCTACAATCAACCTTCAAGGTGAGTTATCAGGGAAGAAGTGTTCTGACCTAGGCTACCTGAGACATTAACAAACACTCAATTAAGTCCAAAAAACTTCTTCATTTTCACAGCTGTGAATTATATTCATTCATAGCCTTTATTAGGTCCAAAACAGTGCAGAAATAAGTCAACAGCCATCTGCCACAGTCTTTCACAGAATAGTTGATAAACCTTTATCTTATCTGGATGGCTGCCAATGACCTAACTGACAATTAGCTGTGAAAAACCATCTGGAGTCCCGAAAACACACACACAGCTTCAGAGTGCAAACCAAACTGAATAAATGATGTTGCTTTCTGCAGAGAACTTCTGTGATTTTGCTCCTCCTTTTATGTCTTGTGGGAGGGGCCAATCATCTCCAAGCCTTACTCCCGAGTCGCCCTTTCAATCCCAACTGTTCTTGCCTTCTGGCAGCTCTGCGCATGCACGCACTGGTAACAGGGAGAGCCTGTCCTCTGCCTCACTTATGTCAGAGTCTGGAGACTCTGGAGTCCGCAAATAACTCCCAGATGGCCCTGGCCCCATCTCTGCATTGGCCACAGAGCCCTCGCCCGAGCCTTCCTCAGCCTCCCTAACCTCTTCGCTGTCAGACTCTGCTGCCAGCTCTGCAGGCCGCCGGCGGACCACAACAAGAAGCATCATCAGGTAGTATGCTAGAAGATTCCAAAAGAGCCCTCATGAAATCCCTACTACCACCATAATTCAAACCAATGAACTGTTACAGATTACAGCAGCTGCAATCTCAGAGAAGTTTGTTACACAATCAGAAGAACAGCAGTATATCCACACACACACACACACACACACACACACACACACACACACACACACCAAATAGTAAATTTATAGAAGGATTCCACTAACCTAACCGATCCAGTTTCAGTTCTATTATAATTGTATTTTCAGAACCCTTTACATTTTTTGCAAGAACTACAAGCCGACTAGATCCATGCTGAGTATGGAATTCTGATAGCGGAAGTTCACAAAACTTCAAGTTGCCAAAGTTGAGAAACACTGGATTAGACCACTCTTTTCCACTCCAATGCCCTTCAGTTATATTGGATCTCAACTGCTGGCTGGTAATAATTGGAACTGTAGTTCAGCACTTCATTTTGAGTAGGCTCGGTTAGAAAAATAGATTTACAATAAGAAAATTCAATCGCCCATATGCCTTAAGCTGTTTTTAACAAATATAGGATGAAGAAGTGTAGAAAAAGAATATTCCCTGGTGTTGACAACCTGCAAGTGTTTTGTTATTTAAAGCATTTTGTTATTCTTCCACTATTGAATCATTTGAATTAACTTGCAGGATAATGTATTGTCAAGGAATCAAAATTCATTGGTATAATCACTTTGGGGAAAAAAATAATGCCCATGAGTCATGAAAATATATTTTAAAAAAGAGGAACCTAATATACAAGTTCATTTTGGGGAAGTAAAAAAAAAGTACATTGTTGGATATGTATGGACATTTTCTCCTGATTTATGATTGTAAAATTCCTAGTACAAGTAAAAAAAAATGCCTATTTTCTAGATAAATACTAATAAAGTTGGAGATACTAAATATGTAGTACATAATAAAATGAGTATTCCAGAAAATTCTACAAAAGTTTTATGGTGGATCGCATCTGAAAATAAGACAGTTTAGTATGATAGTGGGTGAAAATGGAAGTGATGGTCATTTACTACAACTGTTGAAAGCGATTAGATTTTAAAAATAAATGGGAGATGATAACTTAGCTTTCTCTGCCTGCTCCAAAAGAACTAATAATCTGATTTTCACTGCCACATATTTTAACTATTATTTATAACTCCAAAGAAATATAAAGAAAATAAATCATGAATTCATAATACAGCATTCACTGAAAAGAAATATACCTTACTAATGGCTTTAGAAGTGAGATTTTCAGCCAAAGACTTCTATTATAATTGGTAAGTCTTTTTGACTATGCAAAATACATATTTTATCATTCATCCCTTTAAAAATTTCTCTTAAATTTTTAGAATGAAAAAGAACAATACAGGTAGTCCTTGATTTATGACCATAATCAGGACTACAATTTCTGTTGCTAAGCAAGGCAGTTTTTAAGTGGTTCATGGCCGAAATATGACCTTTTCTGCCATGGTTGTTAAGCAAATTACTGCAATTGTTAAGTGAATTATACAGTTATTAAATGGATCTGATCCTGACTTTGATTTTGCCGGTTGGATGCCACCTGGGAAAGTCACAAATGGCAATCACATGATTCATTAACTGCATATTTACATAATTACATGATCTTAAAAACATGCCAGTTGCCAAGCAACTGAATTTTGCTCACTTGACTAAGGGGATGCTGCGATGGTCATAAGTGTGAGGACTTATTATAAGTTACTTTTTTCCAGGGCTTTTTTTCGGCACCAAAAGGTGCTGGAACGTGCCCCCCCGTCACGTTAAAAAAAACCGGAAGTAATAGCGCGCTATTGGTTGAGACGCGTCATGTGACGCGGACTCTAAAAAGGTGCCGGAACGCAGTACCGCCGAGTTCCGGCTGAAAAAAAGCCCTGGAATTATATATTAACATGCTAGTGTATATCAGCCAGGAAAACCCTAATAAAAGTAAAATGATATCTTAATAGCATGTTTTTATTCCTCCCGTACAACCGATTAGGTGTTCAATATGTCTAGTACTTGCACATGACTAAGGTTTGAACTACAACCTGTGCAAGACAATTATGCACAGGCACATTGGCTTTATTTCTATCTATCTCTTTCCTAAATTTCCTATGAACATTTGGCTGAAAGATCTGGTATGAGTTCTATTTTCATTCATTTCATGCTCAGTGGAACACAGACATCTTCCATCATTCATATTCTGGAAAAAAAATGAACCTATGGACTGCATAAAGTTGCCTGCTTGTGAAGGTTGCAGGAAAGCACAGTAGGATTAATCTTCACCTTTCCATGTATTACTGTGCATAAGTTACTGATATTTATATAGGATCTGAATTGAGTTCATTAGTTTATCTTTCTGAAAAACAGATTAACAATTATCTCATGGCTCTTATATTTCAGATGAGTGAAACTTAATCAGATGACAATCTAATCTCACTCACTGTCTAAGCAGTCTTAGGTAGCTAACAAAATAAAACAATGATCCCAATAAAATGCCAGGTCTGATGCTTCTTAATATACATATAACATACATATAATATACAACTCCCAGTTCTAACCAATAGGAACATGCAGCTGTAATAAAGAATAAATAGATTTATTATAAAGTCTTAAATAATGTGAAATATTCTTGCTGGGCCAATTTTACATGGGAAAATGATAAGGTGATTAAATGAAAGAAGTGTATTTTCCTCCCACAGCACTGGGATTTATAATTTTATAATAAAATTGAATCGTGGGAATTTCAGACTATTTCTATACTCAGAACATAACAAATTTATGGAATTTGTTGCTCCAAGACATTATGTATTTCCAACTTCTGTGGCTTTTAAAATAGGAATGGGAAAATTATTGGAAGAAAAAGTTGTTAATAGCTGCTAGACATGCTCTTACCCTTTGTTGTATCAAAACCAAGAATGTCTATGAATTGCTAGTGGCTGAGAAAGTGGTATTGCTGTCTAGTCAAGTGCTGTTTTTTCCCTTCATCCAATGGCTTTCTAGGACCATATGCCCATAGGAATACAAATTAAGTAACATTAAAGGAAGAATAAGACAGAGCAGAATAATAGATATATACTGTATAATGTTATATTATACAATATTACATTACATAGTGCTATAATCTACACTTAACATAAGGAGGAAGTACAGATAAATAATTCATGAAGAGATAGAAAGCAAACTTCTCTGATAATAAGGATTTCTGTTCCAATTGACTAGTAGGAATGATTAATGCTCCAATCACATAATACTGGAGTTTCTCAAAACAGTGAATTTTGGAAGGAATAGAAGAGAGAATGAGACACAGCAGATGGATCCTTAGACTAGATTCATAATACTTCTTAGAGTCAATTAATTAATCTCATAAAGCCAGTTCAGAATATGTAGCATTCATTACATGAGACCCTGCCTAAATCTACTTCTAATTTATTTTAAGTGATTGTCTCCTAGGACAATGAGCCAGCAGTGTGCTGCAGCTACCAAAAAAGCCAATGCAATGGTAGGCTGCATTAACAGAGAGATAGAATCAAGATGACATGAAGTATTGGTATCATTTATAAGGCCTTGGTAACAATACAAAACAGATGTTGAGACTCTAGAATAGAGGTGTCAAACTTGATTTCATTGAGGGCTGGATCAGAGTTGTGTTTGACCTCGGGGGGATCGGGGGGCATGGCCAGCTCAATGTCACTTGTGTTGGGGGGCACCTGTGGTGGCCCAACCACTCTGCCAGTGAAAACGGGCTCATAAGCTCTGTTTTTGGCTGCCATGGCCTCCTGCAACCTTCTGCCAGTGAAAATGGAGCTCAGGAACATATGAAGAACTGTTGCAAGAATTGGGTATGTCTAGTCTAGTAAAAAGAAAGACTGGGATATGTAATAGCAGTGTTCCAATATTTCAGGGGCTGCCACAAAAAAGAGGGGTTAAATCAATTTTCCAAAGCTCCAGAAGGCAAGACAAGAAGCAGTGGCTGGAAACTAATCAAGGAGGGAAGCAACCTAGAAGTAAGAAGAAATTTTCTGGCAGTGGGAACAATAATCCAGTGGAATAATTTGCCTTCAGAAATCATTGGTGCTCTATCACTGAAGGCTTTGGAAAAGAGACTGGGCAGCCATTTGTCTGAAATGGTATAGCATGTCCTACTTGAGCAGGGGGTTGGACTAGAAGACTTTCAAGGTCCCATTCAACTTTGTTATTCTGTTCTGTTCCATTCTGTTCTGTACCTCATGGCCAATGTCAGTCAAATGATATCACACAGGGCAAAAATCTATTGACACGAGCTTTCCTTTGACTAATAAAGATTAATGACAAGACTGCTGACTGTTCCAGAGCAGAATGTGTGAATATGATTGCAGATGAGATAAAGTTACTTTTAGGAGTTTTCTAGTCTGCAGAGGTATAGAACAACAGGCTTGGAAGGGTCTTTGGAGATCTTCTAGTCCAACTCCTGCTCAAGTAGGAGACTTTATATCATTCCAGACAAATGCTTGTCCAATTTCTTCTTAAAACAAATAATCATAAAGCAGAAAAAACCAGCATCCCAGGGAAAATTAGATCTAACTTATAATACACTAAGCCATGCTTTAACCATGGCTTATATAATAAACCACCACTAAATCAAATCCAAACCAACTATATTATGGCTTAGTATAATAATTTTAAAGCTATCAAATAAATGTCCCAATATATCTTTATTTTATAAATAAGATGCCAATAATTCTTTCAGTATAGCAATTTTCCAAAATTCTGATAAAATGCATGCATGAATAGGTGCCATTAATGTTATGTCACATAGTGTACATAGTGTTTTTACACTGCTTCCTTATCAACCAATATAATGCCTTTCAGAACCCAGTCACATATTTAATTTCAGAGTAGGTAAAAGATAAAATGAATATAATTTCCGGTTAACTCAGATTTAAATAAGTACTTCAAAGAATTATATAGAATTAGAAATGTCTCCCAAACATTTTGAATCTAACTTACGTTTAGTAATATTATTAACAGCATTATTAATGTTGTCTAAAGCTAGGGACATATATAGTAACTTCAAACAAAAATGTGTTTATTAGGAAGAGAAGCATATTGTGGCATGTTAAAATCAGATCAGAGATGTATGTTCTCATAAATGTTAGCAAAGGCTTCTGCAGATTCTTATTTTATTAATAAAATAATGTAAACAAAGCAAATAAGACAGAAACAGTTGCCAAATACTGTATTTCCAAAAGTGTTAACTTACTGGGAAAGGAAACAATCTACCTAATAGCATGCATTTATAATGGCAGAAGTGGGGAAAAAAACCCAATATCCTCTAAACCATCAGAGCCATGTGACATCGTAAGATTGGCAATGATGAAATCATACTCCTTCTAATTTGATGTATTGTAATTCCACCACATGGCTGGTTCACAAGATCACCTTTGATAAGAAGGCTGGAGGATCCTGAAGTTCCTTGGAAGTTTTCCCAGATTTTTCAATTAGAAAATCAAAAAGCCAGACTCATCTGGAACACAGCAGCTTTAAGATCCTAAACTTTTCATAAGAGCAAGAGAAGATTTATTAGTATGATTAGTAATAAATCATCAGCTGGGGTCTGGATGATGTGATTGCCTATTTCATGAGCAACTGATGTATTACCATGAGGATAATTGATCATTCTATCAGTCAAGAACTAAACTTTTCGTGGGGGGTGGGGGAGAGGATCCTCTTAGCTAATCAATATATTTTTTATCTACAAAGTTCTTATAAGGGTTCTCTCTGGGGATCAATATACCAGATTCTAACTCCTAACTTGTTATGAAGTATGTTCTGTAATTCTGTCAATGGTGAAAACCAAATTAATAACAAACTATACCCAGGCTTGCTAAAATTGCAGGCTGCATATTGTTTCCATATCATAGATGTTATGGAATGCAGGCATTACCTTCTTTAGCTAAAGAGGGATAGCTCAGAAAATCTAACAATGGAAGGCTGTACAGCCAAAGAGATGTTCTACACCAGAGTTTTTCAAGCCTGTAACAAAAACATTCAGATGCATACAATTTACTTGTATGTTTCTTCTAACAATTATCCAATTCTTACTTCCATATTACAAAGTAGGCAAAAGCAGATTCATGTACAAAAAGTCCTTTTAATTTACTTCTACAAATGTCCATTTCTTGCAATAAATCACAAACTATCTATTACTTTTCTATCAGCATTTTCACACTTTAAAAATGTGAAACATAAAATTAATCTAATTCTTCTTGTTCTTTTGCATTAACGTAGAAGTTATAATACAGGGATGTCAAGCTTGTATGTCACGTTGCTGTCAGGTGATGTATCATGACCTTTTTCCCTTCATGGAGCTGTGGTGGGTGTAGCCTTCATATGACGCATCTGGCCCGCGGGCCGGCAGTTTGACATAATCAATCATTTCATTTTTATCAGAAACAAATTCAACATTTCACTCATTAAACTTTTTTTTCCATTAAACATCTATGTCTCTTTTATTTTTATTATTTGCTATATTTTTTAAACAATATTCTATATGCAAACTATAAAATATCTTGTTATTCTTTTTTCATAATATTCTTTATTTCCATCCATAGCCTTTTTTACTAGATCATTTTTCGTTACTATGATCCAAGAATAGTACAAGTTAAAGCAATCCAAGTGCTATACAAAATTGTAATAACATCATAACAATTTAATATATGGTACACTTAATATGTGGTACACTTCTATTAATAAATTTGGATATGAAAAACCTTAGGACTAAAGCACACACCTTAGTAATTGAAAATATGGTTCCAAGACATTTATCTTTTTAAAAAGCTTATAGTTAACATTGATTGTGGCAGCCAAGGAATCGCTCCATTAGAAGGTGCATTAATAAGGGTGCACTAATAAATAGAGTTTACACTTTAGGAAAATATGTTCTAAGGCAGTGATGGCGAACCTATGGCACACGTGCCACAGGTGGCACGCAGAGCCATTTGTGCGGGCACGCGAGCCGTCGCCA
>JAOYMU010000077.1:60766658-60777221 GCA_025802295.1 Psammodynastes pulverulentus
TATATAAATTTGATTAATAATAATAATAATAATAATAATAATAATAATAATAATAATAATAATAATAATAATAATAAGCAAGTGGAAATATCAAGTGTGTTTACAAATCATCAGACTTATAGCAAGATGTCTCTCGAATGTATCCCACACCTGTAAGAATATAATTAAGCTTCTCTTTTTCAGAAATCAGTAAGAAAATTGTAGTTTAGATTGTTTCAATGAAAAATTCTGGAAAGCAGATGAAACATGATTTAGAGGATATTGGGATGAAATTGAGCTGTTAATGACACTAGCACTCAGAATCAAACACCACTGGCAATATAATAATAAATATAAATTTAAATAAAGAAATAATTTTTTTTTTTTAAAAGCAAGACCCAATGGTATTTGTATTTATGAAGCATAAGCTTTTGTGTCATGGGAAAAGAAGAAATAACCTTTTGAATGTAAAAAATGCAAAATAAATTAAGGAACTTAAAAAAAATATGTAATATATATTAAGAATTACAAATAGAAATAATAAAAATGAATACAAATTGAAAAAGAAAAAAGGATAGAAAATAAATGAAAAAGTAAATTCCCCTTTCATGCACAACATATATATGCTTCACCCTATCACTACTTTCTTAACTAAAAAACAAAATCCAAAAACTCATTATTTGTTTTTATCACCAAAAGTTCAATAAAAGAAAACAGATATAATCAATTTTCTATTTTAACTTCAACAAAAAAGACAACCATGCATTCCTTCCCAATCTTAATTTTTGACCCTATCAAATATAGTCCCAAATCTTTAAAAAAAGATAAGGCAACTCACCTAATCAATACAATAACACCTTGATTGTCGAAAAGGTCTTAATATTTTTATTAGCATTAAAAATAATCCAAAGTAATTGAAATCTGCTTTGATCAAGCTTTATGTCCTTAAAAGACTGCATTATAACTCTGCACTTGATTGCATCCTCAACTTTCAGCCCTCAACTCATAAGCCAACTAGAAAGTAACAATTCTTGCTGTCTACTCATGAGGAGTTGCTGTTTGGAGTCACATGGGTTATTTCAATGCTCTGTCCTTCCTCCAGAGAGATTTCACTAGTTCAGATCTAGCATCAGTTTTCCTCAGAAACACAATTCTGATGCAAACAGGAGATCAGCTTGCCGTAGTGCTCACAGGAAGCTCCAAAGCTAAGGAACTCATGAATAATTATGCAAAAGAGTTTACACCAGAATTATATCATGCTCTTATGGCTTCTAAAATAAATCCTAATTACATTTAATATTGTTTAATTAATTGATATCATCAAAAGTATAAGAAAAACAAGCTAAAGTTTGGTTTCTAGACTGAAAAGTTACCAACAATCCTTACAATTAAGATAATAGAAAATAATTAGAGAGATGAAAGGAGAAACACTGGTAATAAATAGCTACTTCATCATGTTGTTAATTATTCTTTTGGGGGTCTCCAGCATTTGAACTTCAATATATATTTTCTATGAACATAGTATATTTATTTTTCTAGTGTTGCTCACAACAACTCCTGGCTGATCAAGCAGAGCTCTCTCTTTCTCATTCTGCAGTAGATATTTTAAAAATGTCACTTAGTATCATAAATTCTTTCAGAGCTTAGCAGTCCACAAAAACTGAACTACCTGTGTGATTTACAGAGCACTGTTACAGGCAGGAACCTATTGCCCTCACTTTATTTTCATTTCATACAGTTCCCCTATAGCTTGTTTCGTTTTATTCTCAGAGAATATTAATTCAGTCCCAGCACAATTTCCCTCCAGACCCTGGAAAGGCCAGGAAAGCTCTTCTGCTAGATTCATTCAATAGTGGTAACTGGTATGGCAAACCTCTGGTGCTTGTCAGGAGAAGAGGCCATTCTGAGAATGATGTTAGTTATAGAGCAGACTATTCATACAGACTATGGCTAAAATGGAGATTCAATTTTATGGCAGAGTTCTGCGTGGCAAACATTCTTTTGGCTGGCAACCCAAGGCTACCAAAACCAATTGCTATAAAAATTATCTTCTGCTCTCAGCAACTTTCCCAGCCAAAGCTTCCTCACTCATATACTTCTCGAGGCAATGTCGGTCCATGTCTTTTCTAAGGTAGGTTCTAAAAAGGAAACTATCATGATTTTTTTTCTGTTCAGAAACATTTTAGATACCAGTTTTCCATCTTGAAATTCTGCTGGTACATTAAAAAATAAAAGCTTGAAATAGAGGATGCTCAGGCCCTATTATTTTCTTATGTAGACCAAAGTTTTTCTGTATCAGTTTGATTTTCTGAATTCAGGCTGTTATATTAAAAGTAAAAGATACTGTGTTGATTATTATCACTGTAAAGACTGATGCTGGCAAGATGGGGATCAACAATTCTTAGACAAAACTGTTAGATAATGGTTAAATAGCTATCTCTCATTTTCAAGGTCAAGAAGAGAATAGCCATACCAATTTTAAAAGATAGCTTTTAAAAAAAATCTAGAATAAAGTGAAAGGATCAGAGAAAGAAATGGCTTGATTCTTCATTCTACAAGAAGCAAACCTTCCATATATGTATCACTTCTATTTCATCTAGAATAATGTATCTAGCTGTAACATGCCAATGAGCATCTATTATTAATCAGTTTTTGAATACATAATTCTAGAAAGTCATAATAATTGCCCTGCTTGGTATAGATGTGATAGCAAAATCTGTCTTCTCACTTCAGTATCAAGTTTAAGCAAAGACTGCAGATCTTCTCCAACTCAGCCACATGGCCAATGCCTTGGTCTAATTTCCAAACCAAGTTTTAATCAAGCAGGAGGAATAGAGACTTGCAGGAGGGAGACTTCATCAGTTCTGATCAATGATAGAATGGAAATATAAGGAGAGACACAATGTCCTTGAGGTCTATGACAATTTGAATGGCCAACTCACCATGGCCAATTCGCCATAGCCAACTTGCTGCAGAGCAACTTGCTGCAGGACAAGAGTTACACTAATATCAAAGAAATGGTGGAATAGAATCATTAAAGAAAAGGAAATACAGAATGAAATGTGAATGGCAAAAATTAAAATAATTTTTTATTTATTTTAAATAATTAAATTGAACTGTTAAATTGGCTCATGGTGAGTTGTCCTATTCTGATGTCATCAAATTAGCCAAGCCTGGAGAGTAGATGGGAGACTTGCCAGGCACTTGTTAACTCAAAAGATTCAATTGAATAACAGAAAAGTGAGGAAGATAAAGAGGAGGGATCCAATGTCTTCAGATAAAATTATTGTACTAATATTGATCAGTTGTCTCCCAGTATGAAAGCCAGACAGAAAATAACCAAATTGCCATTGACTTGAAAGGTGCCTGCTGTTTCACAGCATCAGATCTTCTGAGTATATACAGCTTCGGTATTGGCTGCAATGTAACAACTTATGCAATCAGGTCTATGAAAAAAACAGTTCTCAAATAGAAAGTTAAATGTTTGGAGAATTGAGAGTTATTGCTTTGCTGGCTTAAAGTCTAACAAACATTTCTTCCTCCAGGAGAAATCTACAGTACCTATCTCAACCTATTGACTCCTCAAGCATTGTTGCAATTATATTTCAGAAAAGTACATGTAGTATACATAGGATGTACTCATACACTTCTATCTACCCATTTCGGTTCTGTGCACATGCATATTGGCTTATGTTGGCTCTTCAATTGCAAGTTAATATTCTGATCAAATGTAATAATTTTGTAGTTTCTAGAGCCCTTATCAGTTTAAGAAATTGGTCTGCAAGTATAACACAAGCGAAATTTAAAGTGAGATACCATAAGTTCTTAGTGAAGTTACAAAATCTGAAAATATATCACTTACTATTGAATTCTCTTAATAAGAACAGAAATGTATGATCATAACATATTGTACATATATAAAGCTGATTAAAACCTACTAAATTGGAACTCAACAAAATAGACATTAAGATGTCACCCACATTGAGTACAGACTACTATGAAATCATTATATTTATTTTTGGTGGAATCTTCTTGGGTTATTCACCATATTTTAGGTAAAATCCACACAACTATTAATTAATTTTCTGATATTTTCTTTCACCTTCCCTTCTCTTCTTTCATTCATTTTGAATGGACAAGGAATACAATATCCCCAAATGAAGCTGTGCTATATTGCCATATAACAGCATAAACACACACATATATATAGACACAGAGAGAGAGAGAGAGAGAGAGAGAGAGAGAGAGAGAGAGAGAGAGAGAGAGAGAGAGGTACATATATACATATGTGTGTGTGTGTGTGTGTGTGTGTGTGTGTGTACACATGCATACGTACTAGATCTGCAAATGTTTGGAAAAGAATCTGGAAGAAACATCTGAGACAACACATGAACACAGTACCTCTCTGCTATTAATGAAAACAAAAATATTTTTTCAGACTTTTACATACATCTGAATAAATATGTTGCCATTTGAATGAATCAAATCATTAGAGCAAAAATTAATACAACCATTAACATTTTTTTAGGCTACATTCTACTACACACCTATAATTTCTGTGTCTGTGTGTGTATGCATGCACATGTGCCTTCAAAGTCAGTTCCTGCTATCAAAATGGGTTTATGGGACGTTAACAGAAAGGGTTCCATTTGCTACTTTTGTTCCATACTGCCAACCCCCATGATTGGGCCTTATACGCATTACCTATTCATTACCTAGTGTGATGAATCAGCAAGATCCACAATGTTGTAGTGGTTAAGGCATGGGGAAATTTCCTCTTCCACAGAAATTTCCTGTAATTCAAGTTATTTTCTCTTAGACCAATTTATCTCAAAAGATTGTTAAATGGAGGCAAGATAACTACATGTGTGGCCTTGAGCAATTCAATGAAAGGATTATAAATCCATTCAATAAACAAGTATCAGCATGGATTGTCCTAACATTTTGAGCTACTAATCTATGTTCATTTGCTCACACATGGCATATTCTTGAATTATCCAACCATAATTGTGCCAATATTACACTAATGAGAACAGGATTAATAAATTGCTTTAACAACAGTTGGGGAGAGTAATAAGACACTTAAAGTTACTAGAAAGGAAATAGAAAAAATGATAACATAATCTATCATACTGTAATGATAACTCACATTTCTGGCGCTTTGTAAAAATTAAACCCTTCCCAAATAAAGAGTACAGATTTTATTTAAATAGTTTTATCAGGAACAAAACATTTATATACAAAAGTTATTTTAGGCCAAGGAGATATTTTATTCTTGAAATATCTCCTTAGCAAGCAGTAGTATTCTAGGATTTTTTTTAAATGGACACATACATTTCTTCTCAAAACCCTACTTACTGTTCATTCATTTTCTAGCATTATCTGAGAGCCTGGGATTATTTAGGAAAAAAATCTCATGCTAGCAATTTCAAAAGCCAGTATGGGATAAATGTATTCAGCAATCAAACCTGCTAAGTGAAGCTGTAAATTCATTAATGAGTAAAATGTAGAGGTTAGCCTGAACTATAAATTCTGAGAAAGCAAATTCAGATTCAGGAATCCTTATACAATTTATGGTCCTTGCCAGTAGAGAGGGAAGAGCAGGGCACGTTACAGACAGTAATGAGTGGTCCTCAGGGGGCAATTACAAACAAATCAATCCAAAGCTGTTCTTAAAATCAAGGATTGAAAACTTTCAGCTGTTTGGAGAGCACATTTTTGGAACTATTTTTTTTCTTAATATCAAGTTATTTTTTAAAGCTACCCATGGTTTTATGCAGGTAGACGATATAGGGAAATTACATTAACTCTGTGCCACAGGTCATTGCAACTTGTAGGGGTGGAGAATAGAAAATATTTTGAGGGTTTTCTTCCTAGTATTACAGAAATGCTTAAACACTTCTCATAAATCTTCATCTGCTTTAATTACCTCAGGGAATACTTTTTAGATAAGGGAAAAAATCCTTAACTGGTAATTTAAAGAAGAAGAAATTAGTCCTCGATTTATAGCCACAATTGAGCCTAAAATTTCTGTTGTTAAATAGAAATTTAACAAAAAGATATTTGTTAAATGAGTCTTGCCCCCATTTTACAACTTTTCTTATTACAGTTGTTAAGTGAATCATTGCAGTTGATAAAATTAGTAATCTGATTGTTAAGTGAATCTGGATTTTCTATTGACTTTGCTTGTTGGAAGGTTGCAAAAGGGAATCACATGATCTTAGGATACAGCAATGGTCATAAGTATGAATCAGTTGCCAAGCATCTGAATTTTGATCGCATGATCATGGGGATACTTCAAAGGTCCTAACTGTGGAAAATAGTCATAAGTCATTTTTTTAGTGCTGTTGTAACTTTGAATACTCATTAAATGAACTATTGTAAGTTGAGGACCACCTGTATTCCATCTACTGCATAATGCTTAAAAGAGCCATGGTGAATGTATGGTCAAATTCTACTGAAACACACACACACACACACACACACACACACACACAATTATAAGATGGAGCAGAATTCCAAATTTTGTGAAAGTCTAGGATGACTTTCTTTTGGGGGGGGGCACCTGACCCCATTCAATATAATATAAGAAGATGCATTTCTCTCAAATGGAATAAGAATACACTTTTTCCAGGAATTTGCTGCATTCAAAAATGCATGATTCCACAACCCACAAACAAGATATAATTTAGTTTACTTTATTGTCATTGTACCTTGTACAACAAAATTAAATGTCATCTTCAGTGTACATTATAACTATAAAAATAAAACATAAACACATATCCTTCACATTTTATACATTGAATTGAAAACTCATTATTGCATTAATATTGCACTATATAGTAAAATTCAATATAGTTACTGCCCTGGGACAGAAACTGTTTTTTTTGCCTATTTGTCTTTTTTATTATCCTGTACCATCTGCCAGATGGTAATAGTTTAAAAAAAAGGGTGTCCATAATGAGATGGATGTTTAAGAATGTTTTGAACTTTCTTAAGACAGCGGGAGCTATAAAGCTCTTCCAAGGAGGTAAGAGGGCAACCAGTGATCCTCTGGGCAATGACGTTAACCCATTGGAGTGCTGTCCTATCTGCCACTGTGCGATTGGCAGACCATATTCAGGTGAAGTAAGTTAAAATACTCTCTATGGTGCAGTAGTAGAAGGTATCCAGCAGTTTTTCATTCAATTGTTGTTTCCTGAGAAGTCTCAGACAGTATAATCTCTGCTAGGTCCTTTTGACCAGTGCTGCAATGTGAGTGCCCCAGGCCCTCTTTTATGATAACACCCAGAAACTTTAAACTGGCCACTTGCTCCACTCGGTCTCCCTTGATAAGCAAGGGCTGAATGTCTGATCTGTTCCTTCTATAGTCCACTATAAGCTCCTTGTTCTTATTGGTGTTGAGGACCAAGTTATTGTCTCCATACCATGAAGCAACCAGTCCACCTCATTTCAATAGGCAGACTCATCCTACCGGAGATGAGTCCCACCACTGTGTATCATAATACAGTTGATAAACTGTATAGAAGTGATAAACTGCAACCAACTGACTCAAATTTTTGAACTACCAATCCCACTGTGTCTGATGGTTAAGATATATGAGTAATTGCACTGCTCCTTTGAAATGCCACTTTGAAATATATATTAGAGTTTGTAAGTGCCAGGAAATTTGAATCAATAAAAATGGACTCACAGTGTTGCTTACTAAAGGGATTGTCCATTTTAAGGGTGGAAATGGAAAATTAAAGATACACAGCAGAGAGGGATGAAAAAGAAAACTTCCCTCAATTTGAAGTGACTCTGACCTTTCCCATCCTTTAACATGCTTTCTGTATTAATCTGCTTAAAGTGTAGCAATTTACAGCTGGGGCAAACTGGATTATCTTGGTGATGACAGCTGTGGTGCCTGCGTCAGTAGGACAGATTTAAAAAAAAAAATACTTGAGGTAGTCAAAAAGTCGCTCGTTTATTTTGAAAGCTATTTGAACAGTCATGCAGAGTCCTATGAAGTAAACAAAAATGTTTCTAACAGTCAGAAAATGAGAATTTTCATATATCTGCTGGATTTCACTGAAATTGCAGCAATGGTCCTAAAGTTCCAGTGATTAATTAAAAGTTGCAAATTAGCCAATAAGCTTGGAAAAGTAAACAAAAAGAGTTGATGTATCTTTACACTGATCTATTCTGATAAATACATTTTAAATTATTTATCTTGGTATTTTGCAGTATAACACAATACATCTTGTAAAAGTGACAAAGGAAATCTTACCCTATTATTGTATATTGCAATTAAATCTTCTCTGATAGTGAAGGGAGGAAGGATACTAATAGTAATAATTTGTCATATGAATTATTGGACTTCAGGACTGCATTGCACATAGAGTGCCGATATGCATGGGTCAAAGATAAGGCTACATTATTTGGACCCTGACTGGGATTATCAACAAGGTATAAGTGCAGTGGGATTCTGGAGCTGGCTCATCCTGAATCATGGGAGACAATTGTTGCATTTTTTTAGAATTTTGCAAGCTGATTGAGAGCAGAACTGAGCCACAACCGTTGGTGGCCAATCAGATGTTCATCAGCTAGCTGTGTGGCTATCTACAAGTAGTGACAGTGGGCCTATTTATTTATAGATTGGTGGAAGAGGCAGGAGATACCCACCTGGCTAACCAAATCAATCTGGACTGGATGACAGATATTGCAATCAGATCACAGGTGTGTGTGTGTGTGTTGGATAACTTGGATGTGTATACTGTATATATGATTCTAAACATGATTTAGAATCATATAAAAATTTCTGGTACTATAAGGTGAATTTAGTTCAACATTCTGATCCTTATTAAATCAGAAGGCTACAGAAATTTAGGAAGTACCGAAGCAATCAAGGAAGAATCAGTAAAGGTTATAATCAAAGTAAGGAAGAGCGAAATCTATAACCAATATCAAAGAAAGCAGATTTATTAGAGTGTGCAAACTATTACACAATATTCTTAATTTTGCATGCTAACAAAATAATGTTTAAAATCATTCAAAGCAGCTTAAAATCCTGCAAGGAAAAAGGATTTTTAAGCAGGCTTTAGATAAGTCTGAGAACAAGATTGGTGATGCATGCTAGATAACTGAAAAGGCCAAACAATAGCTAAAATAAGTAAAGGTCAAATGGTTACAATATATTATAAATATATTTATATTTGTCTTGACACTGTCAAGCTTGGTATGTACTTAGGAGAACTGGAATCCAGGAACATCTCATTGTCCCCATGAGAAATCCACATACTAGTCAATGGTCACAAAGCCACAGCCTGGATAGAATATGACAAAGCAGGCGGGTTCCAAGTCGGCAAAGGAGTGAAATTGGGCTATATATTCCCTCCTTATCTATTCAATCTACATGCTGAATATATATTGAGGAAGGTTGTATAGGATGATAAATAAATAAATAAATAACCTGCATTATGATGGTGATACTACTCTGCTACACAACTGAATATGGAAATTATCTTTAAACTTTAGTAGTGAAACAGCAGAGTGGGAAAAAAATGGAACTATGATTAAATAACAGTAACAATGACAATAAGTATAACAACTACTCTTACAATTCATAATAAAGACACTGAACTACTAGATAGCTTCTACCTGTTGAAAATCAATAGTAAAGGAACCAACAGTTAAATGTACCACAGACTAGCATTTGGTAGAATAGCCATGAAGGCCTTGGGAAAATTCAGGATTCAGATAAATCAAAGGTAACCTGAACTTTTCCTCTATCCATCTTTCATATCCATTTTTACTACTGTATCTATCCTTTTTTAGTATCCAGATTGTGTTATTTATTGCTAATTTGCTTTTTTCTGCCTTTTTTTAAAAAGAAAAAATGATCTTTTTCCATGTAGTGACAGGAGGTGGAGGGGGTCATGTTCCAGTTTACATTCTTCATTAGGAAAAATGCTGAATAAGTGAAAGTGTGCAATATTACCCTAGCATTTAAAACCATTTAAAAACCAATTTAGTTCCTATTTTCATTGAAAGCAATCTTGGATATTGATTCCTCAAGAAATCTTCTGTACTTTCAATACCTTAGATAATCATTAGATCAGATTTGTTAATTTTATTTTTTTAAAACTGTCTTTTCAGCCAAAGTAATAAGAAAAAATTATGAACATTAAAAAAATTCACAACTTTGATATTTCTGTAGTTTAATGCACAAGACATTTATATCTATACTTTACAATTCCTGTTTCTAGCTTCAATAAATACCTAATTATAACATTAATTGGGTATTTATTGAAGCTAGAACCAGGAATTTGTATTTGTATGTAAATATTGTAAAATAAAAAATATGTTTGTTTTTGTCAGTGATGGATAAATTATATCAAACTTAAATTAAGATTAACATTAAATGTCCGTAATAAATGGCACTGGGGAAAAAAAAAGAAAAAAAGTTTTCAGAGGATTAACAACATCCAAATTTACTGCAAGTATTTATTTATTTTCAAATACCTTTATGTCCCTTTAACCAGACAAAATTAATGTAAATAATATACATACATACTGTCGTGTCCTTTCCCCCCCCCCCCGGGG
>JAOYMU010000077.1:60811276-60822985 GCA_025802295.1 Psammodynastes pulverulentus
CTCTGCTCTAGCCTCTCTCAGAAATAATTTCTTGTGGTACTTTGGCTACGGCTAATTTTATACAGGCAATCCTCGACTTACAAGAGTTAATTTAGTGACCGTTCAAAGTTACGACTGAAAAAAGCGAGTGATGACTGCTTTTCACGGTTTAGAACTGTTGCAGCATCCCCACGGTCCTGTGATAAAAATCCACACACTTGGCAATTGACTCATTTATGATGGTTGTAGAGATCCCCTTCTGACAAGCAGAGTCAACGGGGAAGCCAGATTCACTTTATAACCACGCCACTAACTTAGCTACTGCAGTGATTCACTTAACAACTGTGGCAAGGAAGGGTGCAAAATAAGGCAAAATTCACTTCACTGTATCGCTTAGCAACAGAAACCTTGAGCTCCATTGTGGTCGTTAAGTCGAGGACTCCTAAACGGAGGCCTTTCTGTAAACCAGTTTGATCATGAAGGGTAGCACACAAACGTATAATACACAATGGTTTTCATTTTAGCTCATGCTAAATGCTTCATGCCATGCTTGCCTGCAGTGGGGTTGGCCAGTCGTGGGTTTGCAGCTGCACATGCACGGATTGAGCCATAGACACGGCAATTGTGAGACTCAAAAACCATCTCCACTGAAATCGTTCCCTTATGCTCAGAAGATTCCTTCTGTCCTGTAAGAAACACCCTAGATGCTGAAGCCGTTCGGCTTTGCTCCTGGAAGTGAAACCTGCAGTCTTTGGGGAGGGACTTTTTCAGGAGTGATGCTGCACTTATTAAAGCCACCACTTCAGGAGACCTGTCAAGCTGTTGTATACTTTAATCCAGGCGATTAAGAGCTCCCCCACCCCAAAGCAACACACACACACACACACACACACACACAGGCTTTTAACATCACAGAGCTGGGCTGTTGCATTTATGCCGCATGGTATTCTAGCGACTATGGAAACATCATTTTTAAACACTGCATCCATCCTCTTATTTCACTCATTGGAAATGCAAACAGTATTTAAAGAGGCTGAATCATTTAATGGCTTAATCAATGTTAGTTTTGTCAACAGCAGAGCTACAGAACGGTTATCTTCCCCATCAAACAAGGGTGGGGGAAGGGCCAACTTCCAACATATTCACCACCAGCGGCAATTTAAACAAAAAAAAGCACAAGGGTCTATTTTGGCAAATTATACTCTAAGTTTTTTTTTTCAATCTTCCTTCAGTTGTGCCTGATTCTCGGAGATCGCCTAGACAAATCTCTGCAGTTTTCTTGACAAGGTTTTACAGAAGTGGTTTGCCATTTCCTCCTTCTTAGGGTGTGTGTGTGTGACTGGCCCAAGGATCCCCACCTGGATTTGGGCCTGAAGCAAAACAAGTCACCGTCTCCCGGTTTGTAGCTTGATGCCTTCAACATTACAACAACTTGGCTCTCAAAGAAAGCCCCCAGTTTAATGGCACCGATACTGCTTCAAGTGATACTTCTTCAACTCTGAGCCAAACACGGTTTCTTTTTGAAAACGTTGAAAACACACATATTTTTAATTATTTATTTTCATGAACAGTAGAAAGGGCAGAGGACTGTTTTATATTTTTAATTTAAGAGAGAAAAGGCATGGAAGAAGTAAAACAAAAATGGATATTTGTCCTCCCCGCCCCCAATTACATTAGAATAAGTTACCCTTTGAAGTCAATTATGGCAAATCTGTGGAATGCCATATAGTAGTTCTTTAAGCATTAGAATTGCATTATTTACTACCACTTCACGTGACAAAGGTTTTTGATGGTGACCTGTCCAGATGTAGGAGGCTGATCACACCATCAGATATTAGGTTAGATGTGCCATGGCTTCACTTCAACCAACTTGTATGTGCTTATAGCACTCATATGAAAATAAAATAGAAACAGGGAATGATTGGATTGGATTGCACACCCATTATCATGCTTATACCAGATTGAAAGCCTAAGAATTATGGATATTTTGAACAAAACGTTGGGGAAGGACATGAATTTAAATGGAAACATGCAGAAAACAATTGTAATGCAGGTAGTACTCCAGTTACGACCAGTTGCTTAATGACCATTCAAAGTTATGACAGACCCTCCAAAGCTACTTATCATCTGGGCTCTGAAGTTCCCATGGCCATGCCCACCCAGTCACGTGACTTCACTTGGGCACTCAGCAACTATCTCACAATTATGATCGTTTGCAGAATTATGTGATTGTGACTGACATTTTGCCAGAAACCAGCCCAAAGCGAACCACAAGATTAATGATCATGGCATCCGCTGAATTGCAACACTCACTTATCCAGGACAGGTTACTTAACCACCTGAAAAGTTCACAAAATCGAGCCGATCACGTAATGACCCACTTTACAACTGTCGTGGCTTACCACCTTAATTGCCAGACTCAATTATGGTTGTAAAGTGTGGGGCTGAGGCAGAAGACTGTAACTTGAAGTTATAATTTCCAGGATGTGCTCAGCTTCTATAGGTGGCATCAAGAAGCCTTCTAGGGTTTCTACATCTTAAGCTGCATTTATCTCCATGTCTAATGAACTTCAATCATCTAAAAATGTATTTGTTTTCTTCTGGCAGGAAAAAAAATATCAACGAGGCTCTATATTTATCCCTGTGACAACGTGCAAGAATATTAAACATATAATTCCTATCAAATTCACATATAGTAGAGTCCCCGAAAGAATTTGCAGTAAGTTGTGAAACATGGTGAACTGTGGGTCAGGAGAGAAAAACTGGAAGCTACTGGGCAATTCCTTTCAATCTCTTTAGAACAAAATGAATACTTAGCATTGTATCCTCTCAACCCCACTAAAGGCCCAGATCCCTATTTATCCTGCACACTTCCATCTACCTTTGTGGTTTTCTAAAGTCAAGGATCTCTGCCATACAAATGGACTATCCAGAAAGCTTATCTAGGTTTCCAAATGTTTTCTTAAACCAGGGCAAAGGGTTTGTGGATTGAGGTATCCAGAACCATTAAGCCACGCACATCCAAAGTGGAATGTGAGGATACCAAAAGAGCTGCCAAACGCCACAGAAATATTCCTCTGTACCATTATTGTAACTTCTGATCTTTAGGGCAGCAGGTAAAAAGTGACTTTAAAAGAAGGTGAAAATTAGAAATAGCTGCAGGACCAAGTTTTTGCAAGGTGATGCTAAAGGACATTTTTCACTCCTATAAACTGGAACTGTTATCCTGCAGTACCTCGAGCTGCACTGAATTTTCCAGTGAAATTCTCACCTGTGTAACAATATGTAGGGCGAGGATGTACAAAAAGCACACATACATTCAGACTTGTAAGTTGTACACACACCAGCAAATATAGGCAAGAAAAGATGATCTTGTGTGAATGGCAGTAACAGATTATAACCAAGCGTTAGAGAAAGTGACCGAGTCATCCAACCCTAAACATAACACAATGGCTAGAAAGGATTTCTCATTTCTTTAAAGTTTATATGGTAAAAAGTTTCGTTTTAATCACATATACTTTACAAGGAGTCCCTCAACGAAAGGTAGACAAAACTAGAGAGATTATAAAAGTAGTTTTTAAAAGATTAAGGCAGCAGGAGCTATAAAGCTCTTCCAAGGAGAGGAACATTCATCGTATGTTTTAGCATCCAGCAGGCATTTGAAGTTGCATGGTTTCACCTACAGCCCCTGAGCATGTTAGAGGGGCAGCCTTGGTTTATGGCCCCCAACTCTTGCAAAGAGGAACCCGGTTGGACTACTAAGTCCCGGAGGAAGCAGGGAACAGATTCTGCAGGAGCAGCAAATGGCCCGGGAGGCTCTGGGCAGGCCCTGGAAGTGGGGCCTGCAAAGGAGAGGAGGGGGACTGTTTTTAATTACAGGGAGCCCGTCATTCTGGAGCGAAAGCTCCTCTCCAGGAGGCGTCTGTCCCTGCTGGCAGCTGGCTTGGTGTCAGCGTCTCTCCCCTGGTTTGCCTTACCTGGAAGACGCAGGCGAGGCATGTGGAGAAGACATTTGAACCGGGCCTGACAAAATCTCCACTTCTTCGGGTTTGCGGTTGCAAGATAAATGGGGGTTTATTTTGGGACTGAAATGAGCTCACCCCAAAGCGGAGCCCTCGGGGGGGGGGAGACTCCGGTCCCCCTTTGGGTGAAAGGGCTGCAAACATACATGAACAGGAGTTGATGGGCTGGTGTAACGGCTGAAGGGGAGCCAAGGGGAGAGCCAGACTGGGCTGGTTGACCTTGGGAATGCCCACTTATGGCCGTTAGCAGAGGTGGGAAACTCCAGATGTTGGCGGAGCTCCCTTGCCTGAATTAGGCAGTGCTTCAGTTGAAAGTGCCCGAGGAAATAAAAGTGCCAACTTCACAACCGGTTAGAAAAACCTGGCTTGGCTTTTTGTTGGACAAGACAAGGAAAAAGAGGATTGGAATATTTCCACCCTTCCAAAGTGGGAGACAGGAGCGGTCAGAGTCTGTGTGGGGCAGTGGTGGGATTCAAATAATTGAACCACTGGTTCTCTGCCCTAAGGACCAGCCAGGTAGGCGTGGCTGGGTGATCATGTGACTGGGTGAAGCTCAGGCGACAGAAAGTCTGGGCGTCCTGCCAAGAACCTTTAGCTGTTCTATGGGTTAACCGAGAGGCGGTTTCTGTAAGCAGGGCAATCAAGATTCGGCTAGAAACAACCCCAGAAGGTTTCCTTCCTGTCTTCTTTACAGGATTAGCCCTGTCAAGTGGGAAAAAAACCAAAAGGAGATTTCTTCCAACAACCGGTTCTCCGAACTGCTTAGAAACCGGTTCTCGCAAATAGGTGCGAAGCGGCTGAATCCCACATGGACTTACAAACATTTCTTCAAAAAGGCACTGAACAAAGATTAATTGATGGCATTTCAGTAGCAGAGCTATTTTGGTGGGTTTTTGTTTATTTGTTTGTTTGTTTTTCTTCTCTTCCCCCCCCCAAAAAAGAACATTTGAGGGGATCAGAATTTTAAAATGAATTAATAATATAATGTGGCATGTGATCTCCAGATGAGAGAGGCCTTAATCGCCGTTGCTGGCACAGAAAACAGATAATCTCCTTTTTCTCTCTCTCTCTCGTTCGTCTCCCCATCCTCTTGGCCAGCCAGCAAACGAGGAATTATTTTAGCCTGGGCTATGCAGATGCTGCTTTATTTATTCACTGCGCTTTGCCTGATTCTCTGAACTAGGAAGAACTAATGCAGGGTTCCCCCCCCCCCCAATTTTGGACCCTTGAAGGTGGGTGGACTTTTAACTCCCGTTCTTTCTCTCGGTGGTGTCATCACCCGAAAAGCTGCTAAAAGGTACCTGGGAAGAGTCTCACCTGCACTGTGACTTCATTTACGGCGTGGGTCATTTATTCGTGTCAACATATCGAGACTGCCTCGTCTGTAATTGTCTCTCTCTCTCTCTCTCACTGTTGGGTTTCTCTGACAGATCCCAAATTCAATTTCACCTGCACGTCAATTCCAGAAGTAGCTGGAAGGGCCTCGCTTCACTTTTATATTTCAGTTTTTTAAAATTCCCCCATGAAAGGGAGGAAAAGCATCGACCTTCAGACATTTAATACGGCTTGGCCGTCGCGGGCGATGTTTCTGAAGACTTTCAAGGGCGTCTCTACGCAATTTGGGTCTTTCTTGAGATTCCTACCTTCTCCTCCGCTTCTCTTTCGGTCTTCCCAATGTTAATTATTTCTTGATATGGCAAAGAAAGTCATCATTTGCCCGGAACGGGGGTTTAAAATCCTCCCGTAAGGGGGACGCTCCGAAAAAGACTTTGAAAACGAACGCTAGTCAAGGACACAATCACCAAAGTTGTTTCGATGCGAGGAAATTCCCCAAGGATTCCGGCACATGAGAATATTCTAATTTTTCCCCCCGCAGCTCTGAGTTGCTGTGGAGACAACGGCAGAGGTGACCCAGAGGGACGGTGGTTTGTAGGATGCAAATAAATAAGCTTCGCGGCTTCACTGCTTTCCACGCTTCTTGGAGGAGAAGCAAAAGGTTTTTTCTCCAGAAAAGTCCAGTTGCAAAAAAAAGAGAGAGACAGAGAGAGAAGTTTTGGGGGATTCGAAGCCGCGTGCTTCCCTGGAAGAGAATCCGGGAATTCCCGCTTGAATTCTGCAGTTCACTCTTTTGAACGCAATTGGATCTTTGACATCCCGTCAAAGTGGCATCCCACCATCCACCCAAACGGCGTGGAAATGTTTCCACCAGGCTTTTCCGCCTCGTTGTGACTCCTCCTGAGGTGTGTCGTCATCACAATCCCTTGCGGAGTGGAGTCTGGGCAACCAAATGGAGCCGAGTGTTTCCTGGCTGAATGCCGTCCCTGTTGCTGGTGCGGAGTTTTGTTCGGCACGTATATTCCCAGTACTGTGCCCAGAGAGAGAAACATCTGCCTCTTCCTAGGACCGAACTCACAAGCCTCCGGATCGCGAGGCGAGACCTCCACCTCTAAGCCACCGCACTCCTCCTGCCAAGAACTGATCAAGGCTAGGCGTAGAAACGATTAGGAACAAGTGGATAAAAGCACCACACCGCGGAGGCGATGGCTTCCACTTTATATCTCAGGAGGGATCTTGCCAGGAACGATTCCTAATATTTTTTGGGGCCTCCGTCCCGTCAAGGACTAGCGGTATCACAACAGCAGCAGCGTGCCAAATCATACAACAACGACACCAAGACACAAGAGCAGAATTTCTTTTTGTGACAGCTTGACAGTTTAGTTTAGTTTTAGTTTTAGTTTAGTTTAGTTTAGTTTAGTTTAGTTTAGTTTAGTTTAGTTTAGTTTAGTTTAGTTTAGTTTAGTGTAGTTTAGCGTCATTGCCGCTCGTACAACGGAATTAAATACCATCTTTGGTGTACATTATGACTCTAAAAAGAAAACACAAACACACAGACAAGGAGGAAAAGAAGCCATTCCTTGGCTATGATGGCTTGTTGAGTGCCCCTTAGCCCTTTTGTAACCACACCGGTCGCACTGAAGTCAACCAAACTTTCTTGCTCGCTTTTTTCCCTTTCTCGAAAACATTTACGCTTCTCCTCCCCGAAGAACCGAAGAAGCTCCTCGGATGAGAAGCGAAACCTTCTCAAGGAAACAAACAAACAACAACAACCCTCCAAAGAAGTCCAGCCACTTTTTGGAAAAAAAAGCACCGATTTACTCTTTTAATATTGTAGAATTAATACCGAAATGTAACGAACGACGTTGAGGATTTTGATTCCTGTCCAACAAAGAGACTCGCCGACAACACACTGTTCAATGGGATGATTAGATTAAAAGTAAAACATCTGGAAAGCGCCACAGAGGCAGGACACGCTCCTTCCCATTTCCCAGCTTGAAACATCGAGGCCGCAGGCCCAGACACAGGTGGCATCTCCATCCTCCGTGCGCGAGGAGCAGGGCGGGGGCCCATATCACCTGCGGAGGATGTGCGCGAAAGAGCAGCGTCTGCTTCCAACTGTTGTGCCTGCGATTGCGAAGCCAAACTATTGTCGCCTCTCCCGCGCAGCTGGTCAGTTGTCGGCCACACGCACCGCAGCCCCTTCCTCCTTTGCGCTCGTGGGCCAGGAGATCGGATTGCCTCCTTTTCAAAGGAGACTGAGCAGCCGGGCGGACGGTTTCATGCTCCATCCATCCAAAGACGCCAATAAGTCTGTTGTCCCTCCCTCCCTCTCTCTCTCTCTCTCTCTCTCTCTCTCTCTCTCTCTCTCTCTTCTAAGCTCCTGACCTTGCTTTCCATTATAAATGACTTTGAACATTTCTACAAACTCTTAGCTCGCTCTACATGAGCTACTGCGGTCCTTTCCACAGACGCAGCATAGCTACCTCTTGCATAGGGAAAGGAGAAAAACAAGCCAGGAGAGAGTACACATTGGAAGAAGAAGGGACTGGAAAATGAAGACAAGTAGTTCAAATACAAGTCTCACCCATTTTTATCCAAAAAGAGAGAGAGAATGTCATTTCTTCCGGTAATCTGGTATTTTGCATTTAGTTGCAGGCATTTTTTATTTGTTTGTTTGGATTTTTAAGGCCTCCTATAAGGGCTCTATTTACAATCCCTATTCACAGCCAGACAAGAAGCAATGGAGGGAAGGAATGGGTGGAATGCAAGGGAGAGGGTAATGGAATGCAAGAGTACCAACTCCATGGTGAGACATACCAGCATTCAAGGTCATTGGTTGGGAAGCCCCCAAACAAACTGGATATAATTGATTGGGTGGAATAAAGTGACAATAGGAGGGCCAGGGAAAAGGGGAATGACCACTTGCTTCCATCTTGAAAAAGCACTGGATGACATTTTAGATACCCTTCATGAAATAACTATTATATCTACTTTCCAATACCTTCATAAAGTTGGATGTGATCCTCAGAATATGCTGTCTGATATGATGTATTTTATAACTTTTAAAAATATATACAGTTTCATTGTAAACAATTGACATAATTATTTAAAGATGCTGCATTGAATCATCAATTTTAAGATCTAACACATTTCTTCTCTAGGTGTATGTAGGCATAGTTGCTGTTTTCACACAACATAATCTACTACAATGCAGGAGTTTAATTCTAGAATGCCATATGAACCTAATACCTATATAATTTTAATTATTTTATTTGATTAATTTATGATTGAAGATCAAAAGAAAAGCAATATTTTCATATTGACTAATGAGACAAGATGAGAAAATGCCATATTAGAGGAAGAATTCAAGGATAAACATTAAATACTACAATCTTTTATGTAATCAATCCATAGTCCAATCATCCAAGCTTGAACATGAGTAAATACATTGTCTTCTAATAGTAAGTTGCAACCTGGACAGAAATTGCCAACGTTCATGGAAAGTCAATCAATTCACTGGGGGAAAAATGTATAATCTCAATTTCAAAACTGTGTATTTACTACGGTAGAATGGTATTACATGTAGTGCTAATAAGGGGCAGGCAGCAAAACAAGATACACAAATCTGCTTTGATGGCCTTCTCTAAACATGAACAGAGATGCTTTCATTAAGAGATATTATTAAACTTTCTTTCCAATATGTTTGATGATAAAATATTAGAATAGAATAATAGAATAGAATTCTTTATTGGCCAAGTGTGATTGGACACACAAGGCATTTGTCTTTGGTGAATAAACTCTTCGTGTACATAAAGAAAAATTAACGTAAGATATACCTTGCTAATGTCTTGCAACCCATGGACAACTGAGGGAATGAGGGACTTCTACCATGGTTTTATCTGGCCCATGTATTAGAAAAGATTAAACTGAGTAGCTGTAGTGTGACAAAGCTGTAGTGGTAGGACGAGGTAATCTCATTGGAAAAACTGCCTGTACTATATGACCCAACAATTCTTTTTAGCCTGTATTTTAAATGACAAATTCTGATGTAGGACTCCTTAGAAATATAGTAAAATTTCAGCTGAGAAAGTACATTCACTATGACTTGATGAACACAAAGCATAGTCCTAATAAATTTTGACTGAGTTACTGTTGCAATATGTTTGTACCTGTTACTGTAAAATGCTTGTTGTGACTATGGTTGGGTTTGGGCTTGGTTGCTTTGACTGGGCCAGTGGCTGGCAAGTGAGGCCAAAGCCTAGGAAATGTATTACATAGAAAACACCACGTGTAAGGACACAAAGCCTGTGAGAGACACAGCCTGACACAGACCGGTACAGAAAAACACTTTCCACCCTTCTGACATCACTGGCATTTCCACGGCAACCGAGCTATGACCACCTTGAGCCTCCCCCTATACTCTCTTTGTACTCGCCCCTTTTACCAGGTTGGCCTTTCTTTATTGGTCAGTATCTATCATGTGTATTGCCTTCTGATCTCCTAATAAAAAGAGCCCCGGCCCTTTGTTCAGGGCTGTCTTGCTTCTCCCAAGGAAACCCGTGTCATGTTTTTCCTTACCAATCTGGCCCCCCCAGCCATGAGCAGTCCACCAGGATCAAAAGCCTGCACGGAGATGCAGGATTTCCACAAGTTACTTCTAAGAGTTTTTATCTTTGTAAGTGCCAGGTTGCACTCCATAAAACAGGAGATTCAGTATCTTGGTTCTAAATAATTTGACTGGTAGAGGAAGAAAACTGTTACCTAGACACCCAGCATATCTAATTATAGCTGAGCTATAGTTTTTTTTAAGTTTGCTGCTTCCAAGCAATAGTAGACTGAAAATGAATTCCTAGAACTTTAAAACCCTAATCTGTTCAATTTAAGTGTCATTAAATTTCCAGTTGTTGTGACAGTGGGCATGCTGCTTAGTACATAACCAACTTACTTTTCAAATAATCACTTTCTATTTTTTACTGGAAAATTCTGGAAAAATGCTTTTAGGGCCTAAATGTGGGTTTGATAGAGAAAGAGGCACCATCAAAATAAAGAAGAATGAGTACAGGATTATTGTTTAAGATTGGAGGCTGGAATTTAAATTTTCAGAATATTTGTACTATGGACTTTAACATAAAACATTAAATAATAGGGAATTAAAATTGCCCCCATTTTATTTAAGAAAGTCCACTAATGACAGCACATTTTATCTTTAAAGAAATGTTCTGCAACATACTGATAAACTAGAATAGTTATCAATTTCTGAATGAAGATGATAATTTCATTTCTCTGTGAATCAAATCAAAAAGTTATCTTTTGGCTGATAAAGATAGAGAATTTATTTTGGGTGCATCTGCCAACAGGTGCAATATAATCAAAACCTGATTAATCAAATGAAGGTCAGGAAAAAATTATTGTGAATTATATAGTATTATTAGAGATTTGGGAAATGATAAGATATGTATATTGGGAGATTTCAATGCCATTGTTGACAGGAAGTGGGGTTATAAGAGTGGAAAGGAAAGAAAAGAAAAGGAATTAGGGAAATTTTACACAGATCGTTTTTTTCAAATGGCAGAGGAGTTTAATATTCAAGATGTATGGCGAGACAGAAATCCAGAGAGAGAGCAGTATACTTTTTACTTTTTACATATACTTAATGGCAAGGTGTGTGTCTCTTAAGGACAATAACTATACTAAGTAACTAAAATAGAGCAGGATTTAGATAGGTGGAAGAATTTGTAATTGTCTTTAATAGGTAGGATAGCGGTGGTGAAGATGAATATATTACCAAAATTGCTCTAATACTTTTCATCCACAAATAAAATAAAAAGTTAGTTTACTTCTTAATAATCAATTTGTTCAAAAACTTGAATGAATGAACTGTGAAGCCAAGTTTCATCTTGAAGCTTATTTTGTGGCAGTGATATTGAAACAAGATTATGCTTTGCTTCTATGTTACTTGTATATAATACAGTTGAATGTATCTTATTTCATTGGCCAATGCGTCCTTCAGATTGGTTTCTAAGATGAATCTAGGAAAGGTTTGAGCAAAAGTTAGATTAGTATCAACTGACAGAGTTTCAAATGACTGGTAATTTGCTAGCAAGGGCTTTAAATTTTGGTGAAACGTGCAAAAACTAGTCTTAATTTATTAAATAAAGCAATATTTGGAAAAGGTGTCTTTCTCAAGTAATGAATACAAATTCTTTTTTTATATAAGTTTTTTATTTTTTAACTTTACAACATCTCTCTGTGTGAGCATTGCGATTCCAGATTGTACACTGTCATACAAACACGGCCATAATTACATACATTTTCTCATCCATCTCATATCATTCCCAGTCCATTTTCCATTATCTCAACTTATTCCATT
>JAOYMU010000077.1:61181717-61193825 GCA_025802295.1 Psammodynastes pulverulentus
CTTCCTTCCTTCCTTCCTTCCTTCCTTCCTTCCTTCCTTCCTTCCTTCTTTCCTTCCTTCCTTCCTTCCTTCCTTCCAAAAATAATGTCAACCATTTTGGATATTTTGTTTCTAATTTCTGTTAATCCAGTCTTGAAGAGAAAAAGAAGATTCTGAAAATATTTTTTCTCAGCACTTTTGAACTCCTTGGAAACAAATAATTTCCACAATCAGCATCTATTATCTCAGTTAGGTTGTGCTCATGTTTCTTGTAAACATTTAAAAGTGTTTGATGTAAAAATTTTACCATAGGGGGTTTTGTTTAATCATTGTACCAAGGAATGAGGGACTGAGAAAATCTTAAAGGAGAGTATTGTTGGTAAAACATGGGATATTTTACACAAAATGATGGAATGCATCACTATTATAATTCATAAAGTATAAAATATTACATCATGAATATGCAGAAAACTTATATAGATTGATACCTTTGAAATTAGCAAGGCACATTTACTTATATTAAAATTCATCATAATGCCTTTCTTAATAAATACTTCTTGTGCATCAGAACAGTTTAATATTATGCCAAGAAGTTCAGGGGTCTAATAAATATTTCTCTGTATGTGTTTTCATTGAAGCAATCTACAATTACAATTTTATAGCTGCAGATCTGGGAACAGAATGACTTTGGAAAATGGGATTTGGGGAAGAAAAATATGAATTTTTCAAAATCCTGATAGTTTAAATACCTTGAGATTTGTACATTGTTTAATAAATATGTACAACAAAAGGGGAAATTATTATTTGAAATCCATGATGGATTGAACTATAAGACAAAATATTCAACACAATGCAGATAGTGTTCAACTTACAACTATTCATTTAGTGATCGTTTGACATTTCAACAATACTGAAAAAAGTGACTTACAAACAGTCCTTGCATTTAAAACTAGTAGCATTTCTAAGGTCGTATGATCAAAATTTGGGGGCTTGAAGATATAGCTCGAGATGAAGTGATAGTTGGGAGGATACTAGATTGTGCAGATATGGATAGATTGACATTGAAAATTAAACAGAAAGATGTAGAATATTATCAAACATGGAATCTATTTTACCAATGGTTGGAAAAAAGGGGTGGACATTAAGAATGTAAATTTGTATTATTAAACACATTAAATACCCAGACAACACAATGTTTTTAAAGCACTAAGAAATGTATTTAATAGAAAATCAATTTAAAAAGAAGAAATCCTTTAAATTCTATTCCTTTAAAAGATATCTTCCTGTGATAATTTAGCCTTCTACAATACATTATTGAAACTCAGAACATGGTACAAGCAGTCCATAGTCACTTTCCTACCCTCCAGTTGACTAATAGGAAAGGAAAAAATAATCTCGCAGAAACGGTGTCACTCTTATTCATTCTCTGGGCAGGGGATAACAAAATTGCCTCACATTACTTAAGAAAAGGAAACATATAAGTTATGTATATAATTTGCAGTACATATATTTGAAAGCAGTTGTCAGGTAACCTCTGCCCCCAAAAGAACCTAAATAGGAACCTTTGAAAGTACCTAAGTTCTTTGGTTAAACTGAAATTCCTTGAAAGCTCAGAACTTTTCCTTGGTCACTTAGCTCTCAGGTTTACAGCTATCCTGCTTTGAGGCTAGGTAGACAGGAAAATTGTTCATTCACATTAGAATGAACAAAATAAATCCTTTGCATATTTCAGAGAAGTTTCTAATACAATTGAATGTGATTGTTACGAAACATTGATCTCTCTAGTTACCTCTGGATAAGGAAGATTTTTTGAATTAGCTAATCTGAAAAAAAATATAATAATTGTGGTGGTTATTTCTTAACCTGTGATTTTCTAATACTCTGTCCCATCTCTCCCAACCTTTGCAGCATTTCTGCAGCTTTTGCAGTTTTATATTTAGTTTTTTTACAAATGTACATGCATATGAATTTATATAATCTGCCTAAAAGAAGGTAAACAGGCTATCTGGTTGGCAACTCATCAGTCAAAAGGCTTAATTGCATATTGCCAAAAAGTTCCAATTCAAAAAGTTCTGTTAGTCTGTGTTCTAACTAACACTGTCAGATGACTCCATCAGGTCCAGAACCTCAGAATGAAATATTAATTTCCAATTGAACATTTATGTATTTATTTATCTTGCCTATTTTTTACAAACAAGGTAGCAAACATGCAATACACCTTCCTCACCCTGTTTTCTCTACAACAACAGCTCTGTGAGGTAAGAGCGCAACTGGCCCTTCTGAAAGAATGGAGGGCAGTTGCTCAACTGGCCCCAAATCACCCAGCTGGCTGCTGTTGCTATGAAAGACTTGAATTCAAGGTGTCCTGTTTTCTAATCTGATGCCTTAATCACTAGGCCAAGTTGCCATGATATCAAGTGTTTCTCTTCCTGAAATCTTTATGGATATATCTAGTTGGGAAGGGAGGTATGCCCACTTAATAGTGTAATTTCATGTCTCTATAATCTGGAACCAACTCTGCTGTGGTTAACAAATGATCGAAGAATGATTATTCATACAAGCCAACTAGCCTCAAATAGGGAGCTACTAACCATCATCTTTAAGAGCACCAAATCCTGTAACAGCACAAGTGGTATTCTCTGGAAAAATATGTGAAGCTTCTGGAAGACAAACACGATGTACAGCCGTTGTAAATTCCACTGGGGATGAAAGATGTACAACAGCAATATCAAATTCATGGTTCATGACATTATTAGCATAACGCTCATGAATGATGATCTGGCGAAGATTCCTTCTCATTGTTGGAGGTCTTAAACGAGCCCCAAAACTACTTGTCCAACTTCTGACATCTCGGACCCTGAAAGAAGTAGAGAGTACAGTTTATACAATAAGCATTATACTATTGGCATTTTCATTTATAGTAAACAAAACTTCACAATGGTTCCTTGCTAACTGTTCTACAGTTTTTCCTGCACTATCACTACCATCAAACTTTAAGATTAGAAATAAATTCAGTTTATAAAATAAAGTGTTTAGGAATAACAACAGATGGGAACAGAGATAAAGAGCTAAACTTCACTCTCCCTTGTACAATTTTGAACATATGAGACAAATTGTATTAGTGGTAACATCTGTGCATAAATGAACTGGGAAAATTTTGTGGCTAAATATGTTGTTTTAGATGTAGTCTTAGAGGTATGGGGAAAGATTTACTTACCCTCTAAAACAATGAGCAGCAGTCACAAGCCAGTTACTGCTGATCAATGTTGCTCCACAACGGTGAATGCCATTCAGCTGGAGACTAGCTTGCCAGGGCCATTCCCCTTCTCCTGCAATGGTTCCTCCATAGATTCTCTCCACAGATCTGTCCAGTCGTGTCCCACAGCCTGCTCCCAACCCCAAAAAAGAATGTTATTTCATTTCTTTCCAGAGAAGAGAACACTTTATTAAAGAAGATCTGGGGCTTTTGCTAGAAATATAAAAATCATAGTTTATTAGAACATAATTTCTAATGTTAAACAATAAACAAAAGCACTCGTCTTTGGAAATATGGAGAATGGCCTAATTTTATTCATGTTTATCTGAAAGACATTCTCAGTAAAGATGGTGGAATGTATTAAACAGCCATACATTATTCATTCACTGAATGTTAAGGGAAAGGTAAGGGAGTATCACACATATTTTTTTCAGTTCATGTGCTGTCTTGTTCTTGCTTTTTTCTTGCCCTAAATTATTCATTCACAGCAAAACAAGAAAAGAATTGCATAATCCATTTTGAATACAGGTAGGCCTCAATTTCTGTACAATTGGGACAGAATGTCTGTTTCTAGGCCAGCTGGTTATTAAGTGAGTGGCACCCAAATTTATCATATTTTAGCCATGTTTTTAAATGAATCACTCCAATTATTAAGTGATTCATATGGCTATTAAATGAATCTGGCTTACCACATAGATTTTGCCTGTTGGAAGCTAACTGGATAGGTCTGAAATGGTTATGATGTGACCACAGAATGCTGCAACTGTAAAATACTAGGAATTGTCTTTCTGGAAACATTCTCCATCAAACAAATACAGAATTGCATTTCTGGATTCAGGAAAGGAAATAGATATGTTTTGCAGGTTGCTGAAAACAGAAGCTCAGAAATATCTTTTTTTTTTACCTTAGGGAAAAAAGCTATGTAACATTTCAGTTTTGTAGAAATATCTCATCCTTAAGAAAAAAAATCATGGGTGATCTAAGTTACGATATTACAAATAAGTGTATTTAAAATTTATTTTCATGACTCATTATTATTTAAAAAGGCTCCAGTGTCTTCTTTGTCTTCATAAAGTTATTTAGTGGAGGTGACTTCAAATGTGATAATCAAGCTGAAAAAAAACAAAATTATGATGATTGGACATACTAGGGGATTAAAAAAGAATTTGAGAATGATGGTGCTAACACAGCCTTCTTCAATAGGGCAGTCTTATCTTATACAGTAGATGTGTCCAGTATCCCCAGTTATAAAGTTAAAAGCATCTAGATAACAGCATCCAGAGGAAAATGAGGCTAAATACACCATTTTTAAAAACATATCTGTTTTTAAACAGAAAGCCATTCTGGTACTTACAACTGTTGAGAAGATTTGTACCACTTTCTTCATTTATTTCTGAAAACAAATATAGAGAAGACAAATGTTAATCTGGCAATAGCAATATTTTCCTCATCCTTCATCCTAAAGTACCTGATTCAATCAATGAATTAATTAATCAATCAGAATGGAGCTGGAAGGAACCTTGGAGGTTTTCTAGTCCTGCTCAAGCAGGAGAACCTATACCATTTCAGAGTGTCCAGTATCTTCTTAAAAACCTCCAGCGATGAAGCACCCACAACGTCTGACAGCAAGCTGTTCCACTGGTTAATTGTCCTCACTGTTCGGAAGTTTCTCTTTAGTTCCAAGTTGCTTCTCTCCTGGATTGGTTTCCATCCATTTTTTTCTTGTCCTATCTACAAGTGCTTTGGTAAATAAGTTGATTCCCTCTGCTTTGTGACAACCTTTCAAATATTGGAATACTTCTATCATGTCACTCTAGTCCTTCTTTTCTTTAGACTAGCCAAACCCAATTTCTGCAACTGTTCTTCATATGTTTTAGTCACTTTAGTCATCTTAATTGCTGTTTTTGCACTTTTTCCAAAGTCTCAACATCTTTTTTGTAATATGGTGACCAAAACTGGATGCAGGCTTTATAAAGCCGTACTAATACTTCATGTGATTTTGATTCTATGTCTCTGTTTATACCACCAAGGATTGTATTAGCTTTTTTGGCTGCTGCTATATACTGCTGGCTCATATTTAAGCGATTGTCCACTAGGACTCCAATGTCTCTCTCACAGTTACTGTTTTTGAGCCAGTTTTCGCCTTATCTATACTTGTACCTTTGGTTTTTCTTGCCTAAGTGTAAAGCCTTGCTTTTCTCTGGATTAAATTTCACATCGGATACAGCCTATTGTTCAAGACTGTCAAGATCTTTTTGGATCCTGAGCTTGTCTTCTGGAGTTTTGGCTATTCCTGTTGGTGTTATCAGCAAATCTGATTAATTCTCCTTCTATTCCTTCATCTAAGCCAGGGGTGTCAAACTGGATTTCTTCAAGGGTTGGATCAGAATTGTAGTTCTCTGTGAGCCAGTGGGGGAGGGGGAAGATGGGATGAACATTTCCTGCAGCACCTTGCCGGCCAAACCGGGACACAGGGGGCTGCATGCCTCATTGTTGGCCTCCATGGCCTCCTGCAGCACTCTCTCGGCAGAAAATGGGCCATGCAAAGGCCCTGCAAGCCTCCTGTGCTGCTCATTTTCGGCTTCCCTGGCCTCTGCGGGAGTTTAGTTGTTTTTGGACAGCAGAGTGCTGCTGGAGGCTAGAAAGGCCAAAAATGGGCCATGCGTGGGCCTTGCGAGGCTTCTATGTGGCCTGTTTTGGTTGGCAAAGACACCGCGGGCCGATCCTTTCATACTTCCAGGCTGGTCCCGTGGGCCAGATTTAAGCACCTGTGGGCTGGATCTGGCCTGCAGGCCTTGCGTTTGACACCTCTGATCTAAGTCTTTTATGAAGATATTGAAGAATACTGGGCCTAAGGCAGAACCTTGTAGTACCCTACTGCTTACTTCCCTCCATATAGATGTAGTACCATTAAGAATGACTCATTGAGTACAGTTTGTCAGAGAGTTACAAATCCATGTAATGGTGATGCTATCTATCCCACATTTTTCTAGGTTACCAAGAAGTAGATTGTGGTTTACTTTGTCGAATGCCTTGCTGAAGTCTAAGTATGCTATGTCCACAGCATTTCGCTGGTCTACTAATTTAATAAAAAGATGAAATAATGTTGGTTTGGCATAATCTGTTTTTAACAAACCCATGCTGGCTTCTAGTTATAACTTTGTTTCTAAATGCTTGCAGATCTGGTTTCTTTTTATTTTTTCCAGTATCTTCCTGGGTTATTGATGTTAGGCTGTTTGGTCTGTGATTTCCTGGGTCTGTCCCCCCTGCTTTTTTTGAAGATGGAAACCACATCAGCCCTTTTCCAATCTTCAGGTAGTTTTCCAGTGCTCCATGCTTTTTGAAAGATATGGTACAATAGTTCTGAAATAACTTCTGCCAGCTCCTTCAGAACATTGGGATGTAAACCTTCAGGTCCTAGTGATTTATATTCATCAAGATCAGATAGGTGTTCTCTAACCATTTTCTTGCTTATTTTAAGTTTTATTTCTTAGTCTGCCTTTTACAGTTTTTTGGGTAGGTTGGGCTTAGTTTCTTTTCATGTGAAGACTGATGCAAAGAATAAGTTAAGCAACTTTGCTTTCTCTCTACTGTCTCTTACTTCCTTGCCCTCTTCTCTCTTTAGACCAACTGTTTCTTTAACTGGTTTTTGTTATTTATATCTTGAAAGAATCTTTTTTTATTATCTTTGACTTTTGTTGCAAGTCTTTGTTCATTCTGAGCCTTAGCTCTCCTGATTTTATCTTTCCAGATTCGGGCTATACACTGGTATTCTGTCTTAGTTATATGTCCCTCTTTCATTTTTTGCATTTGTCCTTTTTGTCTTTCAGTTTATCAGAGAAATCTTTGTACAACCATGTGGTTTCTTCTTGGATTTCTTGTTTTTCGTTTTCAAGTGATATTGTGCTGGACTGGATTTTTATGATAATATTTTTCAGGTTTCCCATGTTTCTTGAGTTGTTTTCTCTTTTAGAATGTTCATCCATGGATTTTTTTGTAGGCTCTCTCAGAGTTCGTTAAAATCAACTCTTTAAAGTTTAAGATACTGGTTGGATTATGTTCTGTTGCTTGTGTTTCCATTATATTCAATTCCAATATGACTTGGTCAGTTTCACCCAAAGTTCTGGCAATTTCAACTCCCTCTATCACTTCTCTATTAGAAAGAATTAGGTCCAGTATAGCTTTTCCTGTAGTTCTCTCCTCTACCTTTTGGATGACAAAGTTGTCATCTAGGTTGGTTAGGAATCTCTCTGATCTCCCACATGCTGCAGAGTTTATCATCCAGTTCATATCAGGATAGTTAAAATCTCCCATTACTACTGTGGTATGTTTCTTGCATACATTTGTTAGTTGTTTAGCAAAAAATTCATCTATTTCTTCTGCTTGGTGGGTGGCCTGTAGTATATGCTTGTAGCAATGTCATTCTGTTTTCCTTTTATATTGACCAATATGAGTTCTTTCATTCTTGGTTTTCCGGATTTCTATAGAGATGTAGTAATCTTTATATATAATGCAACTCTGCCTCCTCTTTTGTTTGGTTTGTTTCTTTTGAATAGTTTGTATCCTTCCATCAGTACATTCCAGTCACGAGTTTCATCCCACCAAGTTTCAATAATGGCAAGTACCAATATCATATTTACCTTCATGTACTACGGTAGTATTTACATGTATTAGTATTTACTAGTATTTATGATTTTCAATAATCACTAGTAATTTGGGAATATTGGCAGAGGATGTTTTCATACCAGTATCTCCCTTCCAGTAGGATTGAATGTACAGCATTTTAAATGAGAAGTCTCTATATAGACTCCTACAGAAATTATGTCAGAAAGTCCTTTATAATCCATTTCATTTGTTAACATCATGAATTAACCAACTAACTGATATTCCTATTTGTTGATTTGTACTATATGAGGGTGACTAGTTCATAAAAATAATCAAAAAACATGAAGCTTATTGGCTTTGGCTCAATAAAATTTTCTCAATATTCTTTGGCAAAATGCTTTGTTAATTCCTAATGATAATTTCTTAAATATTAAAAATAAGTAAATGAAAACCAGGGAATAATTATTAATAGATTGTATGGAAATCTGAAATCTGTAAGTATTTTATTTCCCCACAGGGGAAAAAACCCCTGCAAATACTACACAAATATCTTAAGATAGGAACGGGGTAAGGAAGTTTGATTAAGTCTATATATTTCAGCTTACAGTTTAAGCAAATAAAGCAGTTTAATAAATTTGATCATCATTACAAAGGACATGTGTAACACTTGCCTGAGAGCTTATAAGAAGAAATATCAATATTTAAGGGCCATGTTGATGACTTCAGCTTTTTCAGCAAACTATGATAAATATTTGTCCAGAGTATCTCTTTATTATCTGTGGCAATGAACTTAAATATCAGCACCACATCTGCCAGGACACCATCATTCCCTGGGCTGCAAAAGAATAATACAGACAGCTGACCAAATAAGCCAGAATATTTTCTATATTCTGCAGGGATATTTTTTTCATATATATTAACTCAAGGCTTTGGGGCAAGTAAGACAGAAAAATTAAAATACTATATTCATTCATAAATACTGTATCCATCCAAGTACAAGCACCAGAAGATTTGCTAGTCAGCTCATTGCCTATTAGAAATAGATGACACTGGGCAGATACTAGGAAATGTTTTGATGTAAATTTGGGTGACGCCATCAAAAATAGCTATGATTTGAGATGGGGAGAATATAGGGATCTTTGAAAGGCACAGAGTTTCCCCCTATTTTAACTCTTTCCCCTTCTCTTTTCATGTGCCTATCTTGCAATTAAGCTTTATTCACTGGCGGTTGTTTGCCTATGAATATTGCCCCACAATTCCCAGAAATAGTGTTATGCTGAAAAATATGGGGGTGAGGAACAGAAGCAGGATAATTCCTTTCATCTGTCTAAATAAGTAATTAAGTAAGACTGCACTGCAAATTTTCCAAACTTTACAGAATGCTGATCTGTAAAAATAAACTTTCAATAAATGGGATATTTTTGGATAGCCCTAAAAGAATGCCATCTTAGTATATGCTCAGTTTAAAGCCAAATCTTATAGATTAAGAAAAACAAAACTATAATGTACTGGTATGGACAATGACATCACCTTTATGTTTCTGAAAATTTATGAGTATTCTTCAACAGAAAAGGCACAGTTTTAACAATAATCCATATTCCAGGTGATTATGGTTTTTGGCCAGACAGAAAAATCAAGTAAGTCTTGTACAAATGGGTCTAGGTCATCACTGTTGTTGATTCACTCCAGCCAACTTGCTCTGGCTATTTCATCCCAGTTGACTTGCCATGGCCATCTTATGTGGAACAATTTGCCATGGCCAACTCGCTGCAGGACAACACCCTGTGGGTCAACTCATTGTGGCCAACTTGCTGTGGGACAATTCAACAGTGGATAACAAGAGAGGAACAAGTGAATTGCAGCACCCCTTGTCTTATTTTAGATTTGAATCTTTTCAATTTAGAAGTTCTGGAGGCTGGGTGCAGTTTATTTTTCCTTCTACTAAATTATCCCAGTTGAATTATCCTGTGATGAATTGTCCCATGGTGAATTAACCATGGCGAGTTGTCCCATGGTGAGTTGCCACAGTGAGTTGTCCTGCAGCAAGTTGGCTGTAGCAAATTGGCCATCGTGAGACAGCAGGGGCGAGTTGGCTAGGGCGAGTTGTACAAATGGTTCAAATAATAAATTAAATTTCAGTTTCTATTTCTTGCTTTGGAAATTAGACCACACTGTGGGGATCTTTTTTGCTTGTTTCAGTTTTATTTTAATAAATCTAGTCACATGTTTATATGTGTTTGAGCATACTGTGTATTGTGAGTGTATTAGGCCATCAGTTAGATTCAATTAGGCCAGACACATATCATGCCACATAGCACAAAAGCCTACTCTTACTACTTGCTTACTGAAATATAGTTAACTTTTAAGGTGATGTTAGACTCAACAAATCTATGTGGAGGAATGTATGTGTCCTAATTCAGGATCTATTTATTCTCATGTCATTGTTAGCAATGAATTCAACATCTATTCCTGAGTGGAATGTTCATCTACATACCTTAGCCTGACAACACGTGCATTAATGAGCCTTTTTTCTAAAGGAGTAGCTTGAAATGCTTGCTTAATCTGTTGAAAGGAATGAAAAGTTGTGTTTGTTATAGAAAATTTATTAAACAGAGTAGAAATGAAGCAGTTCCCCTAGGTCTATGTCTCCAAGTCTGCAAGATGATGGACACAATATGCCCATCAGAGCCATACTTGTTTTGTACATGCTGATAATCACATGCATTTGGGAAAAGGGTGGGGCTTACATAATCCATCATCTTTGAGATTCTGTCCAATGTTTTTCATGGACATCCATGTAGTAGGGGAAAAACCAATACAATATAAATCAATTAAAACAATGTGGCGAGGCTTAAAAGAACTGATCATTCTTTCTTTATTGTCTGAGTTAACATTTATAAATAACTTGGATGAAAGGTTTGAAATTTGATAATCAAAAATGCCACTGATATTAAGTTAAGAGGAATATCACTTTAGAAGAGAGTATTAGGATTCAGGAACAAGCTGGAACAAAGCATAAAACCCAGCAAATATATCTCAACGGGAATATTTTCCTTATTTTCTTCAACTTTCATGCTGCCTAGAGTCACTTGGAGGTGACTCTAAGCAGCTTAAGTCTTAGATTTGTATACAAAAACAAAAACAAAAAAACCCCAAATGTCCAAGTTTAAGATGGGATGGCATGTTGGGAGCAACATAGCTGAAAAGAATCTAAGTGCCTTTATTGCTCACAAACTGAATATGAGCCAATGCTGTCAAGCAGATGGCAGGAAAAACAAATGATTTATCGGAGTGCCTCAACCAGAGATGGGATTCAGCCAGTTCGGACTGGTTCAGGTGAACTGGTTGTTAAATGTTTGCACAGTTCGGCAAACCGGCTAATCGCACCACTGGCTGGCCCTGCCCATCTCACCCTGCCCCTCCCAGTCACTCCTTATCTCACTTCACCCACCTTGGCCACGGCATAGCAGCTGCTTCTCTCAAGCTCCCTCGCTTGCTTGCCTCAACCACGTAGCCCCTGCTGCACAGCCCACTTGCCTGCCTTCACTCTGGCCTCCCACATGGTCCAGCTTTCTGCCAGGCCTTCCTTCACCATTGTCCACTGCTCCCACATAGCCCAGCTATCTGCCTGCCTGGTGAGCCTTTCTTCCCCTCTTTGCCAGCACAAACAAACTGTTAAAAGTCCTCCCTAAGGCTCCCCTGACCTGTTATAGGCCAAAATGGAGGCTCCCTGGGCCCAATCCAGCCCTCTGGGCCCTGTTCGGGCCGCCCTAGGGCTCCCCCAGCCTGTTATAGGCCAAAATGGAGGCTCTCTGGGCCTGATCCAGCCCTCCCCACCCCCTTTCCCATGGTTTTACTGTACTTACTTTTCAAAGAGCTGCAGAAGAGGCTGACTCACATGGCAGAGAAGCGAAGCCGGTGAAGCTGTAAGAACATGAGTTGTAAGGAAAACAGCTTTCTCCATCTGAATAAAAGACTTGCCTTCTCTGACATGAGTAAGGTGACCAGACATCTCGCTTTTGGCAGGACAGTCCCGCTTTTCGGAAATTTGTCCCACGTCTTGCGGCATTTTAAAAAAATCCCAATTTTTTTTTAATTTTTTTTTTTGAAAATTCCCCCACCCTTCTGCGCATGCACGTGCTTCCCCCATGCTTCTGTGCGCGCTCACGCTCTCTCTCCCACCCTTGTGCGCATGCGTGCGCTTCCCCTACACTTCTATGTGTGCTCTCCCCCACCCTTCTGCGCATGCACGTTCCCCCCCTCCCCCG
>JAOYMU010000077.1:61212888-61227325 GCA_025802295.1 Psammodynastes pulverulentus
TCCTTTCTCCTGTGCAGTGCAATAAAAGAAGACCCAGCCGATCCCCAGGGACTGGGGAGACAGAGAATAGATGGGGGTGGGGCCAATCAGAGGTGGTATTTGCCAGTTCTCCGAGCTACTCAAAATTTCTGCTACTGGTTCTCCAGAACTGGTCAGAACCTGCTGAATACCACCTCTGCTCTGGAAGCAAATATAAGCTTGGTAGGGTAGGAATTAAGCCCACAGATGGCAAAGCCAACATGTTCAAACTCTTTCCAGATAACATCAGTATATGTTACCCTTATCACTTCTTGGATTCTTTTCAGCTGGCTTCTAACTTTGAGCTGATGCAAGTAATTTAACTGCAAATAACTCTTCTAGGAATTCACAAGAGACTATTTATGTTAATATTAATAAGACTATTAATTAACCTATGCTTCCCTAAAAGAGTCTGGGTCACTTTGAAAAAGGCCTTTGGATGGCCCTGTACATATGCAAAAAGGACAGAGGAGAAATTTTTCCTTTACCACAAGATGTAGCCATGCACTTAAGTCATATTGTGTTTAGTTAGATTTACTCCTTGCCATGCACCAGCATCACTCTAAGTATCTCCTCTAGCACTTTATTTCCAAGTGCTCTTCAGAGAATAAAGAGACTTCTGAGACTGGCATTCAGGGAGACAATCTTTAGAAGCAATCCTATCAAGAGCTTTTTTATCCCTCTATTCCAAAGTTCAACTAGGCTCCACCCTGGCAAAACCAACTTTTAGATTGTTGGGACGCTTCCCTACTGCCACCTGGAAGCCATTTAAATTTGTCAGAGGCACTTTCAATGCTGCATGTGTTTGGATCATTTTAACCTACTCTGAACCTTCCCTGTCCATTCAGTACATCAAAACCAGCATGAAATACATAATGCAGGACAAAGAAAACTTGCCTTTGCTCAAGGGAGATTATCAGTCCACATATAATGTCACCAAGTCCATGTGCCAGAAAAATCTAGACCGATATTTTGTCAGGTTCATTATCTTCATTCTATTCACACAATTCTAAGTCAAAGCAACATTTTGCATTCCAGGAACGCTGGTATACGCAGAAAAATCTTCTCCAAGAGTACTAATTTTAGAGATACAATTCTTAGCCTCCTGCTGTAAGGCAATACCCCTTTAGAGAACTATCAAATATTCTCCTACTGCAATTTTGCAAGAGAACAAACATACCTTCTGGGCATCCACAATTCTTTCTGTGCATTCTTTGTAGCATAATTTTTCTGTTTACTTAAAAACATAATTGGAACTGAATAGAATGGATTCAAAATGAGAATATTACATTAAGCTAATAAAAGAAGCTGTATTTTAGTCTGTCTAAGGAACAAAGTGATACATCCTAAGGCAACCAATGACGAGGCGCGTCAAGAGCTTCGCTCATTGGCCGCCCGCGCGGTGGGAAAGTCAACGAAGCATCAGTGGCTGAAGCGCTGGACAGCGCCGGCTATATAAGCCGGCGCTGGCCGCGTTTCTGCCGCTTCTGTTTTAAACCTCGAATAAAGCTTGTTGCTGTGTTAACTCGCGTCCGGCTCCTCCTTAACCCCCCGACTTAACAATACCCTTTCTCTAAATTTGCAATTCACAGAATATATGCTTCACTCTACAGGTAATTTCTGATCGATATGCAATAGATCAGTAATCATTCAATCTTCCAGTTGTCCAACAAAAAGCAGACATAAAATACTTCCCTTACCGCCCTACATTGAAACTAAATTGAAATACAAAGAACCTAGGAGTGGATTTTTTAATGAGATCTGTTCTCTGATATGCATAGAAAAATCTGTCTTTTAATCAGACCTTTAAAATTTCCATGTTCTGGTTAGTCAGATTCCAACTTCATTTTTGGCCAACTTTACACTTCCAAATAACTTATCTGAAATTTCATGTGGAATAAAACTAAAATCCATTAAGATCCATCACACCACTTGTAAACTATATATTAAATGCAGTTTTATAAAATCATTTTAGAGGCTAAAGTGAAAATTGTAGGTGAAAAGGACATTTGTTACTTTTCTACTCAGAATCCAATTTTTTGTACAATAATTTAAGTGTGGTGTATTCAATGGAATTCTGTGTTTTGAAACTTGTCATAATGGTTTATTATAAAAAAAGATACAGAACTTTTCAAGTTCCATCCTTGAATCCAAGTCAATTTTAGATGCAAATAAAAAAATTACAATCATCATTTATTTTCATTCTCAATATGTGGCTATTTCAGGGTTTAAAATGATAACAAATTTAAATTTAAGTTAAATTTGCAGAGCACCTAGATGTGGTAAAAGAGAAGAACTAGGACTGTTTATTTATCACCAGACTAAAGTGTACTCACTTACATGAGCAAAGAGGAAATTTATTTTTCCTTTCCCACCAATCCTTTATTGCTACAGTGCCAAATAGCACAGAGTACTTTTATGTTAGGTTCAGAAGAGCAAGATGTGGATTTAGAATTGCTCATTTGTGTGCTTAAAGGGTGTCTCTGGGCAATATCACAAATTTTGCTACAAAAATACAAAGAAATATTCTTTCCTTGGAGATTTTGAAAAAAGAAAAACCAAACAAACCCCAGGGTATCTATGTAGAAAACGCAGTAAGTGTAAAATCTAAAATGGATTCAAGCCAACTCATTTATTTCATCTTTTTAGAGAAATAAGGTAGAATTTTCAGCTCTCTAATTACACCAAGGACCTTGTTTCCCACACAAAATAATTCCAGTCCTATCTGGCTTGCTACTTGTTCTTAGGAGTAACTGAGATGGTGTAGATCAGAAATGACAGTTTAGTACAATCCAGTAAGTTAAGAATTTTTACCTGAATCTCTAACTTTACTGGATCATTAGAGTTGGACTCAATAGAACTGAAACAATTAAAAAAGGTAAAAGATGGCCTATGTCTAGCTCAAATACATACATACATATATACGTTAGTACATATGTATGTGTGTGTGTGTGTGTGTGTGTGTGTGTGTGTATTGTATGGAAAGATATAGATTGAAAGAATTCAAATGTAGCCTCAGCAACTATGGGGTTTGTTATTGTGTTCTTCTAAAATGTTTTTTTACCTTCTTAACCTGCAGCCAAGGAGTTTACTTACAGTGTCCAATTAAAATTAGAAACAAGTTTTGGTTATCTTTGAATAATATAGCCAACAGGCTAGACAGAATTTACAATAATACACAATATATATCCATACAAACAATAGGTAATGTGCTATAGTTGTGCTCTCAAGGAACAAACCAGAATCTTAAGTATCCAATGCTTGTCACAAAAAAAATAATGCATCTGCTCCATTAGCTTTTCTCAACATCAAGTACAACTAATGAACCTGGAGAGCCCATCTAGAGTTTGCTGACAATATTATAAAACCATGAATTCTAACCTAGATACGACACAATTGGAAAGCAATAGTAAATAGTGGTGTGCTGTACAAACCCATACCCTACTATAACAGAACTTATTATTTGGGTAAGATGTCTAACTCAAAATGTATTTATTCCATATGTTTGCTAAATAAACACAGGTAGATTGATTTCTTGAGTGAACACTGCTACTATATCTTATGTATTTAAGGAAGTAATTGATTCTTCCAAAGCTACATTGTTGATAAAAGTGAGACACTTGTTTATCTATAAAAGCATATCAGTTCCTGATTATTATATGGATTATGGCATAGGAATATTATCTTTCCTGTGCTCTTCTGGTCTTTCAAGATTCATCAGGGTATGTATTCTTTTCATGGGGATATCCACCTAGTGTTGGGTTGGAATTCCACTTTCCTTTCACTATTGATGCTGATGGCAAGATCATTTTGCTCATACATTTTAGCTCTTCCTTATATGTCCATTTAAGAAAATATATACCGTATTTTTCGACCATAAGACGCACTTAGGTTTAGAGAAGGAAAACAAGGAAAAATAGTTTTCAGTCTGTGCATGTCCTGTTTTTGCCCTCCCGAGTGTCCAGAAGCACTTTTTAGGCCAAAACCAGGCCTGTTTTTGGCCTCGGGAGGCCTCCGGGTGTCCCATTTTCGGCCTCACCAATGCTGGGAAGGACAAAAATGGGACCCACTAAGGCCTCTGGAGACCAAAAATAGGCCCGTCTTTTGCCTGCAGAGTGCTTCTGGATGCCGGGGAGGGAAAAAACAGGACCAGCAGAGAGTTCAGGAGGCCAAAAATGGGCCTGTATTCACTCTATAAGATGCACAGACATTTCCACCCACCTTTTTTGGGGTGGGGAGTGCATCTTATAGCACAAAAACTATGGTATGCTCAAGGGGAAGTGGTTAAATAGATTACCACATAATTGATTAAGTCAGCAAGTAAGGAAACTAATGATAGGAAACAATTGGTGTTTTAATAACTTTCTGGATAGATTTTTAAAAATGTAAAAACCTTGAAAAAGTTCTTGTTCCTCTATTTAAGTTTAATCAGAAGTGTGGCCTTAATAGAATTTAACAAGCAGCCAGGTAATTTACTGCCTACATTTACTCTTTCCACTATGGTTGTAACTATAATAGGTGCAGTACTACATTTGATGTTAGCCAAGAGGTTAAAGTGACTCATCTCAAAATGTCTTGACTGACCTACTTTTGTCCCTGCTCTCATGATTATTCACACAATAATGTAAGAAGCAGAGTTTATCCTATATATCCACACTGCTTTTTATCAATTTTCCTTGCTTCTAACTCTGTGGATGGCTATGTGTCCTTATACTTTGCTAAGCAAAAATATGAAAATTATGGCTTTAGTTCAAGATATTTTTTTCAGTTTCCTAATATATCATATGCACAGGCTTGACATTTCATGGTGATCTCCCATCCATATATAATCAGATTTGACTCTTCTTATTTTTTCCACAATTCAGCCAAGATTAATAGGCACTACTACCTTGCTTGCTTTTGGCCATATTAAAAATTCCTGATATTTAATTCCTTAGATAGTATGTTGTTCTTTTTTCAAAATCATTTAAGCCAGGAACAGAAACCATATTTTGACCCAAGAAACTGAAATTGTTCAGACGTAAGAATTCTTTACAAGTTGACAGGTATTCGAGCAGTATATTATGTGGCAAATGTATTGTGAACAGCTCACAATACATTTGCCACATATTTACATGAGGTGTAAAATGCACTCCCACTGGCAATTGGACTGCATTGAACCTATTAGAGGTGATTAAGCTCTTTCTCTCTGTCTGTCTGTCTGTGTGTGTTTTAAAAAGGCTGATTTTTTTCATAGCTTTGGATAGAAGAGGATTAGTTATTCTCTCCATATGAGTAAATCCTCTCCCATAAATACAAATAAGCTCTAAACAGCTTCTATTGAAATATTTAGTGCTTTGACATTTGATTGTTCTTTTTCAGGTCTATATAGACAAGATATTTGGGACTTCTTAGAGATTACATTTGACATGTGGGATGAGATAATTCATTCACAGTGCCTTGCTCTGAATTAATTATTGGAATTGACATTGCCAGTTGACAGTTCCAAAAAATTGCACAGGTAATAGAAGCAGAAAAAAAATATGCAGTGTTTTCAAAAAGACATATTAGCCTGAGCATAGAAGCTTCTCAAAGCAAGGAAATTCAAAAGAAGACCATTGTAAGTATCTCCATAGGCTACTTAGATGGCAGTGTAGAGGATAAGGAGTAAAGTAAGTGTGGCAAAGTTCCAGTCTGTTACAGTGGTGGGATTCGATTTTTTTTACTACTGGTTCTGTGGGTGTGGCTTGGTGGGCATGGTGTGGCTTGGTAGGCATGGCAGTGGAAAAATACTGTAAAATCCCCATTACCATCCCACCCCAGGGGAAAGATTACCACCGGTTCTCTGAACTACTCAAAATTTCTGCTACCGGTTCTCCAGAACTGGTCAGAACCTGCTAAATACCACCTCTGGTGTTACCATTGCTTTGGTTGCCACTATATTGTTGCTAATTGTAGGACCAGTCCTATCAACCCATTTTTTGACAGCAGCACAAATCTACTTTAAGTATAACGCTTTAAGAATTTAAAGAATAACCCCTGTATTTGCCTGACAATATAAGAGTTTGAAAATCAGTAGAAAGTAGGCCAGATATACTGGCCCTTCCTGTACTTCTCCAATTTCTATACATTTATCTAGGACATCTGAAGAAGTACAAGTCCTTTGCACTTTTAAAAAAAAAATGTATCAGGTATAAGTTTTTCTTAGCTGATGCCATTCAAACAGCTGGAACAATTCCAGTAGTTGCCAGACAACTGAGTGTCAGGTCCAGCCAAAAAATTAGATAGAACAAAAGCCAAAGTGTAGCTCTTTTTTTCCAGATAGATAGATAGATAGATAGATAGATAGATAGATAGATAGAGGGGGGGTCTTGCTAAACTAAACCAGTACTATTCTCTCCCTAAGGAATATATCCTGGGAGAATCTAGGGAGTGGCTTTCCTAACTCTTTCTCTGTCTCTTGATCCAGCACCAGGCTGGTTTGCCTCTTGTCTCACCTCCTCCCACCCACATTGAACTGCACTCTCTCTCCTTCCTATGAAATTGCTGCTCTCTATAGTCCACCACACTCCCCTTCATAGATACCATTCATCACACATAGTCAGATTAAAATTGTGGAAGTAAAAGTCTTCCATTGAAATATAATGAAATATAACATATAAAGATTTTCATAAATAAATTCAATTAAAAAAATAAAGAATTGGGGGGGGGGGGAAACAACTATCTGTTTATATTGAGCCTTAATTTTAACCACTTATAAATCTGATACTACAAAGTAACATGAAACTACTTTTTTACATAGACACTATTTTGTGATTTAGTACAATTCACATAAATATTATAGCTGTACATTTCCCCTTTTAATTCATCTGCACTGTTTCTAGGTTTCATCCTGCTATTTTTTAATTTACAGAAGTAGAAAAGTAGAAAAATGCAATTGAATAAAGAAAAAGCACAAATGCCAAAATAGAAATTAGGGACGTCTTAATAATCAGTTCCCTCTGCTTTACTAATCACATTAAAAGAAACCTAAACTCTTCATAAAAAATACTTGTTCAGTTCATTGCTCCCATGCATGCGTACTTAACACTTTACGTCCTAGCCCAATCAATACTTTTGGGGAGTGTGTGCCTCCCCTACTAGGTGTCAGCTATTTAGGTAAGAAGAGCAACAAAATCTTCAAGGTAGGTACAGCAACATAATATTGAAAAACAGTCAGGGTTTTCTTCTCATACTAAAGAAAATCAAGGCAGATTATTTGGAGAGTTTATGTAACCTTTTCTGGAAGCCCCCCTTCCCCCACTAACTCATTTCTTCCCTGTCTCCAAGATCGGCACTCCTTTAAAATAGGCTATTCCAAAGGGCAAGTCCCCCAACTCAGAAGAAATAGAACTCATGGAGACACTTTTTTGAAAAAAGGAAGACGTGAGTGTGTGTGTCAGTGATGGGATTCAATTTTTTTTTACTACCAGTTCTGTGGGTGTGGCTTGATGGGTGTGGCTTGGCTTGGTGGGCGTAGCAGAAGAAAAATCTCCATTCCCTCCCCACTCCTGGGGGAAGGTTACTACCAGTTCTCCACACTATTCAAAATTTCCGCTACCAGTTCTCCAGAACTGGTCAGAACCTCTGAATACCACTTCTGATGTCTTTGTGTGTGGGGCGGGGTTTACTGAGAAACAAAGTATGGTATGTGTTATTTCTGTAATAAACAACCTCTTGACAGAAGACCTCTGGAACAAACAGCAATTGTTAACTAACTGCCTTCCTTGCATTAATGCCCAAAGTCTGTATCTAGTTTACTATGCTGTTTCAACACCCATCATCAAGATTTATTGTTAGAAAACATTGAAAACTCCTCTTTTCAGAGCTTACAGAAACTCATCTTTAGACTTTGCAACATAATACAAATAAATACACTGCAATCACTGTTCAATAGTGTCAGCACAATAGCAGCAAGTGTGGAACATCTTCAGAATATCATGTAACACAAATAGTTTCAAAGGCTTATAGACAAATAGCCTACTTTTTTGTAAATTTCCTAGGACATGTGACTGAAAGCCACTTGTAAATTTCCCAAACAAATAGCCCCCTTATAGTTTCATCTCAAGATGTAAAGTGTCACAAACTATTTCATCTTTTAAGAGAAAAGAAAAAAACCCAGACCTTAAAAGTACCAATAAAAACACAATGGTAGCAATTAATTAATAGTTAATTAATTAACTCCTTCATTAATTTTCAGTTATGAGAAAAAGAATGAAGTGGGAAAACGCAACAAGTTTACAAATGAAAAATATTGAATGTGTTCAGATCCGAATCCAGTCACCCTGTACAACAATGTCTGCACTATTAAAATATAAGGAGGAAGGGAGAAGGGGGGAAAACTGACTTAAACAAAAAAAAAAAACACCTCTGCAGAGGAGTATGTCTTCTATTTAACAAAAGGCAAAATTTTCCTAAGCTTTTTCACATTAAATTTAATGAAACTGATTTCCAAGCAGATTAAGAGTTTAAACTCTCTTGTTTTTTTCTCTTGCTCTCAACTTCTATCTAAAAATCTATGGAGGTAAGATGAGGCATTAAGTTCCCATTCTGTGATCACTTTTCCATACTTCGGGTCAAGTGCACCCTGAGAGAAATCAGTAATAATGTCCCCTGGATATTTTTCAAGGGAGGTTGATTAAGCTGCTTGGGACAATAGTTTTTCTTGCCCTTCCAGCTGCCTCCCAGAATCAACAAGGGAAAAAAGAAAAACCTGCCTTTTAGTCAAAACTCTGACCAGAAAGCCAAAGCCAGCTGGGGAAGATAGTCTGCCACATCTAGGAAGGGTGGCATGGAAGCCAAATGATACAATATCCGTTGCTTCTTGTCTTGCCTTTTGAAAAAGGAGAAGAGCTCTTACCCGTTGGTGCCAGCTGTAGCTGAGCTGCTGCTCCTCTGCTGGGCTGCGTTCACAGTAGGTAGTGTGGCATCACTGCAAGGACTAGATTCTTTATGAGCTGTATTAGGTTAAAAAAAGTAGCCACCAATGAGATAAATAAAAACAAGTTGGACCAGTCCTGGTGACAAAAGTTTCATTATGTAGTATTATTTCAAGGGAGGAATCATAACCATAACAGTGCTTTATGCTTTTCATTCATAATACATTCGTCCAAGAATTTCTGTGACTTTACAAGCAATAATTAATTGGTCCTTGCAACACAATTTCAGCAAGTTAAGTACTGTAAAAATAAATCAAAAGAACAGTGAAAAATTTTGCAAGGAAGAATAAAACTTCTGTTTATGATTAAATGAAAAAGAATTTGGCAGAGCAAGACAAAGCATTTGATATGAGCCTGGTATTAAAAATGACAGATATTTATGTAAATTAATATATTCATGAGTTGTATGTCAGAGGAACAAGTCATATATGATGTCCATTGAAAATTTATCTGGATTTGCCTCAACAGCATGTTTTTGTATGGGATAGAAATTTATTAAATATTAACAGCAATGAAAAAAAATATTGTTGGTATTTAGTTCAGAAGGATATATGAAAATAGTTTACTATTATATTCCAATCAGTCCACTGCAGTTTCTTTGATTGACCATTGTTTTAAAATGCATTGCTGTATAAGCATATGTGACAGCCTTCCAAAATGAGATTATTTTAAATTCTCCAATTCCATTGAATAAATTTGTAATTATATGAAAAAAGAGCAATGTAAGCCTTATAGATTATATTATGTATTAAATATATTATATATGCAATAATTGATGAGTGATTCTTGACTGTATAATTAGCACTTAACTGAAAAGCTTTAAATTTACAGTACTTATTTCATTCCTTGTTTAATTTTTTGGCATTGGCTGATTTTAATGGGGAGATAGAAAGCATAAGGACCTGAAAATAATTTGGTATTTGAGCAAAATATATAGCTGAGATAACATGTAAATAAGTAACTTCCCCTTCTAGCTTAGTTTCACAATTTGAATGCTCTATTAGCAATCACCCCAACAACATAGAATTCTGCAGCAGTTCCTTTTTAATGAACCTCACAGCCCTATTTGATTATGATTATCAAAACAGCACAGTTGTCTGCCATTTTGAGGTGAGAAATACATGGAAATTAAATAGACATTTCACATTTAAAATCCATAATCTCCTTGGAAAAATGGGTAAAGCCACATGAACGACTTGGCCCCACCATTTTGCAATCAAGAAACAAGTCATGAAAAAAAAATATCCCTCCCACTCCTGAAATAGTAATAGAAAATTATCTATCCTTCCCCCTGAGTGTCTATCAGCCTACAATAGTGCATATACCATAATATCTTGATATCTTGACTTACAAGATGATTTCTAGATTTGATATCCTGCCTTCATGGAGTAGCATGGGCATACATGCAATGAAACAGGCTCTTGCTTGCACTGTGGCATATTGGCCAGAATGTGCCCAACCTATCAATACTGCAGTTACCATTAGCAGGCAATGCTGCATGCAGTACAGGTGTAACTAAGGTTGAGCACCTAGTCTATACAGTCTCTATCTCACTAGAGAAGTTATTGGAAAGTCTCTAATGACCAAAGCCACAATGGGCAGCAAAGTTCAATACCTAAGGGCTGGTGATATTCACATTTCCCATAGGAAAAGTTGCAACTTGGAATTCAAGAAAAGTAATGGTAAAGAGTAATAAGGAAGAAATTAAATGAAAGAAAGAAAAATAAATGTACTTTCTGAAACTAGGAGAAAGAGGAAGGATATATGTATGAACGAAGGTAGTCTGATTCTTGTAGAATTGATAAATGCATGTAAAGAATAAAGATTTAGATTTAATTATAAATGAAGGAACTAAAGAGTGTGGCAGAAATTATAGACTGGTAGCATACAGGTTCTTTTGTCTGCATAAAATCCATGCATTATTAATGCTTGCATATTACACACCAGTAAATGGTGTTTGAAGAACTTGAGAAATTTTAAATGAATGCAAATGTGATTTTGTTCAGGGGACTGAGTGCATTGGAGCAAGAGGCTATTTTGGGACACCCTCCCAACCCCCTTGAAAAAGGGAATGGTAATAGTAGAGGATTTGCTTTGGGAAAAAAATATGTTCCTTTAGAACACTGTACATTGTGTAAACATAAGTACATTCATTTGCTAAGTAATGAATATCATTCTAAAGGTGTGGTTCTTTTGACTGTTTATGATGAAATATTGAGAAAAATGAAATAATTAAGAATGCAAAGGTAACGAGAGGATATGAATGCAGGACAAACCATCTGGGAGGAAGTGTTAAGAATCAACTTGGGGTTGTCTGAATTGAAGATATTTTTTTAATGTATGCTGTGTTAAGAGGTAACTATCTTCTATCAGATGTAATGGCAATATTTACAGCTACAACGTTTGTTAACAAATTGACCTGCAGCATTCTCAACTTTTGAGAGACCTGAGATTCTAGAACATTAAATCCCTTAAAACTAAAAAAAACACCAAAACCTTACTACAGATACTCCTCAACTTATAACTACTACAACTGAGCCCAAAATTTCTGTTGTTAAGTGAAACATTTGTTAAGTGAGTTTTGCCCCATTTTACAAACTTTCTTGCCATAGTTGTTAAGTGAGTCATTGTAGTTGTTGAGTTAATGACATGATTGTTAAGTGAATCTGGCTACCCATTGACGTTACTTGTCAGAAGTTTGCAAAAGAGGATCACAGGACCCTAGGACACTGAAATTGTTATAAATGAGAGCCAATCTCTGAATTTTGATCATGGAACCACAGGGAAGCAGCAATGGTCATAAGTGTGAAAATGGTCATAAGTCTTTTTTCAGTGACATTGTCACTTTGAACAGTCACTAAACAAACTGCTGTATGTTGAGGACTACCTATTAGTTTTTATAGATATTTGTTATAAATAAATCAACTTGATATGCAGATACTAAGAAACAAGTGGAATAAAGAATTAGAGGTTCCTATATTGACTAGACGATGGGAGAGTGTTTTAACTTCTTTCCAAGTGTGTCAATGGACCTCAACTTATGAACCAAAAAAAATACATCAAAAAAATAATATTTACAGTTTACTGGACTTTATTATGTCATAAAATGGGACAACATTCATTTAACAACTGCTTCAATTAGCAACAGAAATTTTGGGCTGATTGTGCTTGTCAGTTGAGGACTACCTTTATATAAATATACTGTAATTGTGCAGCAAAAGCAAATTTTTCAAATGATAATATTCTTCCGAACTTGGACTTTGGCAACTGGATAATGTGAATGGATACTATATGCCTTATTATGGCCAAAAGACTAATTCTGCAGCATTGGAAAGATATTATTGTCTCTTTCACTCAAATCATTTAAAGAACTAATTGCACTTGCCTTCTATGAGTAAACCTCAGCAACTTTAAGATGTGTGGACTTCAATTCCCAGAATTTCCCTGCCAACCATTTACAGTCAACCACCCAGCAGTGGGTGGTTCCCCAACCAGCAGTTTACCCAGCCATGCTGACTAGGGAATTTTGGTAGTTGAAGTCCACAACCCTGAAAATTGCTGAAGTTAAGAAACATTACTGTAGACATAAATTTTGTATGGAATACAAAATATAATGAAATACAGGACCAATTTTTAGAAAATAGAGTAGATTAAAAAACATTGTTGTTCTGTATTAGAAATGTATGTATTTGAATAATAATTACACTAGATAACTTCTATATATATAGAATTGTAACTATTGCTAAAATGGTATATTATACTCTTTTCCACTTTTAAAAAAATAAACATACTTTCTATGTGTTTTTCCTTTTGAAAGTATATGTAATTTTATCATTGTGTTTTGGACTTTTTTTCTGTTTTTTATCATTATTTTAAAAACAATAAAAATAAATTTAAAAAAGATTGGGGAAAAGGGCACTAAAAAAAGAGAAGGAATTTAGAATAAAAATAGAACAATTACAAGAAAATTAAGAAATCTCTATTAAAAGATATCAGAAGCCAGATTAATCTTAATGGAATAAATGGGAAGTGGACATAAATAAAAAGGATATAGAAGTTTTTTGGAGTAAATTGAAAAGAATTACAATATATTGCAGGACAGGGTAAAATTATTTAATTAAATTATAAAAAGGATACTAGATGGAACAATAAAGTGAAAGAACCTATGAGTGAGACAAGTTAATGCAAAGAAAAATAACTAGAGAAAAATTCTGTATAATGTGTATACAGAAGAAGAAGGATATTTGCAAAGAATAAAATCAAAGAGAATAAGAAATAATAAAACTGAAAGAGGCAATTTTGACAGAAATAAAATTTTGTTTTGGAAATTAATAAGGAGGCCTAAAGGATCCTCCAAAGGAATTAACATAATTAAGAATAAAAGTGAGGGATTGAAGCTGGTGTACAACTGGAGTGAGGGAATGCTGGAAAGGCTATTTTAAAGCTTACTATGGAAATGATAGCAATATATTAAAGAGTATGACTAAAGCAAGTGCTATAAATGTTGATGTCCAAAAAAATAATAATGAAATAGGAGTCAGGGATGCTATCAGAATGATGAAAACATCATTCTGTTAACAATACTGCAACTGTTAACGGAAAAAAGGTCAAACATGGTTGTCTTTGTACATGACGATTGTCCAGTTTACTTAATGTGTATGCTAAGATTGTCTCTATACTCAATAATTGGAAGAATGTTGTTATTATTCCCATTTAAGAAGGGAAAGGTAGCAAGATTGAATGTAAACCTAGAAGGCGATTAATTTGTTGGGTGATTCTGGGAAGTTGTTTGGCAGGTCCCTGACTGAAAAGGATACAAGAAATAATAATAAGTATAATCAAGGAGAAGCAGTGTAGGTTTATGCCAGACATTGAGGTATGGGTCAGATTTTTGCCGTTCTGAAATAAGAGAGCACTATATTAATACAAGGAAGAACATTATTATGCATTTGTTGCTTTAGAGAAAATATGTGTTGAATGAATAAACTTAAATTATGAAATGTTTCGCATGAATAATATTTGATTGCTGAATGCAATAAGAACTGTTTACGATGGAAGTAAAGGATGTGTGATAATAAACTGAGTGCTTAGTGAATGATTCAGCACTAAGTATGAAGCAAGACAAGGATGTTTAGTATCCCCTTGATTGTTTGATGTATTTATGTCATTGGAGGCATGTTGTTTGGAAGTGTGTATGTCTTCTTTTATATGCAAATTGTTGTATGAGAACACAAATGATATATTGCAAATGTTAAAAATCTTTATAATACAACAAGGAGGATAGATTTGAAAATTAATGTATCGGACTCGACTTCCGGCTTCCAGTGGCAACGGACGTCTGTGGGGCTTTCTCTTTGCCCCCAGCGCCCGAATCCAACCGCCGCCGAGGCCCCCAGGGGCCAGGCGCCCTGGAAAGGGCACCTGCCGTTTACGGACGGCTCGTCAGGGGTCCCCAGCCGAAT
>JAOYMU010000077.1:61279595-61302318 GCA_025802295.1 Psammodynastes pulverulentus
GAATCAAAATTTTTCATTGCTAAGCAAGACAGTTGTTAAATGAGTTTTTGCCCTTCTATCGTTTTTGTCACAGTTGTTAAGGGAATCACTTGCAATTGTTAAGTTAGTAACATAATTTTTAATTGAATCTGGCTTTCCCATTGATTTTGCTCATCAGAAAGTCATGAAAGATGATACATGATCCCAGGACACTGCAACCATCATAAACAAGCCTGTGGGCAAGCATCCACATTTTGATTAGGTGACATGGGGATGCTACAATGGTCATAGCTGTGAAAAATGATCATAAGTCACACTTGTCTTAACAAATGGTTGTAAGTTGCGAACTATCTATATTTAAGTTTCCTTGGCAAGTAAAGTTTACCAATACAGTTAACTATTTTTGTTTTTTCCTTCCAGATCAAACTAGCAAACTTAAATATATTCTCCAAGATGCAAGGTTTTTTCTTATAAAAAGTAACAACCATGAAAATGTCTCTCTTGCCAAAGCTAAGGTATGTTGAATTTCTGTGAAGTCAATTACATATGCAAAATATGGAATCAGATTAATTGCTTTTCTTTTGAATTATTTAATTTTATTTTTTATTAAATATAAATATAATTACTAAAACATAAATGCAAAATAAAATATATTTTTATTTTGTAGATAATTTAATTATTTCTTCATTGCCTCCTCTAAAATAGGAGTAACATTTTTCTCACAGCCACATGCTTCAAATTACTATATTCAACCACCAGAAGTCATGGGAACTTGGTGGTAATGTTACCGGAATGGGTAATAACAAAAGTTTTGTTCCTGTTTGCGCCCCCTCTCCCCAATATTTTGAAGATTCTCCTCCGATCCCAAGGCAGAAGCCAGACCGGGGTGTTCTCTTCTTCGTAGCTCTCCTGTTTGCCCCCCCTCCCCAATATTTTGAAGATTTTGTGCAAAATTAATGCTTTAGGCCTCTGAGAGTCATGATGCATGCATTTAAGAGCTCAAATTTTACAAATGTAATGCTGAAAAATCACAATTTCGATCTTCACAATTCGAGTTCAAATCCTAAAAATATGTGTGTTTCCTTGAGGAATGCCAAATAGATCTGTAGAAGCATGCATGTGTTACAGGGAAACTATTAGAAATAATGAATTAGTGTCTTGTCTGTTGTATTTTTTTCTCTTTATTTTTGCATTGTATAGAACAGCTGCCCCCAACCTTTTTGGCACTGGTTTCATAAAAGACAGTTTTTCCATGGATTGGTGAGGGGAGGGGAATTGTTTCAGTTTCACTTGCCTGCCTACCAGTCACCTCCAGTTCCTAACAATACATAGACTTGTACTGTTCCATGGTCCAGAAGTTGGGAACCTCTGGTGTAGAAAGAAAGAAGAATATCACATGTTGGTTTAAAATGAGTTTAAATTTAGTGAATGTTATCTGTAGATTACTGAGAATGTGAGTATTTCTGATTTTTTCCCAAATTTTGTTTTGCATGTATGAATATATAAAACTTTCTTAGTTGGACATGATACGCTTGTCTCTACTTTTGGTTAATAGCTTTGTATTATGACTCAGACAGATATCTATCTTGGATCTGTTCTCTGGATCTGGAAATTGCAGGCATAGAAACTGAGGCCTTCTTCATAGAAAATATATGCTGTTGCTGACTATATTCCAAAATCTTATTGAACTTGAATACATCAGATAGTTTTTGGTTTGTAAATTATTTGTTCATTTCTCCATAGGGTGTTTGGTCAACCCTTCCAGTCAATGAGAAAAAGCTCAATGCTGCCTTCAGATCAGCAAGAAGTGTGATCTTGATATTTTCTGTAAGAGAGAGTGGAAAATTCCAAGGTAAGTACAGGGAGTCCTCGACTTACAACCAGAATTGAGTCCCAAATTTCTGTTGTTAAGTAAGATGGTTAAAGTGAGTTTTGCCCCGTTTTATGACTTTTCTTGCCACTGTTGCTAAGTGAATCACTACAGTTGTTAAATTAGTAAGTCAGTTGTTAAATGAATCTCTCTTCCCTGTTGACTTTGCTTGTCAGAAGGTCATAAAAGGTGATTTCATGACCCCAGGACACTGCAACCATCATAAATATGAGCCACTTGCCAAGGGTCTGAATTTGATCATGTGGCCATGGGATGCTGCAACTGTCGTAAGTGTGAAAAATTGTGATAAGTCACTTTTTTCAGTGCTGTTGTAACTTCCAATAGTCACTAAATGAATGGTTGTGAGTTGAGGGCTATCTGTAAAAGGAATACTTGCATTCATAAATCAAAAATTATTTGGATAAGTGGCCTCATCACTTTTTTTTTTTAAATTCTTACAGGATTTGCAAGACTTGCTTCTGAATCTCACCATGGAGGGTCTCCCATACATTGGGTGCTACCTGCAGGAATGAATGCAAAAATGCTGGGAGGAGTATTTAAGATAGATTGGATATGCAGGTAAAATGGGTGGAAATTAGAAAATAAAAGTGTAGTTGGATAGTCTTTTTTTTTATAGAACAGATATATAATGTTTATGTAGCAAATTATAGCTGCATGCCAGAACCCCATTAGATGTGTCTTAAACAAAACAAACAAACAGTAATGTCAGTTCTAGTTGCTACTTTGATGAGAGACCACTAGGATATATTAGGGCTATAGTAGACCTGGATTTTTTATGGCCTGCAGGCCACATCCAGCCCATGAGCTGTCCCTGTCCAGCCCATGGAGTTGGCTGGGACAGCAGCAGTATCAGGATTGGGATAGTATCAAGAATCCTCCACAACAATCCCAGTTTCTTTGGAAAAATTAATTGTTTACTTCTGTGCTATAGGATCAAATGGGAAGATGAGAACCATCTTGGAAGATAGCGGTGTATTGGTGTCTGTATTGATACCAATATGATATGATTGAAAACAATATGTATATGATCACGTAGGTGCCAAGAGTTGAGCCTATCTCAGAGAGACTTGACTTTGAATGTAGAATTAAAAGATAAAATTATTTCAATCACCTGGAGGTCCATATATTGATGCATCAAATTCAGGGATTCTAATATCCCATTTTTCTTCCATATAATTCTTCTGCTGTGGTTTTTGTTTTAAGATATTTACAGATTCTAAATTACTGCTTTTTCTTATCATTCTTACAGTCGTATGTGTCTTCTATTGATAATGGATGACTTCCTTTCCTTGGATTTTGAAATCACATTAAGTATAAAATGGGAATAGAAGCCAAAAGTTGCTTTTTCCTCCTCCAGTGGGAAGTTGTGCTAGAAATGTGTCTGAGATTTTAAGAAACATTATTTGAAAAACTAAATGTTGTGCATTTTATCCCTTTCAGTTTAGTAAGGATTAGAATCCCTTCCATTTGTTCCAAAAAATGGAATCATTTCCATTTTTTTTTACTAGAAATATAAATTAAAATATTGCGACCTAATTGAATCAGATTTCAAAAATTGTGGAGAGGATTTTATTAGTAATGATAAATAAGTTTGCCAAAGGTAAGCTTGGAATTTGATTCTAAAAAATAATGCCTCATAGACTTTCTCCAAACCAAGTAGAATGTTTACTTCTCTGAAAATCAAACCCGATCCTATTTCAGATGATTAACCTCTGATTGATTATTGAGAAAATTCACTAATAGTCAACAACTTTATGGCACATTAGCAGTTAATCAATCTGATTGATTAGATTGACAGAAGAACAAGACTGATCATTTCCTGACTTCTCCCATAGCATCCAATTTATTCTATTCCAAACTCTTTTTTCCCTTCTTTTCCTGCCTTGTTTAACTTTGTGGGTGGCAGATATGAGGAGCACTGAATCAAAAAGTTTTCCAGCACCATTATTATGTAATTCATAGAGGGAAAATTACATTTTTATCACTCTGCTTCCTTTGTTGCCAAAGCAAGGGTATGGATGAAGGAATTTGTGAAAATTGGATAGAAGAAAAAATAAAGGAAAGTTTAAATTATCTGCCTTAAGAGTTTCTTAATCAGAAGTGAAGACAAATTTTGGAGATTGTAATATTTGCTTTGTGAAGTGAACATTATGATCCCATGGGATAGCCTCTAAGCTCTGCTTCATTCATTAGATCCATTGCTAGTTGGATTCTTGTATTTTTAATTTATACTTCATTATATGAGAAAGTGTGTCATCATATTTTTAGGCGTGAATTGCCATTCACAAAATCTGCTCACCTGACGAATCCTTGGAATGAACATAAGCCAGTAAAGATTGGACGTGATGGACAGGTTTGTCAACTGCCTTTGACTGCTCTTCAAAACTTTAATCCCAATATTTTAAAATATTCTTAATAGATTTTTATGATATAATTGTTCATCTTTGGCAGCCAATTCTGTTGATCTTGTTTTATCTATATCAGGGGTGCCCAACGCGTCGATCACGATCGACTGGTCGATCGTGAGCGGAGTTGGAGTCGATCGCCGGAGAAGTGTGGGGGGAGCGTGCATATGCGCAGAAGGGTGGGGAAGCATGCGAGCGCGCGCAGAATGGTGGGGTAAGAAGCATGCGCAGAAGGGTGGGGGAAGGAGCGTGCGCATGCGCAGAACCTTGGAAAGAGCTGCGCATGCGCAGAAGGAAGGAGGAGCCCGCATAGAGCATGGGAGAAAGAGCGTATGCATGCGCGGAAGGCTGGGGGCGAACTCTTCCCTTTCTGTCTGTTGGTAGCTCGCAAGCGGACCAAGTGTGGGCACCCCTGATCTATATAATATCTATATAATATTGTCACATCATGGTAAAAAGATTGCATTCCCAAATATTAAAGCATCTAAGGATGTACAACAAGTTCCTTTAAAATAAAATTACCATTGTAAGCAGATTTCATGAAGCCAGAAGAATTGTCATTCAACTTTTTAATCAAAGTACTCATAATGAAAGAAAATGGTGATTGAACTGATGGGAAGAAAGATGACAAAACAATACTGGTAAATATATCACACAGCATATCATAGATTGGCATAGTCTTTGCACAAATTGTAAGATAAGGACGTATGAAAATTGCCTATTTACTAAGTATGCATGTTTAAGTTGGGGTTTGCATTAAACATAGACAGGCAGACCTTGACTTATAATTGGGAATGGAATTCCCATCACTAAGTAATGCACTCATAAAGCTTTATCACATCAATTAATGGTAGAAATCCCTGCAGTTCCAATTGCCATCATTAACTGAATCCTATAGTTGTTAGGTGAGGCAACCTCCTGCCAACCTCTTTCAACCAAAGTCATTGGGGAAGCTGGCAGGAAGTTGCAAGTTTCAGGTTTGCAAACAGGTAAGTGGCAGCAACTAGGTGAGGGAAAGGGCAAGGAGGTACTGGTGAAGGCTGGAGTGTGTGTGCGCAAAGTAGGGAGCATGTACAAGAGTATGTGAGAAACACTATGCAGGTTGGAGGGTGTGCAAGAGGTTCCAATTGGGTTAAGGAGGAAGTGTGGATCAAGGAGTGTGTCTAGAAGTGTGTGAGAGGCTGGCACAGTGTGAGCACAGAGGAACTAAAGGAGGAGACTTACCTGAGCAACTTGTGACCTTCTCTGCCTTTCCCCTTTACTTTCTGGAGAAGCTGGGCAGGAAGATTGCAAATGGCAGTCACATGATTGCAGGGGACTTGGCAACTAGAAATGTAAATGGGTTGCTAAGCACTCATATTGTGATCACATATCTTCAAGTTCTGAGATAGGCAGAACTCCAAGGATTGTTGTAAACCATCATTTTTCAGCACTATCATGGCTTAGAATGATTACTGACTAAATGGCCATAATTCAGGGACTACCTGTAATTATACACCTGCCTTGATCCATGTCTTTTGTTAATTACACTAAAATCACTACAACATATGCAACTTAAGTGGCTTAATGAACCTGTTCAGTTAAGCTTTCACATGTTCCTTAAATTAAGCATTAGCATTCATAATCCTTTGTGTGGGCTCTGATATGAATTTATAACATCACTATTTAATTGTTACAGGAAATTGAGCTTGAATGTGGAACCCAACTTTGTCTCCTATTCCCTCCTGATGAAAGTATTGACTTGTATCAAGTCATTCATAAAATGCGTCATAAGAGAAGAATGCATTCTCAGCCCCGGTCAAGAGGACGTCCATCCCGTCGAGAGCCACTCCGAGATGTGGGAAGGTTAGAAACATTCTTTGGACTGATAATAGGCACATGTGTCAGAATAACGTGATGGAGAATATGATTCATCAAAAAGCTTTCCCTGCAATCAAGAAGAGAGAAAATCCTCAAATCAAGCTGCATGGACGGGTTTGTGGCTTCATTGAGGATTTCACATTGTCCCTCTCCCCCAGTTTGTCACTTTCAAGAGGAAAATGGGGACATTTTACTTACACAGAAAAGTTTGTGTCAATCTAGCTTTTTAGTCAATTGTAGGTAAGCCGATTTTTTCAAGACCAGGTTAGGTGGAGGAAAATCAAGTTTGTGTGTTCCAAAATGTGTTAATATCTTGTAAAAGCCTTTTCTTTCAGGTATATCTCTGGATAAGCCTTGTCAAATATGGGACTTTTATCAGGATCACTTATAATTTTGCAGAAGATGGTCGCCTCATTTTGAGGATAAAATATTTATAATATTTTGCTGTTCAAGAAGAGCGTGTTTGGGACTATTTCAAATTGTATCACCGTGCTGTGGTTATGCCCATTGCCAAATATTCTCTTACATCTTGCTGTGCTTCTGGAAGCCGTAGGTTCTCTCCAAAGGAAGTAGCCCTTGGAGACTTGGCAACAAACCAAAAAGAATGGCTGTTGCTGTGTCAGTGTATACAACCTTTCCAGATGCTGGCAACACCCGTGGACTTAAAAGTTGTTTTAGAGGATCGCCATGGTTATTGATCACTACTCTATGAACTTACCAACCTTCCCCAGAAAGAAGGGTATATCTTGTTACAGAATTGGAGGAGTCTTTGCAGAGGACTGATAATAATCCCTCCTATCCAACACGTTTCCCTGATCCCTGTGTAGCCACTTTGTTTTCTGATAAATCTAAAGCATTTCTGCTAAAGACTGTGTGGTTTGGGCTGAAACCTTTTTGGTTAGACTTTCCAGTTTGTGGAAATGTCCTGTGGTAGGTACAGATATCCAACGAGTCCCCATATCCTTGCTCTTAAAGGACATTGTAACCTGTAGGTAGGAGGAATCCTGGCAGCAACCCCCCTTTCTTTGGGCATAAATGGACTGAGCACCAAGATGGCTTTTGAAGTTAAGCCCTAAGAGATTTCCAGTGCAATAAAGTATTTACAAGTGAAGGTTTTGCAATGGACTGCAAACTATACATTATAACACCATCACACCTTCTCAAGCCTGCCAGGGCCTCCATTTATGTATGTGGCTTTCAGCTTAAAGTCAGTAGTTGGACTACTATATGAACTGTTACTATCATATATTATACCGGTCGTAAGTGCACACTCAAACTACAAGAAAGCGGTATGTTTATTTTTTACACCAGCTATTTTCTAAAACTCTTTTTTGCTGTACATACAGTTGCTTTATTTTCTCAAAATGTGATACTTATTCTTAAGAATGATAATTTAAATAATGTGGGGAAGCGGGAGGAATCATTTTATGGTCTATTCATGTTTGCTTGTTATAGAAATTGTGAAGGTGCTTTGGAAGGGAACACCAGGTAACTTGCTAATAAGTGAAAAGCAAAGTAGAGCAAGAAATCTTAAAGATCATTTAAAAAAAAACAAGTTAAAATTCATTTTATTAAAATTTATAGAAGCCTAAAATAATGGGCTCTTGATTCCAAGATTATGATTTTGTTAAAATATTCATGCCTTAAATGTTTTTTTTCCTGTACAGTAACAAGTAATTGTGTCTATGCAGGATGGGATTTGCATGTTGGAAATTGATCAAGTTTTTTACAGACCAAGTAAGACAGTTAATCAGATCAAGTGTATAAAATGGTATTCACAAATTATGTAGCTTATGCTTTCAGGGTAAATACAGAAATTGTGTAAGGATCAAGCAGATTTCATGCTGCAATTTTTATGGACAAAAGAGAACAAAAGATCACAAAAAGTCAGTGGGACTTTTAAAGCAATTCATATTACGACTGGATTTACACTAGGTATGGTTGGATGAAGTTCCCTGTTAAGAATCTAAAATCATAATATTCTAGTTAAGAATATATATTTTGTTGCTACCACAAATACAAATTCCTTGTAACAAATTTTGGGAAACTCATATAGGGAATTACAGAAAACACACACAAAAAAGCTCCAAAAAGTTGTGGGCTGTTCCGGTGAGTCCTTCTAAAGATGTTGTGTTTACATAAGTTGTTCCAAACAGTTCTTAATTATTGTCTAATTTATGTAGGCGTCGACCAGAGGATTATGATATTCATAACAGCAGAAAGAAACCAAGGATTGATTATCCCTCTGAGTTTCACCAAAGACCAGGTTAATATCTTACTGTTTAAATGTATATGCACAAATTTACAGATTTGTGTATTACAATAGTCATGTGGGAATGTGAATATTAAATAAATTATTTAAATTTAAGGTCACAAAGGCTCTGATTATGATAAGAGAAATATGAGAATATAACATATAAGAATAAGGGGACTTTCTTGGAATAACTATCACTAATAAAATTCTAAAATAGTTATGCAATAACATGGCCTCTTTGGAACAAATAGAGAGGTGTAACAGTTATATGGAGACATTCAAAAGAATGTGCCAGCTCTTGTCAATCTGTAAGTCAAACCAAAAGTTATACAAAGTAATCAGTTTACATAAACTGCCTTGTATTCTGAGTAGTCCAAGCATTCACTTAATTTCACACAATGTCTTAGTGTATAGTGGGGAGGGAGCATAGGAAAAGTGGTCTTTCATATATATATCTGAATAGATTCCAGCAGTCCCAGGCAGCCTGCCTAAAGATACAAGATGGTATTAGTTGAGATTCAGCCTCCTGTAGGGCCACATTTTTACCACCTTTTCCATAAATTTGAATTTTAAAATTGAAATTCATGGCCAGTTGGGAAGAGAAGGATCATTTCTATAAGTAGCAAGGCAGTAGCATGCTTAAAATAAAGATGGTAATGGCTATTTATGTTGCCAAATATAATAAATATGATACGTAATGCTGCTTGATTTTAAACAGGGTATTTAAAAGATCCCAGATACCAAGATATAGACAGGTAAGAGATGTTTAACAATGCCATTTTCTACTATAAGATATTTGAGCCTTGATGTCTAATTTAATAAATCTTATTCCCAACAGACGATTTTCAGGAGTTCGGAGAGATGTCTTCTTAAATGGGGTAAGTTTATGATCTTTCGTAGGTAGTACCCATAGATTATTTTAATGTTGCTTGATTTTGACATTCTTGTATATGTGTTTTTTGTAGTCTTACAATGATTATGTGAGAGAATTTCATAACATGGGACCACCACCGCCTTGGCAAGGAATGGTTTGTAATTTTGTATTCTTCGACTTTAGTACACCCATAGTATTATAAGGGAATATTGCTAAACACAACTAGTCCTCTCATTTATGTAGAACACAGCATTTTGTTGTGGTTTTAAGACCGAGTTGAAGATTTTCTTAGATCTTTATGGTGCAACTTCCTAATTTTAATACTAATTTTAATCAAATGAGTTAGATAAGTCTGATCAAGAAGTAGTACCTGTGAAAATGCATTCTTGGCATAGCAGTGTCCATCAATGAAATCAGTAGGATCCAAATAGTAATTTGAAGTTTCACATAATGTTCTTCATGCCATAGTTTATTAGAAAATTATACATGATCTTAGTGGGAAAGAACTACATCGCGGTTACAGATTATCTGTTGCCTCAAGGACTATAACAGAGCACTAGATGACAAGACTTCAGGAATTAAAACAAGTGTTTTAAGCATTATCATAAGTTATTGTGGAAGTTAACATACACACAGAGACATAGACAGAGCAAAAGAAACAGCCCTCCGTTTTGTCCCTTGGCTTTGGAAAGAGAGGCTGTGTTTTTGTAACCTTGAACTAAGCAGTGCACAATGTTTGAGAAGTAATTGGAATTTAAAGCTCTTGATACTGAACTGATTTGTTGCTGCCAAACTATAAACAAAGCAATTCCCCTGAAAATCTAGAGTTACACATTCAAACCGCACAACATTTCAGAAAAGATTCTGCTGTAAAACATAGAGATGAAAAGAAAAACTGAACTAAAGCAGCTTACACTGTCAAAGTGGAAGAGTTATACCATGATTAGCAAAAACGAGGAAAATCAATACAGATAATCCTTGACTTATGATTACAAGGGATAGAATTTTATCTATATCAGGGGTGCCCAACGCGTCGATCACGATCGACTGGTTGATCGTGAGCGGAGTTGGGAGTCAATCGCCGAAGAAGTGTGGGGGGGAGCGTAATTTTGGTCATAAGTTGAGGTTCTCAGAAGTGATTGTACAATCTATCAGCATTCATTAGTTAAAGCCACAGTTGTAACTGAATCTATTGGGCTTTTTTGTTGGAAGCCAACAAAAGTCACATGACCATGGAACACTATGAGTGTTCATAGATATGACAGTTTGCCAAGTACCCAACATGTCATGTGACCAGTTTGCAGCACAAGATTTTTACAATGGCCAGGACCATTTTTATGGACCTTAAAGCTCCCATTCCATCATAAATGCTGATAGTTGTTAAGCAACCCAGCCATAAGGACCAGCTATAATGAAATCCATACTTGAAACACAGGTTTAAATCTATGCTATGATAGAAATAGTAACATTTCAGAGGAGTATGAGGAGAAAGAAAAATGATCTCAATTAGTCAATAAGAGGCTATAGATGCAGTGGTATGTGAAAATGATGTTGAGAGACTCAGCTGGGAAACAGTTGGATGAGAGGCAGCTTAGCGGGAATGTGGGTGTGAGAAATGTCTCAGAAGGGAGCTTCCCTTAGTTTCTTGGTCTGTAAAGGCACCAGGGGAGAACTCTAACTTTCTAATAAAGTAGAAGTAGGGCTGACATAAATTATGTTATTCCAGAACATTTCTAGAATATTCAATTTCTTCTCCAGATGTTGTGGAATGATCCAATTGTTTTCTTGGGGAAGCTAATCCTCCAAAATTGAAAATGACCTATAGTGTCCAACACAGATTTTGGTTTTTATAAAAAAAAAAAAAAAGATTAGCACACAATGTCACAAAACCGTTTTAGTATTGTTAAAGAAGTGGAATATTCCAGGTCATTCAGTTTTAACACAACTGCTTATATAGTTTCAGTATTCTAGGTTTTGTGATGCATTTTTAAAAAGTTTTTTTTTTTAAAAAAAAACCTTCCTTTTAAGACCAGCTGAGAATTTATGTCAATCATCTCCATTTTATTATTGCACTATGTTTTTTTAACTTGAGTCTCATGACAGCAATATAACTAAAACAGTTGATTTGCCATAAAGGTTTTCAATACTGTGTGAACTGATTAATTAGCATTTATATCTCAAACAAGTAGCAATGTAGTCATTTCTAGAACAGCTACTGAAGCTAAGTTAGGGGGGGTGATGCATGTGCCTCCTTGAGCTTTTCACAGTATTGAGATTTTGATACGAAATGGTATGACAATCCAGTCATCATCTTTAGGTACACTATGCTAAAGATACTATTTTCCAAAATACCTGCCAGATAGATTTTCTGTAGTGTTTCGCATCTGTTATCCATCCTCTTTTAATGCATTTAATTTTTTTGATCTAAATACATGTGCACTCACACACCCTTTTTTATTCATAATTTTTTTATTCCTAGTCCTTGCAGGCATTAGTGCAAGTTTTTCAGATTCTCAGTGTTACATAGTTTTATGTAGCAACATATCCAACTGCTATACCCACTGATCCTTTTTTTCCATCTTCCTAGTTCCTTTCTTTCCCTATTTCCCCTTACATATCACCAACACATTTCTCATTCTCCACAAATATATTTATTTATATTTGTTTACTCAAAATGCATGTTTTATTTGATAATTGAAACATGGGACTGGAAGGGATTTCAGATTGGATTTTCTAGATCAATCCCCTGCCCAAGGCAAAAATCCTTATGCCATCCCAGACAACTGACTATCCAATCTTTTCTTTAAAAGCTACTCCATTGGTTAATTGCTGTCACTGTCAGGAAATCTTTCCTTAATAGGTAGGATTTTAACAAGTTTCTTACCCATTGCTTCTTATCCTGCCCTCAGGCAGTTTAGAAAATAAGTAAATTTCCCTCATGTGATTATCATTCAGATATTGGAAGACATCTGTCATGTCACCCCTAATCCTTCTCTTTGTTTGGCTGAACATACCTAGCTCCCTCAGTTGTTGATCATATGATTTAGCCTCCATATCCCTTAGCTGAGAGTGCTCTTCTCTGCACACTTTCAAGGATCTCAGATCTTTTTTATTTTGTATCGTGGCAACCAGAATTGGATGCAGCATTCTAAATGTGGCCTCACTAATGTTGTATAGAGCAGAATTAAAACTTTTCATGATCTTAAGGCTATTCTTCTGTCAATGCAGCCTAGACTGGTTCATATTTAGTGGTCCACTAAATGCCTAGATCTCTCATAATTCTACAGTAACTGCTGTTGAGCCAGGTACTACCTATTTTGTACCTGTGTATTTGATTTTCTTGCCTAAGTGCAAGACCTATTGAACTGTATCTTGTTGAATAGGCCCATTTCTCAATTTGTCAATATCCTTCTGAATATCTTCCAACGTGTTAGCAATTCCCCCCTACTTGGTATCATCTGCAGATTTGATGTGGTCTTTCTATCTGAGGGCTACATTCTAAGTGTGATTGGTCAGCCAACTGTGAATCTGGTTGTGGTACTGTCTATCCTACATTGAGGATAGACTGTGATCTACTTTGTCAAATGCCTTACTGAAGTCCAAGTATAGTACCCATGTTTCCCTGAAAATAAGACTGGGTCTTATTAATTTTTGTTCCAAAGGACACATTAAGGCTTATTTTCTGGCTAGGTCTTATTTTCAGTGAAATATGGTAATAAGTGTGTCCATCTGGCTGACAATCTTTAACTGGGGCTTACTTTGGGGGTAGGGCTTAAATTTTGAGCATCCTGAAAAATCATGCTAGGGCTTTTTCTGGTTGGGTCTTATTTTCAGGAAAACTGAGTATATCAATAGCCTTTTCCTGGTCCACTAATTTAATCACTTTATCAAAGAAGGCAGTAAGGTTTGTTTGGCACCATCTGTTTTTAACAAATCCAAGCTGGCATTAATCATCTTGTTCATTTCTAGGTGCTCCCTGATCGCTGCTTGATTACCTTTTCTAAGTTTTTCCTGGTATTGATGTCAAGCTGATTGGTTTGTAATTTTCAGGTTCTACTTTTTTCCCTTTTTCCCTTTTTTGAGAATTGGAACCACATCAGCTGAAGAATTTCTTGGATGAGAAGTAAAACATTTTCAAGGAAAAATTCCAAGACAGACCATTTGCCTTTTGAAAAACACTTTTGGGGCAACCAGGATCTAGATGATTGAGAATGTCCATTGGCAATCACAATGGCCCTTTTTCCAATCCTCTATCAGTTCTCTCTCTATTCCAGAAGTTCAGTATTATTTTGTTCAGTGGTTCTGAGATCAGCCTGTTGGTTTCTTCAGAATCCTGGGATGTAATACATCTGATCCTGCAATTTGAACTCCTCTAAAGTGGAAAAGTGTTTTCTTTACTATTTTTTTCCTATTTTTTCCTTTCCTGTTGTGTCCCCTACCATGCTATTTTCGATAGATTGGAGTATTTTTTTTCCTTTTGTAATTAAGCAGTTCCATTTTTTCTTGATGTTTGTCACTATCTTGCCATCTTCTCTTTTAATAGACCTATCATTTCCTTGACTTTTTTCTTGTTTTACATATTGGAAAAAGTTTTTAAAATTATTTTTAGCATTTGTTGCAAATCTTGGTTCATTCTGATACTTAATTTTCTGATTCCATCCTTGCAGGTTCGGGCTATTGGTTGGTATTTTGTTTTAGTTATGTGTGTCTGTCCATTCCAAGTCTTAGTTCATTCTGAGCGTTAGCTTTCCTGCCTCCACATGCTTACAGATTCAGAGCACCATTTTTGGCATTATCCAATTGGAGTACCATTGACCTTAAATACTTCATATATGGAATGTTTTGAAGTAGCTTAATTTTTACTTTTTCATTAAACTTGGACACAAAAAGTCTATTTTGCAAATTTACTTTTGTGCAGCTTCCCTGAGCAAATTCATAGGAAACCTGGCAGATCCAGTCTCATAATGGTCAACCAATATTTATTTATTCTGCAAAGAAATTAATTTACCAACAGTTTCTATCCTTTAAAAAAATCAAATTCTGGCAAACCTATTAATATACAATATAATTTCGTACACAAGGGATTTTCCAGAATCAAATTATGGATAGTATCAAACTAAAGAGAAATCATTATTTCTCAGTGATAATGAGAGATGGTGGTGGTGAGAAGTATGTGGATTTTCTAAACAAGATCCAGGTAGAGAAATATGCTTTGAATTATCCCAAAAGAAAATTTGTTTTTAAGTGACCAAATTGGTCATTTTTGAGCAGTCAACTTCCCCCTTTTAAAGCAGTGAGCTACTTACGTCGAATAACTATCCCAACATTTGAAGGGTGTTAACAACTTGGCATGCAGCAATGCACTTCTCACAGCACTTTTGGAGGGCTGATACAAAAAAGTACCATTTGAACTGAGATTGTGCCCCAGTAGAAAAGGAAACCATAACTACTCGCCTGCTATTCTGCATATACTGCAAGGACTCACAGCCTCAATTTATAACACCTAATAAAACACCTGAGAAATACTGATCTCTTTTATAGATAACTACTGTTATCAGATCAGCACAAAGTATTTTCCCTAAATGTGGCCAAATTTTGTTATACTATATGCAACATTAGGCAAATTTTAGCTGCTAATCCATCACTAATTGTAATATATTGTCTGCTTTTTTATTTTTATTATTGTTCTTAATGCTTTTATTTGTAATACTGGTCTGTGAGTGTAATAAAAATTGATTAATTGATTGATTGATTAGATTATACAAATTGGTCCAAAATCAAATTTGTAGCTGATGCACAGTCCTCATGCAGTAATTATGATTAGTTATTTCAGTTGAAACTTTTATTGAACAATAGATCTTTCTTATTTATTGATTCCTATTCCAATTACAAAAAAATCTTTTAAGAGTATCTTTTATTAGCAGTAGCTGTAAGAAAATGCTTTAAATCACTTCAGCTTTCCTGGGGTCAGTTGTGAAAATGTACTTGTTGCAGAAACGTTTAATTGCATGAGAATTCAAATAGCATCCTAGATATGTATTGCGGTACCGCTGAAATCTTGAATTATATTTTCCTGTTGATGCTGCTGTGTTCTGGGGTAGCGGATTACTGGAGTAACAGGAAAATTTTGTTTAGCCTCCTTACCCAGGTATAGAACAGCCTCCCCATCACCCATACTACCAGCACCATGCTCCTCCTCCACAGGCTCACCCTCCTTACTCAGGACACCATCCTATGCCACATGATGCACGGTACAGGGATAAACGAGTGGTAAGTGTAGCCTGGATCACTATTTTTCCAGGTTAGGAAAATGCACACACCAGATTTTGTTGAAAATCACTATATTCATTATTAAATATCTAAGGCTAAATATATAGCACTAGCTAGTTACAGAAGAGCCAATTTGATATAGTGCCTAAGGCATCAGGCTAGAAAGTGGGAGATCATGAGTTCTGATCCCACTTTAGGTAGAAAGCCAGGTGGGTGAATAGTCACTTGGAACAGTCACTCTCAGCTCTAGTTAAAAGTCAGTGGCAAATCACTTCCAAAAACTTTTCAAAAATACTGCAGGGACTTGTCCAGGTAATCTCCTATAATCAGACACAATTGAAAAGAAAGGGGGAAAAGATATTTACATATTTGTAAAACCCAGTGTGATAAGATTTTCAAGCAGCATATTTCAAAAATTTCAGTTAAAAAAAATAAAAGATCAGCATGTGGAAGCTGTAGAATGTAAAAAGGGATGGCCCTGAGGAGAGTGGGGAGAGTTACCCAAAGAATCAAGGATAAACAGATTAAGTCTATGACATGTAGAAACTATTTGGAAACAACTCTTGACAGACACCTTCCTAAATCACATGGTTATAAGAGAGGAGAGGTAACACAATTCAGACTTGCAAGATTATTATTACTATTTAAATCAAAGTGGTCTTTAATATATACTAACAATTTTATTAAATACATTAACATTACAACAGTGAACTATTGCTGGATAATTGATAGCCTTTTAGATCCAAGTATTTTTAGTAATTCCAAATTGATAAAAGTTGAGATTTAAACAGTGATACATAAACTTATTCTGTCTTCCATAGCATGACTACGACATGAGGGTAGATGACTTTCTGCGTCGGACGCAAGCAGTTGTCAGTGGACGAAGAAGCAGGCCGAGAGAGAGAGAACGGGATCGGGAACGAGATCGGCCTCGAGATAACCGAAGAGACAGGGATCGGGAACGAGGGAGGGAGAGGGAGAGGGAAAGAATATGTGATCGGGATAGAGACAGAGGGGAAAGAGGAAGATACAGAAGATAATGTATTGTGAAACTACAATTACTTAAGGAAGCAAAGGCTTGTATATTTGCGTGTTTACAAGTAGTAAACTTTTATTTTCCTAAGTCATCATACTTGATTGTGTAGATGAATTTATAATTGCCCCTGTTCCAAGCATGCTGTAAGCTGTGAACTGAAATACTTATTTTGGCCAAAAACATGCAAAGCTTGATTCTTCAGTTGATATTTTCACTTAAGCAGTTTTAGAAGACAACTTTTAAAGAATGTAGATGAATTCTCCCAACATGTTTATTTTAACAATAATTTAATTATATGTTCCTTTGAATACGAGTTATTAGCTGCCATGATTTTTGATCCGTTTTTTTTGACACGTAGCTTTAAAAAAAATTTTTAGGGGGGTAGCTTGGAATGCTGCTATCAAGTACGCAAAAATACTGGGTGTGTGATAGTTGGCTGTATGGCAGTATTGAAGCAGTCGCCTTTTGTTTGTTTGTTTCTGTTTTAATTTTTGTAAAGACAAAGCTTGTTCAATAATGGAAGCAATAGTAATATGTTATTGAACCTGTGCTGATTGTATTTTGTTTAATGCTCGTCTAATCACCTCACCTGCACCCTTTTTTCTCCAGTTTAACCATACTGTTTAGAATGTCCATTGTATGTGTGTGGGCATATATGCGTGAGCACAAATATTATTGTATTTTACATTGCTACCATTTCTTTTTTATAATAAATTGCTAATAGTCAAATTCCATAGACTTTGATGCTTTCTGGCTTCTAAAAAAAGAATGATTAATGATTAATTTGTCAATGTCATTTCAGGCATTCAGGCCTCAGCATGAGACAGAAAAAGGTACTGTCAGAGTTATTTTAGGTAGTGATGACAACCCAAATAAATTTCCATTCCTATCTAATATATTTTAATTTGTGGTATATATATATATTAACAACTCCATAAAAATATAAAATATGGGAATCTCAGACTCAGGAAAGTGCATAGTTTTCTTATAGAAATAGGAAACTTTTGGAAAATAGTGGCCAGTGAACTGTTCCATGTTAATTTATTTAACCAAGTCCCATGCTATTTATTGCCAGTAAGAATGCTTGTTCATGCCTGAGACGAAGCAAATTGTCCATCTGATATTATAGTAGGAATAGTCTGATATTCTAGTAAATTATAGTCATTCTCTAATTAAAAAGTTAGAAGTATAAAGTTTGTGGACATTTTGGTTCCACAAATAACATTTCTCCTTTTTTCCTATTCTAAAATAAAACAAAAAATAGCAATACCTGGTGTTCTTTACCAATCTTGTTATTTTATCACCATAGGAATATAATGCAGTTTATGTATGATTGCTCATAAAATCATTTTAATATAACATTAATATTGATTTTAATTTGAAAGTGTGCTTGGGTATTTTTGAAACAAACTATGAGACTAGAAATCAGTTATAATTTATATAGAAAATGCATTGATGTGGTCAATGAAAGGGTTAATATTCTGACTTCAAAACCCTTGTATTTCTATTAAAAATAGTGTTTTCTTTTAACTTTTTTGTGGTGTTTTCTTCTTTTATGGAATAAAAGCATTAAAAGACCAGAGAGAGGAATTTCTTCCTAAGCTTTTACATTTTCAGTGCCTAGAACAAGTAAAGCAATTGATTAATTCATCTTAATACAGCATGTACTCAAAAACAGACACCTTAATTTAAAATGATCCTCTTCCAGAAAGGAAATACTGTTATTTAGAAGAAGAGGATCTCTCTTCTATACACCCCATTCCTTGAAGGCTAGTCACAGGACAACAGGATATCATCCCACAAGATAGAAATAAATTGTGCTCTCTCAAGGATAGTATATCAAGGAAAGCACTACTTTTATTTTTCCCCTGCATAGAAAAGGAAGATAATTTTGAGAGAGTTATTGTAAATTTATAACAGTCAAAAGAGCCAGTTAGTTGCTGGAGGCAAAAGATTTTGTGTCTTGCCTTAAACATTTTGTTCACAATTGTAAGAAAACAATGCAGTCAACCATCCCATTCATTCACCCAGCAAAGAAAGACCCTGTGCCCTTGTTTTGTCAAAAGTATAACTTTACTGGAGCTTAAATGGTTACAGAAGTTTAGCAAAGCTGGTTCTGGTGTCTTGGTGCGCACTCTACACAATGTTCCCTTTGTCTGGCCATCCCCACTGTTATCAGCAAACAATTAAGTTCTGGTATTGCCCTTTGGTTTTATATGCTTTTCTGCTTTGCACTCCAATGGATGATCTTGGCTAGCAGGTGTTTGCTTCTCATTCCTTAGCCACCATGCTTAGATTTCCCTCCCCCACCTCCCAATGTCAGGCTATTGGTTTTGCGAAGTTTGGCTTTGGGGACGGCAGCCATGACAGATGCATAATCCATTCCGAGGTGGGTAAAATGAGGACCCAGATTGTGGGGGCAATATGCTGACACTGACTCTGTGAACCGCTTAGAGAGGGCTGTAAAAAGCACTGTAAAGCGGTATATAAATCTAAAGTGCTATTGCTATTGCTATTGAGAAAATACAAATCTTGGAATTTTCCCTCTCTGGGTAAAGCCCATTTGTTGAAATGAATATTGCACAAGATAGGCAGTGAATTCCAGGGACGGCTCTGGGAGACATTTAGAGTTGTTGCCTAAGATCAAGTATTTTCTGATAGAAGTTATAAAAATTGTATTGTGAAAGCAGCAACTTTTGGAAACTTGTTAACTCGTGTTACTCTTAATATAGTAGCAAAGATGTGTCTCTCTGAAGAGGTACAATGCAACAGAACCAACAGTTCTATATAAATTACTATTTAATCTGATTTTTTCTCATGCTTATTGTGTTATGATAGCTGAAGATAAGTACATCACTTAGTCTTATCTAATTCTCTTAGATACTTTCATGAACATTTTTAAACAAGTGATTGGCATTTTAGGGAAAAAAATATACATATGAATGTCTAAATAAAGTAGCAATTTGATTTGGAGAAAGAATTATAGAGAAGCTACTATTTGCAAAAAAGTACTACTCATTATAGCTCAATTTCCACTTCAAAATCACCTAACTAAAACAAAACTAAATAAATTTGTTAACCATTTACACATACAAAAAAAGTTAATGTTATGAATGGAATCTAATTATATGGAAACATTTAACAAATCTTAGTGTACTAATAATGAGCATGATGAAATAATGAATCTTAGTGTACTAAGTGTACTAATAATGAGCATGATGAAATAATGAAACTGTTAATCAGGTGTTGGAGCCTAAGTTCCAGAAAAATTAATCTGTTTTTGATTTTTGTAAAATGTTGCTACATTTCCGAAAGCAATATGAACAGCATTTAAAAATGATGAATGCAAAAACACCTGTGCAGCCAATTAAGAAGGCTATGACATCCAGACAGTGATACTGATACCAAGTCAAGTGATAGGCAGCTACTTGCAAATGCTTAGCACCTTTGTGACGTATGACAAATTCAATCCAAAAGATAGCCCGGTCCAGTGGCTTTATCAGTTGAGCATGATGGATCTCTGATACTTTTAGCGCATTTTTCTTAAAACTGGAAAAATGAAAGGACAAGGAAAAGATTAAGAACAAATTAGGAAAGAGTCAGAAATCAGCTTTCTATTGTTTTAAAGAATTTCAGTCTTCAAGCACTTACGGACTTTACATCAAACAATCTACTGATTTGTTAAAAATCAAACTGGCTTAGTGCCTGTTATAGTTTCTTACCCAAAATCAGTTCCATTACTATTATAACCAACCGCTAGCTTATTTATACTCCATTAAAATACTGTTTTATCTTCAATGACACTTGCATTCTATTCATTTTCACGTATAAAAAAATATCAAAAAGTGAGCTAGAATTTTAAGTTCCTTTTCTGAACAATGAAAAGGAGGTATACTGAAGAAAGCACAAATGCATTCTATACCAGGGGAAAAAATGATGCTCCAAGTTCCATGTAGTCCTAAATTGCACAGATAATTGGAAAGGGATCCAGTCCAGTAAAATGCTCAAAATATGTATTCTACTGTTCTCTCCTTAAAGATATACAAAATTAGGCCTAATTGAGATAAAATATCATAACTGGTAAAGTAACCGGAATTACTATTTTTGGAAAAATAGTCATGACATCAAAGAAAAAAGCCCAGCAAATTGATTAATATGAATATCTCAGACATAATCTTTATCTCAATTTCTGAAAAAAGTTTATAAACAACTCACAAAGCATTATGAACGACAGTATGCACAGCATTTACTAAATCTTCTGCTTTCATTGTGTGGATGTCCAATTCCACAGCCATTCCCTTCACCTTCATACGGATAATATTGTCAGTCTGGTCTGCAAATAGGGGGATCCCTACTAAGGGGATTGCATGGTAAATGGCTTCATAAATTCCATTTGTTCCACCATGTGTTATAAATGCTTTGGTCTTTGGATGGCCTGGAAGAGAAGGATGAAAATGTTCTGACAAAATCCTTTAGGATACGAGCAAAGTGACTGTTTCATTCAGTCAAAAGGAGCATAAGGTTCTCACCAAGAAGATCATTTTGCGGTATCCAATCATAGGTCCTCGTATTGGCTCCAAGCATTTTTAGCTTTTTCCCTTTATACCGCCAAATAACCTAGGGTAAAAATAATTGGAATGCTATTCCATGTAGTCCAAATTGTAAACAATGTTAGAATTTTTCCTGGTCTTGAGTTTCTGATTTTCTAGTTTGTTTGGGTTTTGGGGTTTGAATTGGGTCATGGATCTTTTAATGTTGCATTCTTGTGAAATTGCTGAAATTCTAAGGGATTACAAAATAATTTAAATGCAATAAATAAATAAAATTACATGCCATTCTTTTTTATGATAATAAAATAGTGAATTCATTTTACTAGTAATTCTTGTTTTGAATTCTGTTTGCATTTAAAACATTTATGTTACATAACCAGAATTTAATAGATGCTTACTGTTTTTCTTTTGTCTTTTATCAAAAAGTTCATAGAAAACATGAATTTTAACAAAAAATATTTGTAATCCCTTCCCTAATAGTGTGGAAATTTTCAGAAAGAAGTTACATAAAATCAATTGCACATGTTCTAAATTGTCAAATTCCAAACAAGTTAAAAGTTATCAGGATAAGAAAATTTTAGACACGGTTCAATTAAATGAACATTATGAAATATAAGCATCCTTTGTAAATCAGTAAATCAGCAGTTTATTGAAGAGGAAAATGAACAGATTTCTGAAATATCCATAAAATGTTCTCCCTCACTGAAATTTGTGTGTATGACTTACACATAGGAGACTGACCTTCTGTGGAAGCTGGCTGAGTGCTGATGCAATTATATTATTTTTTTCATCTGTTAAGTTTTGAACCAGTGAACCAAGGGAAAATACTACAATACCATGTTCATCTGAACTCTGTACAAAATTTTCCATTTCCTGTTAAAAGCAAAGAAAAGAAAGAATCAGACCTCTTTATTATTGCAGGAAATGCTACATTTTATTTTGTTGGCCATGATTAGTGTGCTCAAACCACATATTTTTTGATCAAGATGCAAGCAGATGATGGACCAGGAAAAAAACTGCACATAGTAATTTGCATTTGGACGAAGCAAAAGAAATAGAATAACAGAATAAATTGGAAGGATCTTGGAGATCTTCTAGTCCAACTCCTTGCTCAAGCAGAAGACTATACCATTTCAGAGAAATGGGTGTCTGCCTTAATGAAGCTTGTTCACCCCAAGGTTAAAACACCCAGGCACAAACTGAGCATCCTGGTATATTGCAGTACAATGCAATAAGACATGCAGAGCTCTACATTGGGGAAACAAAACAACCACTTCATAAACACATGACACAACATGGGAGAACAAACCCATCAGGACAAGATTCAGCAGTCCATCTGCATTTAAAAGACAAAGACCACTCTTTTGAAGACAAAAAAGTTCACATTTTGGACAGAGAGGACTGCGGATTTGAAAGGGGTGGTGGTTTCAAACAGGTGTAGGGACTAGGTGCGGGGTTTCTTTCCGGGCGTGGCCGGGGCTTGATACCCGCATTACAGTGAGCGAACTCGGGGATAAGAATACGCAAGACACCAAAGTATTCTTAGTGGCGGTGAACCCCTCTTGGTGAGAAGGCTCGTGTATGAGAACGCCCAGAGCAGCGTT
>JAOYMU010000077.1:61316747-61327074 GCA_025802295.1 Psammodynastes pulverulentus
AATTTGGAAGATTTGGTATGATTGGCTGAAAGATAGAAAGAAAATTTAAAGGAAATATAGGATGTATATAGATTGTATACAATGTAAATAATGTATATAGATAGATATATGATTGTAGATATGTATATATATATGTATGTATGTATGTATGTATGTATGTATATGTATATTTATGTATAGGATTTTTATATTATGTTTAGTAATAAGAATAGCCGGGAATAGGATAAGAATATGTAATTACTGCACTTTATGTAATGAAAACATGTTTGATGCACCATTCTGATCACGCGATAAGGATTGTATTGTTTTGTTTTTAAAATTAATACTTAATAAAAATTATTTTATTAAAAAAAAAAAAGAGTTGCGCCATGTGTTCAACCATGAAGATGAGACTGGGGAAGCCCCCTGGGCTCCTCCAATCAGTGGCAGTCCCCTACCAGTCATGGAAATTTCTATGGGCTTTATAGTCAAGCACTTGGAGAGTGGAGGAAACACGTGCATTTGGACTGTGATTGACCTATTCCCCAAGCAAGCCCACTTCACGGTTGCCCTCAGACACAAAACTAACCGAAATGTTTATAAAGCAGGTGTACTGATTGCAAAGGGTGCTCCGCAGTTATCTCCGACTGAGGGGTCCAATTCACAGCAAAGTTCTGAAGAAAATTCTTGAAGTCAATAGGATTGACCCAGGGGCTAAGCTCAGCTTTCCACCCAAGTATGAATGGGTGGCCGAACTTACGAACGCCACGGTGAAGCAGTAACTGTAGGTATTACGTGGAGTATCAGCAGTCCAGCTGGGCGGACTTGCTGCCCTTTGCAGAGGTGGCTTACAACAGCAGAATGTGGGGGCAATATGCTGATTCTGTAAACCGCTTAGAGAGGGCTATAAAGCACTAAAGCGGTACATAAGTCTTAAGTGCCATTGCTATTGCTATTTTTGCCCTGGCTACTTTTAGCACAGCAAACAAGGTACCTGGCTATCATAGACCAGTATATAAAACACAAGAATCACAATTAATTAAGATGGATGGAAAAATAATTATTCCAATATATCTAAAAAGAATTAGTATCAACACTATTAATGCTAATAGTTACCGTAATAGTGTTAATATTCTGTGGATCTTATATAAGACTATATAACAATAATCATGGAGATAAAATCAGGTTGATCTTATAAAAATGACATATTGAGATAAATAAAAATGACCAGGATATTTTGTAAAGAATTAAAATAATAATTCCTTAAACACCTGAATAGGGATGGTGATACAGAATAATATGTTCTATCGATTTGATTATTCTTCCATCACATGGACCCAGTCTCTGGATTTTGTTGGCATCTTCTTTCAGTAATGACTGTTGGCATTGAATATGGCTAAGGATAAGGCCCTTCTTAATTTTGGAATGCAACAGGTATCTAGCTGGTTGGAGAAGATGGGCACAGCGGCTCAAGAAAGTGTTTCTGGGTAGAGTGGAAAGTCTGTTTACAGTTCTAAATCAATGACCCACTTTTTGAGATCAGCTAATGCACCTATATACCCCATCAACATGATGGCTGGCTTTGAAAAGCCATACACTTTTATGGAACATAAGAGGCATATATAGGAGACATGAGATCCAGTTTGGTCTAGAGGTTAAGGCAACAGGCTAGAAAGTGGAAGACCATGAGTTCAAGACTTGCCTTAGCCATGAAAGCTAAGATGGGTACTTTGGGCCAGTCACACACTCAACCCATCTCACAGGGTTTTTGTTTGCCACCTGGGGTTTGTGAAAGAATAACAAGTAAACAAATAAAATAAAATGCAATTTGACATGTATTGCACGGCTCCAGGAATTTTGGAAGCTGTTGGTCATAATTAAAGGGGCCAAGTAGGATTAGGGTGGGAATAATAACCTGATAAACTTAAAGAATGAAAATATAACTGACTTTCTTATCAGTCAAAGTCGACTAACTGCAAACCATTCTATCTTTGTCCTCAGGTAGCATCAAATGAAACCCTGCACAGTCTCCTATATAAAGTGTGACATAAAGCAGTCAGCGAGGAACCAGAGGTTGCTATGCTACTTCATTTTTCTATCAACAGCTTTGTTTCACATATTGATCTCTAAATATGAAATAAATTTAAAAAAATCTATGTTTTTTCACATGCATTTCAAAAATGTAAGCTTGCACATTGCCTACATACATAATCACTGCTTATGTTTGTGGTATTTTGTAATCTTTTATTTCTTTAAATTCAAGTATTCACTAATTTTTTCACTGTTAGGTCAACGCTTTGCAGCCATCTTTATGTGTAAGTGCACAGACAGTGGTGCTGCTCGCCTTGGTCCTTTAGATGCTCTGCTGTTCCAGAAATGGGAGGGGAAAAAAAGAAATGGTTTAATCCCCCTCATGTCATAGAATGAAAAAAAAAAACACTTCATAGTAAATCTAAAATTAGATTAGAGTGAATCTATTTTCTATTTTCTATGTTCTATGTTCATTTCTCATCTTCAATCAAACAAGTTTTGTCTGTTTTGAAACAACATCACACTCAATAAACCTGTTCCTGAACAAAAATTTACTATGTATAATGTAAGCATCTGATTTATCATACTGCTTGGAACTCTAAGAATAAATTATTACTGAGTACAGATTACATTATTGTTCTTAGATCCCTCTAAAATGAGTATCAAATAGTAACACAAGTAACACTGTTGTAATGTTACTGAAGGAGAGGACCATAACTCCTGAGCCCCTGCACCCCGGCAAGAGATCTAAGTTTGGCCCACCCTGAATGCCTTTCTTATCTTCTGCTCATTTCCTTTGACCATTGGTGAGATTCTTACAGACAGTTTAAGCTTGCAAAAAATCTTTATTCTGGTTTCTCCTGATTTCCCCAACTTGACAGTTACTTGTGTTACTTTGATTATTTGTGCTATAATTAACTTGTGTTACTAATGTTGTAAACAGTTCATTTAGATGAGAAGGGTGGTATGTAAATTTAATAAATAAAAATAAGCAAGGATACATTAAGCTTAATGGCCTAAAGAGCCACAGAAGTGTATCCAGTTTATTATGTTATCTAGCTTGCATGAATGGCTTCCATATTGCATATTTAGTTAGGTATAAATATTACTCTATTGTTTTAGCTTCAAAAAAGACATATCAATAATTAAAACTAGAATATGCTTTCTTAGCATTTTTACTACCCTTCATATTGAAATAGTTGGATTTCACAATAGATATCAAAATCCACACTTAGCTCAAATCTATATTTGTTTACCCTATAAAAATTTTGATCAACAAAACAAACTGATATTTTCAAAAATAATTCAGTAGACTTATTAAATAGCCCACAGAGTTAATGAATACTAGACTGTGACCTGAATTAAATTCCAACTTATCCATTATTCTGATCTAGTGACTATGAATTATGAAATGTTGGATCAGCTCTAACATATGAATGGAGAAAACAACTTCACAGAAACTTTTCACAGTACTTTTTTTGTTATATCAACATGTAGCATTGATCAACATTTGAATATGATTCTGGGTTGCATAATTTAAGACTGCAGAAAAGGGAATCAGGGATTGTACAATCAACTTAACAGCTAACAGTGGTCAGCAATATTCTCAAGAGACTTCTGAAGATAAATGGTATCTCATCTGCACAGTAATACAGAGTTATTGGGAATATTATTATTTTTCTCCAGAAGATAAAGGTATATGTATTTTCCCTCACTGTGTTTTGATTTCAGAGAAATTAAGATAAGGAGTTTGGAACTGTGTAGGAAAGTAGAGTATTATACATGTATTTGAAAACCTCATCATTCAGTGATCCAGAATTATTTCCTGTCCACCAAAACCATAGAGAGTCAGGTATATTGAAGGCATCAGACTAGAAACTGGGAAACTTTCTAGTTCCACCTTAGGCACATGGGGCCAGCTGAGTGACCTTTGGTCAGTCACTCTCTCTCAGTCTTAGGAAAAAAGCAATGGCAAACCACTTCTGAAAAACCTTGCCAAAAATACTGCAGGAGCTTGTCCAGGCAGTCTCCAAGAATAGGACTTGACTTAATGGGGAGAAAAAACCCAATGCCATATAAAATGAAAAGATCCCTACTTTCCTATATATTATTCTACAGCTTATATAAAATTGTCTGCATACTCAAAACAAAAATGTCAGAAGAAAATATACCTAAAATCCTTCTCTTTAGCTTGGTGTGCACTGACAGTAATTTTTACAAGGGAGCCCTTAACATTAAATGTTTTATCTGTAGTCTTAAATAATTTAATCAAGCCATACTATGGCTTCTGTTCATCTGTTAGTCCTAAAAAAAGGTAAAAAGAATGTAATATATGGCATAAAGCTGTAATAGAACAGTTTCCCTTTCCTTACCTTTTGGCTACTATATGATCACATACAGCTGGAGTCCTGTCTTTCACATGGATTTTATGTGAAGAGGTTTGTACCTGCGCCTCTGTACATATGCGAGACGAACGCCATTTCTTTCCTCGTGGTATCTCGACATATGAGGTCTGAACTTGAGCTTCAGTAAATAGAGGAGTTTTGGGCTTCCTTTCCACTCTGGAAATTTGATCTAATTTTTCCCCATCTTGTATTTTAACATCTGCAAATTTCATTGGACTCTCTTCTAACTTTGGAAATAATCTCAAATCTTCCTCAAAGGACAGGCCAAAATTGGCACTTTGCATTTGGAGCACTGCTTCCTCTCTCATGGTCCATAACTCAAGCAATGATTTTTGCATCAGAGCCCTACTGTGTTCTAGGTGGAAAGTCTCAGTTTTTGTAAATCCTGATGCAGGAGTTGATGGTCTCCTTGGACTGGAAGTTCGTGATGGAACCTGAGATTCTGCTATGCATGGAAGAAAGGGAGACTCAGTTATGCGTGACACAGTAGAAAACTCTTCAATGCTCAAAGGTGCAGGAGATACATCTGTGTGTAAAGGAGCCGGAGATACCTCCATGTATGATGTAGCAAGAGGCACCTCCATATGCAATAGAGGAGAAGGCACCTCTGTGTGTGAAAGAGCATGAGATGCATCCATATGTGATCGTGTGGATGACTCATCTATGAATGATGGGGAGCTTAGTAGAGGGCTACCAGGAGATTGTTTCTGGGCATTTGGAAGGTCCTCTGGAGCATGCATATCAGTCAAGAAGATTTGAGCACTGATATCTGGCAATTCAGTCATAGTGGTTTTTATTTGGTCTTCCATTGGCTCTGTCACTCTTAATATTTCAGGAGTAGATGATTGCTCTGAGGTTTCAGTCTGTTGTGAGACAGGAAATACCTCAGTAGATGGTGTCAAATAGGATAGGGAAGTTTGAATTTCAGTGTCTGTTAGATTTTTTGTCCTCCACATATCAAGGGAGGAGGTCTGCACCTGGGCAGTGACTTGACCTGGAGGAAGAGATTCTGCCTTTACAACCAGGGATGGTTGAACTTCTATCTCAGATTCAGAGGGGAAAGAAATTTTTTCTGTGGATCCTGGCAAATCAATCCAAGATGTTTGCTGTTGTGCATGATTCAGTTCCTTTGTTTTCCATATGTCAAGGAGCGAGGTTTGTATTTGGATGTCCGTTTGTGGTGCTTCAATTTTTGCCTCTTCTAGTTCAAGTGAAGTTTGTTGCTGAAAATCAGCATACCTATGTGATGGATGCCACAAATCCTCCTCAGCATCTGAGGTCTGCATCTGAGCATCCATTTGTGACACTAGATGAGACACTTCTTTTGCTTTCCATAGGTCAAGTAGAGAAGCCTGTGGCAACATATCAATTTGTGATGATGGAGCTGACTCTTCTAGTTCAAGTGAAGTCTGTTGCTGAAAGTCAGCATACAAATCTGAAGGAATATCAGTATCTGATGTTTGCACTTGGGCATCACCAGTCTGAGAGACAAGAGAGGGTTCTTCCTTTCCCTCTAATATATCAATAAAGGAAGTTTGTGCTTGGCTGTCCAGTTGTTCTTTTTTCCTCCATATATCTGTCAAAGATGTCTGCATTTCAAAATTAGCTTTCAGCTGGTGAGAATGCTCTACTTTTGCCTCCTCTAACTTAGTTTCAGATGTCTGCTGCTGCATGTTAACCAATTCTTTGGCTTTCCATATATCAATAAAAGATGTCTGAGCCAAATTGTCTATCTGTTCTGCAGAAGGAGATGTAATTCCTTGCTTTGACAATTCACTTGCAGAAGTTTGCACTTGAGCATCCATTTGTTCTTTTACTTTCCAGATGTCAAACAGTGATGTTTGTGCTTCACTATCAACTACTAATGGAGGAGGAAATTCCACTATCATGGGTGAGTCTGCTACTGAAGAATGCATCTGGGCTTCAGCTAAGTCTCTTGCTTGCCATATTTCAAGCAAGGAGGCTTGTCTCCGAGGTTCCAGTTGTTTTGGAGAAAGAGATTCTATTTCTTCTGTAGTCGATTCAAGTCCTGCAGTCTGAGTTTCAGTTTCAGCCCGCAGGCGCGACTCCCGCCACCTATTTCCCAATGGTATTTCAACATATGATGTTTGTACCTCATTGTCAACTGCTGGAGACCAAAGATGGTCTCTTTGGAAAGGAGTCTGAGAAGCTGATGTTTGAAATTCTGGAAGCTCATTATACCACTTGCGGATCTGAGCTTCTATTACTTGTGGGGTAATAAGGTACTCCTTTCCTTCTGTTATCTCTTGGTTTTCATTCTCAGCTTCAATCAAGGACAAAGAGGAGCACGGCTCCTGGAGTTTGGTCTGTGACAAAGAAGAGAGCTTTTTTATTAGTTCTAAATCAGATGTTTGCACTTGAGCTTCTTTTTTTAATGATGAGGAAGAAAATGGTGTTGTAGATTCATATTCTGAAGTTGGTAATTCTTGTGCTGAAAAGGGACGCTTCTCCAAATACTCATCACTGAAAATTCTGTCTTGGGTTTCAATATCTGACCAAGAGGAAGCCTTCCGCATTAATTCATGACTTGACTTTTGCAACTGGGGTTCATCCATTGATGGTGAAGAAATTGTCTTTAGAAATTCAGCCTGAGAAAGTGGGTCCATAGTCTCGATCTGTGATAGTAAAGAAAGCTTCTTTAACAATTCAATAGTTGAAGTTTGGACCTGTACACTAGCTTGCGGATGTAATAAACGCCACTTGTCCCACTGCCGAAGCAAAGTGTCAGATGTTTGTGCAGAAGCTTCAGTCAATTGAAATGGGAGAGATTTCTTTTCATCGAGCAAAGGAGCTCCCCACTCTTCTTTTTCTAATTCAAGCTCTGATGGCTGTACCTGGATTTCAGGTGACTCTATCACTGAACTAAATGAGGTCTGAACCTGGGCCTCAGCATTCAACCGAGCAGCACGCCAATCATTCCCAGGAGGTGCTTCCACGGGTAAAGTCTGCACTTCAGCATTTATATATGCAGGGTATAAGTTGCTTGGTTTCACCAGTAATGACTGGGAAAATGACAACTTACTCTGGAGCTCATTCTCAATAGAGGATACATCCTCCTTTTCTAACATATAGTCTGAAAATGAAGTCTGTACTTGCATGTCTGTCTGTGAAGGAATGCACAAATCAGTAGGTGAAGTCTGCACTTTAGCCTCAACTAATATTGGCAAAGATGCAATCTTCTCTAACAATTCTAGATACAAAGGTTGGGTTTGGATATACTCTGTCAAAAAATCTTCAGACTCCTGATCTGATAAGGAAGCAAATGAGGTTTGCACTTCGACTTCCTTTTCTTCAGGTAGTGAGAATAGTGATGTTTGCACCTGGACCTCTTTTTCTTCAGGTAAAGACAGCAGTGATGTTTGCACCTGGACCTCTTTTTCTTCAGGTAAAGACAGCAGTGATGTTTGCACTTGGGCCTCCTTTTCTTCAGGTAAAGACAGTAGTGATGTTTGCACCTGGACCTCTTTTTCTTCAGGTAAAGACAGCAGTGATGTTTGCACCTGGACTTCTTTTTCTTCAGGTAATGCTGTTAGTGAAGTTTGCACCTGAGCTTCCATTTCTCCATGCAATGACAACAAAGATGTTTGCACCTGGGCTTTCTTTTCTTCAGGTAAAGAAAGCAGCAATCTTCGCACATGAGCTTCAGCCTCACAGAGCCTTCTTAATTCTGCAAATGAAGTTTGGATTTGGGTATCAGTATCAACTGGGGTTGGGCTCCGCAGGGAGACAAATGAAGTTTGTGCATGAGCATTAGCTTCTGTAGATATGCTTGAAAATGAAGTCTGGATCTGAACATCAGTCTCAGATGATGACTCTGCTTCTACAATGGGTACTGAAATAATGGAAGTTTGCAACTCAACTTCTTTATGTAATCGTGACCACCGCCATCTGTTTCCTTCTGGAATTTCCACCTTAGATGTCTGTACCTCAGCTTCAATATACAAATCATCTTCCTCCTGTTTGGAGAAAACATGATTATCTTGCATTTAAAGTTAAAGTTAAAGTTATCTTTTGGAATGGAAAAAGATTCCTTTTTGCTTGCAAGAGCCAAAAATCTGAATTCCTACATTGAGCTTGAGTACTGCTCAAGTACTGCTTGAACTTTTACAGGACTACCCAAGGGACAGGAACATTAAATTAAATAGGATTGTTTTCTTCTAGCTGCACTGAACTGCTAATTCACATTACTAAGTAGAGATCTAATATTTGTGCACGCTAGTTCTTAATCCAGTTTGATTTAAACTGTCTAATTTTTCTCAGGAAACACTCTGCGATAATACCAAACTACAATTTTCTACCTTCTTTGGATGATGCCAAGATATGTATGTATGTATCTCTATGTGTGTATGCATGTATGTGCGCTTATATTTCATAGTTTTATACAGGAGCCCATCTTAAATAAATGATTTTGGACAGCCTGCAACACATTGAAACACATTCAAAAATCTAAAGCTCATATGAGAAAAGAATCATTAACAACAAACAGTAATTGACATGGCTTCATTAGATCCCGATTAGGAGGAGGAGGAGGAGGCAGCATTGGAACTGGGACCATACAATGAGGAAGACAAGATCCTCCAAATGAATGCAGAGTCCAAGGGCTGAAAATGAGGCAGTCCCAGGGCTGCCTGGCAGTTTGGCAGAGGGGCGGGCAGTTGACTGCATAGAGAGCTGCTTGCAGGAGAAGAGCAGCTGCACAGAACCAGCAGAGATGACAGGTTCCAGATCTCCTCCAACAAGGAACAGATCCCTTCCCCACCCAATCCATGGGCGAGGAGAGCAAAGTGGAGAGAGGCACAGAGAAGGTCAGTGAGGCTGTTGTTGAGGAAACCTCCTTTCAAGGAATAGCTGGAGAAGGGTGATATAACTGGTCGCTGGGGGAAGGTGTACTTGTTGGAAACACTTGTTTGTTTTGATGTACACTTCGAAATGTCACTTCGCACAAACAACCATTGAATTCCTCAGCCACCATATCTCCCCCAAGAGCTTAGTAATGAACATTGCAAAACTGGAGGTGCTACAGTCATGGCAGCCCCTATGCCAGGTGAAGGATGTGCAATGCTTCCACATCTATCACAGATTCATGCACCTATATTGAATGTGTTTTGGAAGGGGGTGAAATTCCACTGGGTCAAGGCGAAGCAGGATACCTTTGATGCTGTAAAAGCCATCTTTGCCTCGGACCCTATCCTGAAGCATCCCGGTCCAGTGAGGCCTTTAGTGGTGGAGACAGATCGTCAGATGTTGCCATAGGGGTTGGGTTGTTCTATTGCAGGCCTATGTACCCTCAGATAACCTGTTCCTTTGTGCCTACTATTGTCAGAAGTTATCTCTGGTGGAAAAGAATGATACTATCTGGGACAAGGCAGCCTTTTGAGAATTGGTGGCATTATTTGGAGGGTATCTGGCATTAGAACAAGATCCCAACCAATCACTGCAATCTGGACCATCTGCAGACGGCCCATCTCTGAACCAGGAACAGGTCTACTGGTCATTGGTCTTTGCCTGCTTTGACTTCACGGTGACGTACATGACCAGCAGGTGTAATCAATGCGCATTTGAATTGTCCCACAAGCCAAAATATATCTAGAAACAGGACAAGTTAGGGCTCGAGCTGTAATCCCACTGCAGAGATTCATCATTACTGAAGAACTCATGAGTTTCAGAGCACAGATCTGGGATGCACAGTAGCAAACATATTTCTTGCTGCACTTTGTCTCGAGTTAGCCCTAGGTCCAGGAAAAGAGATGACTCCTTGGTCATACCCTGAGGGCCTGCTCTACTTTCGAAACCACATTTACGTTCTGGTCGGCTGTCTTCGGGGTCTCTTCTTTTTTTTTTATTGAAATAGTTTTATTGGTACATTTTAAACATATTTTACCCCTCCCCCA
>JAOYMU010000077.1:61327174-61340920 GCA_025802295.1 Psammodynastes pulverulentus
TACAATGGTGCCGCGGCTCCCCAGGGAGCCGCGGCACACAGATTGGGAACCACTGAGCTAAGCATTGATACTATTATGAAGTTGGGTGCTTTGGAGATGATTGTCAAAGGTCAGGAAGCTTTACTTCAGAAATTAAAATCTGAAGAGCAAGTAGGAACACAAATTAAGGATTGGGGACAAGGGGAAGTTATATGTGAGGTGAATAATTTTTGCCCAAAGACATATTTCAGATGATGATTTATTGAATATTTGGTAAGGAGCTATTGCTTCTTTGGTCTCCATTGCGCTTCAAATGATGTAAAGAAACAACTAATATAATGCAGTTCTAATTATCCAGTTGTTTAAGCTGGTGAATAAGTGATCATTCTTTCAACTGTTCTATCCGGAAGCTGAGACCAAACTTTTATAGTGTACAGGAGGATTTGGAAAACTCCTTCTTAAACTTCTTCTTAAACTTTCACTTACTGGTAGATATATTGTGTGCTAATAAAATGCTTTTTAAAACTATTCTCTCAGGTAGCAGATCTCCTTTTCTGTTCAGCAAAGGATGCCACACTCAAGTATGATTCCGTCTGTGGCGTTCCGTACACAGCTTTGCCCTTGGCTACAATAATCTGCTCAACCAACAAGATTCCAATGCTTATAAGGAGAAAGGAAGCCAAAGATCATGGTAAAAAGAATACCATTTAATTTAAATTTTACATTTTGATAGTATAAGTCAGTGGTTTTCAACCTTTTCTTCACCACGGACCCCCTTTAAATACCTATGGACAGGAACCCCTAAGACTTAACTCAAGATTTAAATCATAACATTTCTTCAAGCCTGCACAGACCCCCTGTGATGACATCGCCCACACACCCCCAGGGGTTCTCAGACCACAGGTTGATAACCAGGAGCATCAATAGTAAATAAGCGAGATGTGACTGACAGTGAATTGCTATCAGTTTATTTTCTTTTGGTAAAAAAGCATTTTGAGGTAAATTATGTGTGCACAATTAATACATATACATGCAAATGTGTTACACTGAAATGATTTTTTGAATGATTGATGTGTTGCACATATACATTTATTAATGACAAAGATATCTTAGGGTTTTATAGTAATGTTCGATTTTTTCTATTCCTCTTAAAGGAACCAAACGCCTTGTGGAAGGCACAATTAATTCAGGAGAGACTTGCCTGATCATCGAGGACGTAGTAACCAGCGGCTCGAGTGTCTTGGAGACGGCAGAGGTCCTTTGGAAAGAGGGGCTGAAGGTGACTGATGCCATTGTGCTGTTGGACAGAGAACAAGGAGGGAAAGCCATGTTGGAAAAACATGGAATTAGGCTGCACTCCGTCTGCAGCTTGTCTCAAATTCTCAAAATCCTCGAACAGCAGGGAAAAATTACCCCTGAAACGGTGGTAAGAGTGGAAAAATTCATTCAAGACAATATTTTTAAACCGTCTGAGCAAAATGGTACCTCTCCGGTGAAAAGGGTATGCAAAGAAATGAGTTACGCTTCTCGGGCTGAGCTCCCAGGCACTCATCCTCTGGCTGCTCGACTTCTCAGGCTCATGGAGAAGAAACAGTCTAACTTGTGCCTTTCTGCTGACGTGAACAGTTCCGAAGAATTGCTCCAGCTGGCTGACACTCTGGGACCATCCATCTGCATTTTGAAAACTCACATTGATATTCTGGATGATTTTACTCAGGAAGTAGTGAAAGACCTGGGTGTGCTTGCTGCTCGGCACGAATTCTTGATTTTTGAAGACCGGAAGTTTGCAGACATTGGAAATACAGTGAAACATCAGTACAAAGGTAAATTTGACTTCCCCGACTACACTGTAGCCTCCGCAGGGCTGTTCTTCTTGTTGGGGTATTTTAAATCTCAAACAATTGCTATGTATTACTTTGAGCACTAATTTGCTTTTTATTTTCAAACCTCCTGAACTTCTCTTAAAATAAATTTTATTCCGGATATTATCCAAACTCAGTGCTGAGCATGTGTGTTATTTTTTATTTCTTTGTTTTTACTATTCCACGCCCATCTCATGAAAAGTGATTTTTGTGACAAAGGGGTGTTTTGGACACTGAAATACATTTATCCAACTGAGCCTTTCCCCACTGGTGCTAACTAGCATAAGCACATCTCAGTAATCTTTTTGTGTGTGTGTGTGCCAGATCTTCATAGCGTTGCTCTCTGGTCTACAGCCCATAATAGACTTCAGTGGGTTGGCTGCTTTATTTTTAAATTAAATTATTAATTAAATTTCCCCTCTTTATCTGCCATTCTTGGCTGACCATTCTGCTCTTGATACAGGTAACTGACACCTAGGTGCTGGGATCTATTGGCTTTAGGCTGAAGAGGGATTTATCCCCTCCAGGCCATGGGATTGTCTTCCAGGACTATTTTGATTCAGGTATCCAGGCAGACAGGCAGTTTCAAACTAGGCTCTATCTGAGTCCCTGAGGTGATCCCCAGTTTGAACACAGCCAGTTTTCACTGATGGCAGAGAGTGGAAGCAGAAGAGAGCCACTCCCCCTCTGTAGCTGACTATTGTGGTTTGTTTGAACTGTTTTGGAACATGGATCTTTGATCTCAATCCTTGGCAACATTTCCATAAAAATAAAAAAGGTGAAAGAGGGGTTTTGGTCAGTTTGCATAGCTTTTTTAGCCACACCTATTCTCCCAGTTGTTAACTTGCCTATTCTTTTCTTTCAGGCGGTGTTTTCAAAATAGCGTCGTGGTCAGATATGGTTAATGCCCATGCAGTTCCTGGCCCGGGAGTTATTAAGGGGCTGAAAGAAGTAGGGCATCCTTTGCAACACGGGTGTCTCTTGATTGGTGAGATGAGCTCCAGCGAGTCCCTGGCCACTGGGGACTATACGAAAGCCGTCGTAAGTTGGAACTTTCATCTGAATAGAGTTGAAAGACAAAAGCAGCTCAAGTACTTAAAAGCCTCCATCTTTTCTCCCCATTCTTCGGCAGTGTGAAAAAGCTGCATAGAATGGAATGTAGCTTCACTTCAGTACATTAGAGAAAATCCTTGCCAGAGAAGGGCAGTGGAAACTAGAATAATTCTAGGAATTATTGTGGGAGTTTGTAGGCAAGGATGGAAGGGGATTGTGAAAAGTTTCTGACACAAAGAAAGGATGGTTTTATGATTGAGATATTCTTTCCTTTACGAGATAAATACAGATAATCCTCAACTTACAACTATCTGCTTAGTGACTGTTCAAAATTACTGTGGCACTGAAAAAAAGCAACCTGTGACCATTTTTCACACTTATGATTGTTGCAGCATCCCCAGGGCCACATGGTCAGAATTTGGGTGTTTGGCAACTGATTTGTATTTATGACGGTTGCAGTGTCCCAGTGATCACTTTTTGCGATCTTCTGACAAGCAAAGTCAGATTCACTTAACAACAGTGTTACTAACTTAACAACTGCAGTGATTCTGTCATAAGAAAGATTGTAAAATGGAGGCAAAACTCATTTAACAGCTACTTGTCAAATCAAGGACCACCTGTAATTTTTTTTTATTTTTTTTTTGCAAATAGGGAGATGTGCATCTGTTGACTCATGCCAGTAACAATATTGCTGTGATTTTTTTTTTAATATTGTGCCTTGGCTTTTATAATAGCACCACTGCTTAGGGGTTTTTTTTTTCTCTTCCATTTTACAGTATTTCAAAAGCAAATTTACCTGGTTGTGTGACATGTCTTATGTGTGCATGTTCTGTAGGTCAAAATGGCTGAAGAACACTCCGATTTTGTTCTGGGATTTATTTCTGGGTCCAGAATTACTGAAAAACCTGAATTTCTTCACTTAACTCCAGGTGTCCAGATGCAAGCTGGAGGTAAGCATTGTAATTGCAGAATAAATATGGCATTTTTAACAAGGCAAAGTATTTTAGAATGTGTAACCTTGACTGGAGTAAGAATTGGCTTGGTTACAGACATGGACACGTTTAGCATCTACAGTAGAACCAATTTGAGGAACCAAATAACTGTGACATGGCTTTCATAAGAGGCACACATCTCTGATATAAATGTTCCTTTTTTTGATTAAAAGAAAATATTAAAAGCTTTTTTTGTTATGAATATTTCTACTTTTGCTGGATTATTTTTTTTCTTTAAAGTTGATGGTAAGAACAATCTGATAATGACCCCCGTTACAAAGAAGGTAATAAACAGTCCCTTACCAGATGTAGTCATGCAGAGATTGGATACCCATGTATTGGTTATGCTTTTTTAAGAACTAAGTGGCATGAACTGGGGCAACGAGAAGTTTTTGAGATGGTTATGCTTTGTTGCCACACTTCTGCTTTAAAGTGATACTTATGAAGTGGTATTTATTTTGCCTGTTAATTTCAAAACATCATTTTAAAAAATATAATAGAAAGTTATGCACGGGATAACGCTGTGAAAATGTTCTTTTTGTCAACTTGAAAAGGAAAACTTTCAAATGGTTCATTGGAGAGGAAAGAGCATTGGGTATATTCATCATCTTGAGTTCTTTATAAAAATAATAATGGCTGGATTTTTTAAAAAATCTAATTTTTTTTGTAATGTCAGAATATTTGTGATATTCTCTGTGCTTTTTTCAGCATAAGCCAGAACTGATTTTATTATAAATGTGGATACATTAAAAAGTTGTGTAAGGGTGTTTGATATTTGCAGCTATTTTTTCATTCATTTTCTAATCGTTGGCTTGAAACTTATTTTTCTCTTGGTGATGGACTTTGACTGAGCCCCTGCTGAAACATTTGCCACAGCTTGTAAAAAACAATTGTTTTATTAACACCACTGTAAGAAATAGAAGTTATTATGTTTTGCCATCTCTTGCATTATTTGATACTTATATTAAACCTATATGGCATTTTATTACCTTATGCAATAAGAGATCCTTTGGAAGAATGTTTTCCCTTTCTGTATGGTTGTTCCCTTGTACTTGGATCTATTCATTTCTATAAAGAATTGTTTTTTTCCGTCATTTTCTGTAATTGTTTTAAATTTTACTAAAATGAAAATAGCTGAAAACGGTAAAAATATACATGTTGTTCCTTGCAGGTGATAGCCTTGGGCAGAAATACCTAAGTCCACAAGAGGTTATCAGAAAACGAAATTCAGACATCATCATTGTAGGACGGGGAATCTTATCTGCATCAGATCGCCGGGCTGAAGCAGAGGCCTATAGGAAACTAGCCTGGGAAAGTTACTTGCAGAGGATTGGTGTTTGTACCCAAAATTAACCAAGTTGGTTTCCACTAAACAGGCCATTCCAAGGAGCTAGCACAATTAAGAAGATAAATGTGTTTGGTCCACCACATGTTTTTGTACGTTAAAATAAATTTGCCACTGACAGATTTGGAAGCTGTCACACAAATAACAACTATGGCACTTCTTGACGCTGAAATCAAGCAGTCAATTTTTATATTGAGGTGATTTTGGAATGCTATCCCTGTGTTTAGAATAAAATAGAAACCTATTCACAGGTCTTTAAAACACCACTATTGTGTTTGAAAACATCAGTACATAAAAATGGAGAGAAGTCAGAAAACAAGATAGATCTTTATATAGCTTATGCACTTCTGGTTATCAGTTTTTTTTCTGTATTATAATAGTCTCCCTAGAGACTATTTTTATTGTATTATAAGAGTCTCCCTAGAGGGTGGGCATTTCAATCACATCTGGAATATGCTTGAACGTTTTGTGCTAGCGAGAGATCTGCCTCTTTAGTATCAAGACGCTTCTTAATATTTTAGCAAATGCTTTGCTAATGTAGAGATAACTTAATACCTCACATTACATACAGAAAATATATTTTCCTGTTGATAATTATCTGGAATGTGAGATGTGTGAACATCTACAATATTAATTTTAAAGTGTACATATGAATACATCAGTGGTTTTGTATGGGAATAGTAGAATAATATGTACATTGTCTTACATAAAACATTGCATTTATTAATGTTATGAAAGATTTGCAGCATAAATGAGATATTAGTACAGATGTGATGTTTCTGGTTCTGAAATAGTCCAGAATTCTCAAGAACTTGTCTTAACCAGCTACATAATTTTTTTCCCTTTATTCAGTTGAGTCATCAAATTCTTCTATAAAAGTCCTTACATATTTCACATGAGAAGAAAGTTGATTCTGATGCATAAAATGCCTTCTATAATGTTATGATTCCGATTTAACTGTATTTTAAACTCACATAATTTGCAAAGTATGTGAATAAAATAGTATTTCTTTCATAAATGCGTGTCATTTTCTGTTCAGAAGTTTCTACCACCTTAGACTTCTGTTTTAAACCTCACTGAGATTCTACATTGTTACAAATTTATTTATATGTGCTCAAAGAGCAGATAATTATTCAAAATAACAGAGCAGAAAAACAAGATGGATGTGTCACAAACTGCCCAAGAAAGTGCCTGGTAGTAATGAATAAAATGAAAGTAGAACATTATTGACTTTATTGTTCAATAAAGTGAACTATTGCTGTGTTTTTATTGAAACCAGCAAATATTTGCCTTTCCTTCTTGTATCTTGATATCCTAAGAAGTTTAGTGTGCATGTCTTCTCCCCAAGAATTGCTGGTAGATAGGAGTTAGATAAAATTTATGTCTCTAATAATTGTGATATGTTAGATATCAAAAATACCAGAATTCCTGGATACTGGAGAGTTACATCTCCAGAATCACACAGGCCTATATGCTCAGGTACAGGGATTTTATTATATCTTATTTAAAAGGGTTGAGAGTTAAGACATGCCAGTTTTGGAAAAAAAAAATTCCTTAAACTCTTGACAATTTTTTTGTGTGTCTTTTAATGACCCCATAATCCCTTGCATCAGAGTGGAGTCAGGGCAACTGAATGTAGCTGAGTGTTTACGGGCCAGATTCCCTTCCTGTCACCAATGTGGAGTTCGCAGCAGATATATTCTCATTGTGCCCAGAGAAAGAAATATCTGGGTTACCTAGCATCAAACTCACAGCCTCCTGATTGTGAGACAAGAGCTCCACCTCTAGGCCACTGCACCACTAAACTGAGAAATTAATGTGTTCAGGTAATTCACAGGTTTCCACAAATTCCTACTAATGAGCACTGCAGGGCTCTATATTAAGAAGCCAATTTTAGTTCAAAGTTCTGTCATCTCCAGCCTTTGATAAATATTTATTTTATTCGACTTATTAATCCTTTTGGCCTGATCATAGCCAACAGAAAGAAGGCAATTTTGAGATAATCTAGTAAAAAAAATGTAAGCTTTAGCCAGTATAACATTATTACTTTCAAGCTCAATATTCAATCCTAGGCCTCTTTCTCTCAAGACCAACAGCTGTATTGACATTTTTAGAAAAAGAGAATGCCAGGAGAGAATTAATTGATGTGATCTCTAAGGGATTTTTTTTTGACCTGTGCTACATATCAAATCTGGGTCAGAATTTTGGCCTCAAAACATTTTGAGAGCTACAGATAGAAACTCCCTCCATTGGTTCAAAAGAATCTCAAGGATTTAGGCAAGTGTTTCCTTGAGGTATTCAGTGAGCTTTCCAGGATGGCAGCATAAAATGTCATTCTGGAGCATAGGAGACCCTCGATTTATGACCAAAATGGAGCCCAAAATTTCCACGGCTGAGCAAAACAGTTGTTGAGTTTCGCTCCATTTTATGATCTTGCCACAGTTGTTAAGTGAATCACTGTAGTTAATAACTTGTTACGTGAATTTGCTTGACTTTGCTTGTCAGAAGGTCACAAAAGGAGGATCCTGTGACCTGAGGACATGGCAACCATCATAAATATGATTCAGTTGCCAAGCGTCTGAATTCTGATCATGTGGCCATGGGGGATGCTGCAAGAGTTGTCTGAAAACCACCAGTCATGGGTCTCTTCAGTGCCATAATTTCAAATGCTCAATAAATGAACAGTTTTAAGATGAAGGCTACCTGTTTTTAAAGTAAGAGATTTGTATGCTATTTACATCCGCAATATTGGGCTGCTTCTGGGAAAATACTATTCTCTTGCCTTTCTGATAGTTTATAATCAACATATATTGCTCACCGAAGTGCATGATAGCTACTACTTCATCTTAAAACGTTCCAATGGGACATGATTTATTGAGAGTTTTGGGATGAAAGTTATGTACATATCACAATTTTTGAATGATGTCGCTTAACTACCTCCCACCAAATTCGGCTTCAGACTTCGTAAAAAAATACAGGCTGCTGGGGTCATCTTAATGGAGGACCTGTACTGGATAGAAATGTGAATATTCTCCCAGCCTGTTCTCTGCATCTCTCAGCAACTTTCAGAACCATCACAGTGGTAGCCTTTGAAACTCCGTCCTTACTTTTGGACTCAGAGTAACAGTAATGGGTAGCTTCTTTTTTAGAATGCACCAGGGCTTTTCTTCTCTGAAGAAAGGTGCCGGAACGCACCCCTGTTGTCGCGCTAAAAGAACCCGGAAATAATAGCGCACGATTGGTCGAGACGGACCACGTGACGCGGACTCGGAAAAGGTGCCGGAATGCAGTACCGCTGAGTTCCGGCAGAAAAAAAGCCCTGATGACATCCACAGATATGTGGCCTCATGCATGCAATATAGGCAAGCCAAAAACATCACAGGTGTTCCCCCTGGATTGCTGCAGCCTTTGCCCATATCACAGAGACTGCAGGGAACTGTCTCTATGAATTTCATCAGTGAATTGTCATTGTCTAAAGAAGCCACCATTATTTTGGTCATGATAGTTATGTTAACCAAAATGGCCCATTTCATCCTGTGCTCAGAGCTACCAACTGCATGGACCACTGCACAGCTATCAGCTTTGCCTGGTGTGGCTTGGTGTCTCATAGGCATCCTGCCATCAAAGGCTGGAAGGAGGGAGGAGAGAATGGAAGGTTAATAAAGCTGTGTGTGTATGTGATGGGAAATAGGGAGGGGGACTGATAGGTGATAAAGTCCGGAGCAGCCCAGAGCCCAGAGTTTGGCAAACATTCATTCAGCTTTGTGCATCTCCGAAATTTGGGAACCATGTTTGTATCCCCATAACATGAAATAAAACATTGAAGTAGGTAAAAGGTAATAAAGAAATAGCTATTCCAAAGGAAGGCTTACATTTATTTTTCTCTTCCCTTTTCTCATAGAAACTACTACTTAGCTAGGCAGAAGAGGGGAAAAATGATTCTCTAGTGAAAGTAACTTGTTGCCAGAACCATTTGGGGATCAGTTCATCTATAGTATCAACTTTAAAACTTTAAAAAGAGACATTATTGAAATAAATGTTACTGTGCTTTTTATTTTTTATTTTTTATTTTTTTTTATTTTTTTAAATTTTGTAATAAAAGGTTGTTACTGTGCTTTTTAAATATAAAAGCAGAGAGCAGTCATCTATAAGCTATTGCTATAGGTTTTAAGTATAAAAAGCAGAAAACAGACATTATCACCATTTTTTCCCAATTGTAGTGACTTCATGGCCTGCTCATTTCCAATTTGGAGGAAAATACTATAAAAGCTAGCTTCTTTAGTGAATTACCTCATGGTGGTCTAGCTCCAGGTCAGGCTCAGACAACTCTGAAGAAGATTTGAAGTGTTCAGGCCCAATAATATTAATGCTGAAATATATAAGACACAAGCATTTTTAGAGCTTGCTAGGCAATCTTATCTTTATCAGATACCAAGGACTTCAGAGATATCAATCAGCATAACAAAAAGTTTTTAAAAGTCATTGCAAAAACATTATAGAACTAACAAGAAAAATATCACCTTATGAATTATATTATTCTAAATTTAGTTTTAAAATAGCAGAATTTGTAATTGCTGCTATACCAGAAAAGAAAAGAAAAGAAGAGAAAAGGAGAGGAGAGGAGAGGAGAGGAGAGGAGAGGAGAGGAGAGGAGAGGAGAGAAGAGAAGAGAAGAGAAGAAGAGGAAAGGAAAGGAAAGGGAAAAAGAAAAGGGAAAGGGAAAGGGAAAGGGAAAGGGAAAAGAAAAGAAAAGGCTCACTACTAACTTTTTAAGCTAAAAAGAGGTATAGCTATATAAATAAAACTTGGAAAGAATCCAGAGCTGAATCTCTTAATGTTAACAATCCATGAGAATATTAGTTAATTGTCTACTTTAAGGCATTGCATCAGTTTATTAAAAATAAAATAAATGTTTAAATTCATTTGATTAGGGGTAAATTATATATGAGTTTATTAATAGAAGAACTGTCCTGGATGAATAGAACTCACAATAGACTGACTTATTACCGTAATTGTCTGTTGACAATTACATCATTTTAAACCATGTTGCAGAGAAATCTCATACATTACCTCTACTGTATTGATATGAAAGCTTGTTTTGATTCTATTCACGGAATAAAAACTATTCTAAACTTGTTCTGATTTACAGTACAAATCAATCTGATAATAGTTGTTCCAGACCAGCATTGATTTTTATAACTCTTGTTTAGACCAGGTTTCCACAAAACGGCAGACTCAAAATATACAGGGATTGCAATCCCAACATTCTATATTAATACGGTCAAACCCTTTGTTGAATTTTGCTGTTCCTGTTCAAAAATCCATCTAGATTTGGGAAAGGTTAGTACAGAGATCCACTCTCTGCTAATTTTAATATTGCAATGCTTAATTTGCATCTGCAAGTTGTATGAATAAGAGTCACAAGACAGCAGCAATCATCACCAACAACAAAGAATAATTTCTTTAAAACATACTTCCCAGTCCAACAGTTTTTGTTTTGGGTGAGCAATATACAGGTAATCCTTGAGTTACTAATGTAATAAAGCCTGCCAATTACATTCATAACCTGAGGATTCATTACTTGGATCACGTTAAACAAACGTGATTCCTCCCTGCTTGACCCAATGCATTCACTAATGGAATATACAGGTAATTAAGTGCACATGAGGTATATTAGGATGGGGAAGATCATGGGGGGACCCAGTGCTTCCAGCCACCCAAGGTGTCCTCTGACCCACTGCGATACCTCGTGCTTTCCCTCCTAACCTTCCCCACACATTCTCCATAAGAACTGGGCCTGTGGAAAGTCACTTATCTTTCAAAGATCTTGATGATCAAGAGAGCTGTCTCTTCTCCAACCTCTCTGCCATGGTTTCTTTGCCTGCTCCTGGTACCCCAAAGATAAAAGATTGTGCTCCTTTTGTTTTTTGCAAAAGCTTTTGGGGGAGTGATGATCTTGTGCTGCTTCAAGCCTCCACTCTCTTGCTTTTGGAGTGCTGGGAGCAGGCAAAGAAACTGTGCTGCCATACAAATCCTTCAGCAGAGAGGCTAAAGAGGAGACAGCTCGCTTGAAGAGAGAGAAAAAGCAGTCAGCGTGTTCTGGAACTCTGGATCTTCAAAAGGTAAGTGAGTCTATTAGGTCCCTGTAGTGGGAGGGGGAAATAGGGGGAATGTTGTTGTGTCTCTGCAATCGGTCGTAAGGGTGAATGACTGCCATGGTGCTTATATCAGGTGAATATGGTAGATTAGTAGTAGTGGTGGAAATTGAAGTTAATGGAATAAAATAAAAAGTGATGGGAGTGTATAGGCCAAATGATGACAAAAAGCAATTTTTTTTCAATATTTAGTGGATCAGCTAATGGCTTATGTTGGGGGATTGAAATGGAGTGACTACACCAGCTCTGGATAGAATATTTACCTCACAGGGTAAATTTGATAATTTTGAAGACTTTCTTCGAAATGATGGACAATCTAATATTAATAGATTCATGGAGACATAAAAATGGTGAATATACCTTTTTCTCAGAAAGACATAAATCCTTTTCAAGGATTGATGTCATATGGATATCTAAAAATCTTGCAAATAAAATTTTGAAAGTGGACATTCTACCTAAATCCTTCTCTAATCATAATCCTGTGCTTTTGGTTTTAGGAGGAAAGAGTTCGAGTTTCAGATGGAGACTAAATGAATCTATTTTGCAAAAGAAAAGATTCGTAAAAGACTATACAAAGAAACTGCAAGAGAATTTTGAGAATAATTTAGGTAAAGGGACAAGCTTAACAACAGTGTGGGATGCTAGTAAAGCTGTTATGAGGGGCTATTTTATACAGTACAACTGTTTAGAGAAGAACAAATTCCAGGAAAAGACACAAAGGATATTGGCTGAAATTAGACAGAAAGAAATTGCATTGCAAAAGACACCTATGGATCCTAAAATTTTATATCATATCAAATTATTATGGCAGCAACTGCTGTGTTAATGGTACAGGAAATAGAAACAAATTGAACTATGCAAAACAAAGACACTTTAAGTTTGTAAATAAACCAGGAAGGTGGTTGGCATGTAAATTAAGAAAGGAAAGGTAGAAGACAATGATTGAGAACTTTTGTGAAGGCAGCTAAGTAATAACAAATAATGAACTTATTAAGAAGTCCTTTCATAACTTCTATTCAAATTTGTATAAAACGCAGGAGATAGATATGTCAAAAATATATGAATATCTTTTAAGACAACAGCTGCCTAAATTATCACAAGCCCAGAGACAATTTCTGAATTATCTGATAACTGCCTTTGGGATATCAGAAACCATTAAAAAATGAAATCAGGCAAAGCCCCAGGCCCAGTTGGCCTTACAAGCCAATATTACAAATGTTTTGAGGATGAACGTCTCCAACAACTAAAGGATACAATGAATGATATACTACAGGAGGAAAAGATATCCCAGATGTGGAAAGAAACCAACACTGTGTTGTTATCAAAGGAGGGTCAAGATGTGACAAAGACAAAGAACTATAGACCAATCTCATTATTAAATAAGGATTACAAACTCTTTGCTGGCATTTTGGAAGAAAGGTTAAAGAAGATTCTACAGGCATATATACATGAAGTCCAATCAGGCTTTCTGCCAAAAAGACAGCTAAGAAACAATGTGAGGACTGTTTTGAATATTATTGCTTTTAATATAATGAGAAAAAAAAAGCTTTAATATTTCTATATGCAGAGAAGGCCTTTGACAACTTAAATTGGGCCTTTATGTTTGTGGAAATGATGAACATATTATGATTAAGATTTATAAAATGTTATTGAAATTGAATTTGGAAACTGAACACGTAAAAATATTGTGTGGCTCAGTAGGCAAGGAATTTTGGATATAATGTGATGCTTAAACAATGGGAAAATATTTGGACAAGAGTTTAAAATTTACACTAAAGTATAATTTAAAAGAAAAATTTTATAAGATGATGTATAACTGGTATCTAACACCAGATAAGTTATCTAAAATGTATAAAGGTGTGTCAAATGAATGTTGAAAGTGTACAAATAAAGAAGGGACTTTTTATCATGATAAAACAAAGAAATTTTGGAATAAGATTCATATTTCAATACAGAAAAATCTGAAAACAAAGATAAAGATGAAACCAGAAACTTTTCTTTTGCATCTAATGGAAAAAGACTTGGAGAAAAAAATTGAAATTTTGACACAATATACAGATGAAACTCAAAAAATTAGAATATCATGAAAAAGTTCATTTATTTCAGTAATGCATCTTAAAAGATGAAACTAATATATGATATAGACTCATTACATGTAAAGCGAGATAGTTCAAGCCTTGATTTGGCATAATTATGATGATTATGGCTTACAGCTCATGAAAACCTGAAATTCACAATCTCAGAAAATTAGAATATGTCATGAAATCAAGGAAACAATGACTCTACATAGAACAATATCGGACCTCTGAAATGTATAAGCATGCATATGTACTCAGTACTTGGTTTGGGCCCCTTTTGCA
>JAOYMU010000077.1:61386037-61398766 GCA_025802295.1 Psammodynastes pulverulentus
GGGGGGACTAGGGGGGGAGAAAATTTGTGTGGAAAATATTTTGTAAAACTGTTTCAATTTTAAAAAAAAGAATGACAGATGATAGTGCCCATAACTAAAATTCAACTGTTAACTGATCAACTATTGCATATTAAATGCGAGGATAGTTATTAAATCTCCTACAGTCCCAAATCTTGCTCCCAAGCTTTTTTATTTCTGTTACAAATACATGAATAGTGTTCAGTTGTTGTTTTTTATCTGGACCTGAATTGCAGAATCTAAGTCAATTGTTTCAGTGTATTTCATACTGGGATATAAACAGCATCTACACTTCATCCTACTATATCCAATAATAAGTACTATTACCCAGATGCTTTCTACTGTCTTAATCCCTTGCTCATTCTTTTAGGTTTTTCTTATGATTTCCAGCTGATCAGACTCACCAGTAATATCTCCATCACTTTTTTGCTAGCTTTTTTCTTCATTTCAACAAAATTAAGAAAAAAAAACTAGAGGGAGTGGGACATGCAAAAACTAACAGATGGGTCTGAAACTCTAGCCTGGCTGTTATGGTTGACTTGCTACATAGCCCTACTCGCAACTAGACAACAGTAATGGAAGGGGGTAGGGAAGGCATTGGGATATAAGGGAAGTTTGGGAAGGAATTCTGGAATGCAAGTTCTGGAATGCAAGCATGAGACAGACCCAAACACCAAATTATCACTTGGGAATATCGGAGGCAGAGAGGCCATTTGCAAAATAAAAAAAGTGCAACTGATTGGGAGGTTCAGGGGGAAAAGAAAAAGTTTTCCGATGTCAGAACTGGTTTTTCTATTTCTGTACCCATATGGCTTTTCAGTAAACTTATACTCTTGGAGAAATAAATGTCCCAGAAGTTTCTTCTGCTGTTTAATGCAGTGGAACGGTTGACATTTTCTTTAAAAGGAATTTATAAAGAACATGGAATGCTAATACAAACAGAATGTAAAAAGCACCACATTTTTTTAAAACGCTGAACTAAAAAAATGCTATTTATGTGTTTGAATTCATTTTTTTTCTTCAAATTTTAAAAGGGCATCAGTTATACTGGTTTTTAGAAGCAATTTTATACATTATACAAATTTAATTTATTTATTTTAATGACAATACGTATTAGAAAAGCAGTTAAGTTCATCACTGAAAAACTACAATTTCTAGAATTTCAAACAGCTAGGCTTATATTGGTTTGAAATTAAAACACCATTTGCCTTCAAATAGAAAAGTTGTGACTTAGACGGCAGTGCACTTGTGGTACTCCCCCTAACTTTTATATTCTATAATTCACAAGTGTCCATTATGAAAAAAAATCTTTGTGAGAAAAATAATAGTGCAAAGCTAATATTAAATTTAATATGCGGAAGCAAGAATACTAAAATGTTAAGTTTATTGCTTGTTAATTGACTATTAAAAAGAATTCTACAATGTAATTCACAAGTTGCAAAAATAATAAGCAATAAAAATAATAAACTATGGTCTGAATAATCTAATATTTGTTTTAAAAATCAGTTTCCTATTGTTTGGAAGAATTTATCACTCAAATTTTTAAAGCATTTTTGAAAGTAAATAAAAATTCCACATTTTGAGTTTTGATTATTGATGTTATAAGCAATGTAATATATTATACGTCACGAGACATTACATAATGAAGGCAAAATTGGAAAAAATCAGAAATTACTATTTATTTATGTTCTTAAATGATTTTGAATGTGTTTAATTGGCATGACCACTGCAAACTCCAATACCTTGCAATGAGTGGAGCTTATTGGAATACCCACATTTGAGGCTACAAGTACGGTTAGCGCACACATAACTTCAATGCAAAATCCACTGTGAAGAAATAAAAAGAGACAGATGGAGATTTTGTAGCGTAAAAGTGACACACAGGAAATCCCATGCCATGCATTCATCAGGAAAGTGGCAGGATGAAGGATGTAAAGTGTCAGAACCTCTTGGCAAAGAAGAATGCAACAGATCAAAGTTCATGTGGCATGAACTACACAAAAAATATGGCTATTCAGAGCCAAATCTATCAAGAAGGCTTGAGACAGCACTCATGGAAAGTCTAATACAGTTTTTTTTTTAGCTTACTGTATTCATAGTGATGAACAAGGGTCATTTAGACTAACTGTATCAGGTGATAAAATACTTTAGTTCTATTCTCATTATTAGATTTTTTTTCCTTTTAAAATGTAGATAGATTTTTTATTTGATATTCTTGTGCAATTGCATAGCCATATGAATAATTTGGCATCAAATAAAAAGCACATTAGTTTTTGCACAAGGTTTATGAAACGTCATGCAAAAATCCAATGGCTGCCTTTTAAAGGAAAACATAATTACATAAAATTGAATATGGCTGTAGATTTAATTATAAGTAAGTGGTGATAAGTTTAAAAGTGCTCAGCTGTATAAAACTTGAACGATAATGAAATGTTTGAGAAGGCAAGAAAAACCTCCTATATCATCATGTATTTTATAAAAATATGAGGAGGAATGTCTTCTACATCCAATTTAAGTTTCCTACTGTGATATCATGCCATTATAAACTGATCTGAGCAACAAGGTTAAAAAAATAAAAATGAATAATCCAGACCAGCTTGGCTGCAGTCACAGGGCAAAGGCATACCTTGCAGTGTGTAGTACTGACAGGAAGTCCAACATTGGAAGCTATCACAACTGTGAACGCCGAAGCCAACTCAATAGTGAAACCACTGCAGGAAGCATAAGAAAACACTTCACAGTCACTCTTTTTTTAAAAAATAATAATCTTGATCTATCAGTCTGGGTTTATACCTTGCAACATGCCAAAAGCTTACCCATTCTTCTTCAAATGCTTTCCTCCAATGTTTGATCATTGAGTTATATTAAAAGAATAAGAAGCCACTGGATAATTAAAACTATATACACACACATACATCCAGATTAAATTAGTGAAGCAGCTTTCTGATACCCGATATCTAATCTATGTTCCAAGAGATTAAGGCTTAATTAGCAATTAGGTTAGCAACAAAATTCTAGTATGCATTAAAAACAAATAAAAATAATGGATCCAGTTTTTAGTTTTGGAAAGCAAAACTAAACTACTTTGATTTATGCCTTTTCTCTATGCTATTCAAGACATCTTCAGATTTTTCTGCTCAACGAGACTTCAACAATTTAGGCATATTATGTTAGTTTAAAGACAAGATATTCAATTGAGTTCAAAAGCAAAAATAATTAGGGGCAAAGATGCCATGGCAAAATTTATCAAAATAAACATTATCCACTCAATATGCACTTACCTTGATGGTGTGATAGGCGTGAGGTCTTTTCCCATTGTTTGGATCACTCTTCGTCCCCAAACCCAGAGGCCTACACAGATGCCAATGCCTCCATAAAGTAGCAGCCAAACAGGAGTAGGAGAATCTTGCATTACACGACCCTGATCATATATAAGCCAGAGGGCAACCAAAGGGCCTATAGCATTGCTAAAGAAGAAAATATAACATCAAAAGCTAAATGCTTTTCTGAAATAGCCTGCAGACCATCTTAATGTACATTAGGTTAGCTTCTTACAAAGAGCTGTTTTTCTATTAAGCATTAGCCTTATACTGTCTTCTCAGTCAATCTCCTTCAATGTTCTTAATTTCTTGCTTCTCTGAGGATAGTGGCCATGCTGTTATGCTATTAGAGATGACTCTCGCAAATGACTTGTGAATATTACTTAGTAAAAGTACTTTGCTGATAGTTTATCATTGGTTTTTATGATATTTATGCCCAGATGACTTGTTAGTATGGCTACATTAACCCCAAGTTCATTTCTGAGCTCAATTCCAACTGTTGGTTTGAAGCTCTAAATGTTATCAAGTCTGGCTACCTCAGATAAAATTTTCCCTATTGCAAATCTATGCATTTAGGAGTCTAAAAAAAGACCTTGTTTTATATTCATCTCTAATACAAAGTTAGATTGGTGAAGAGATAAAAAGCAGAGGTTCCCTTCTCCTCTTCCATAATGTTCAGGGCCATTTGCATGGACCATTTAAAAATCATGCAATTAAAATTGGGCTGGAATTTGAAAATAAAATATAGGACTCAATACATATCAGCTTGGAATACACAATAGACATTAGAAAAGTCCTAGGAATTTCATGAAAAGTAGTGCCAGATATTAGGACTCTTTCATTATGACAAATAACTTAGAAGACATTGGATTTCATACATACATTTTTCTGCTATTTGCTGAGCAGTCAGACTTTTGTATAAGCCTGGAAAAAATTGTGGTTGTTTTAAGGAAATCCAATTGATAAAACAACCATCTACCATTTTGATGTGACAAAAAAATACATGTCCTGCTCATTTTTTCTGAAACTGGTTGTGTAATAATACCTACTTAAAAGACTGTATTTGTAGTTAATTCAAAAGCAGAATTATTATTTCATTGGGTTTATGACCCATAATTAAGACAAAATGAGAGATATTCAAAGAAGATTTGAAGGAGAATAATGCTCTGTTACTTTAATATCATTATTAACATACAACATTTCTGAACAAAGTTGAGTAATTTGTCATTGGACAAATAAATTGAATAAATTTCAAAACAATTCAATTTACAATAAATAAATTTGAAACAAATCTGAAATGAGCTTACAGTATTTAAAATTCTAAATACAGTATTTCAAGCTTTAAATTTTTCTATTTTAAATCATTTTACATAACACTAATAAATATATATGTTCATTACAGAAAATAAATTTCCCAACAAGACCAGAGAAATGAAAGTGTGGGACAAGAGCAGGAGAATAGAGACTTATTCAAGTTGATTGTTTTTCATATACTTACAAATGGAAAAAGAGAACCCATCTATTTATTAAATTTATATCCTGGATTTCATTCAGGAGCTCGACAGCATATTGTTTCCTCTCCTATTTATCTTCAAAGAACAAACATGTGAAGTAATTTGCACTGAAAGAGAATGACTAGTTCAAAGTCATCCGGGAACTTCTGTGGCTGAGGATAGATCAGAATCATTACCTCCCGGCTCTTAATCCAACACTTTAACCATTACTTACTGAAAACTTCCAGTTGTGCTTTTGTTGGGGGTCGGAGCGAGGTCCGCGATTGTCCGCGGCTTCGCCCCGAGCTCTCTCGTTGGAGGTTCCCAACCGGGATCGGAACTACCCTGGAGGAGTGGTGAAGAAAGGTGGACTGCCTGACAGGTAGATGGGGAGTCGCATTCCCCCGCCCTGACCAGGAAACCCCCTCTGAAGATGAGCTGTAGCGGCAGCCAAAAATGGCTGCCATGAAGACAGGAGGCAATTTGAAACCTAAGACTGTGCTGGAGAGAAGAAAGTGAGCGGTGTGTGATTTGGGTGAAAATGATTCTGAACCATCAAAGGTAACCCTGGAAAAAACAACAACAGGAAAGAGAACTCAAAAAGTGGGATTGGCGGCAATATTAAAGGGTGAGAAAAATTTGGGGAAAAAAAGAAACTATAAAATTGGAATCAATGTATTTGAATTGGCAATAAATAGGCCTTATACAAATGCTGTAATGACTGTGGAAAAATATAACAATTAATAATTGGGGGAAAAGGAAAAAAGAGGTGGAACTGGAATTGATATAAGAGTGCCACTGGAAATTAAAAGAGAAAATCCTGTGGATCTCTAAAATTGAACTACTCAAAACAGAAAATAAAGGAAAATAAAGGAACGATACTATTACAAGAACCCCAAAAACTGAATTACTGATTGACTGTGCCCCCTTGGATTTGGACTGGTGAACGGAATAGATTTATGGACTTTGGAATACAAAGACGACTGGATATTGGGATTACAGACTAAAAAAAAGGGAGGGGGAGATGGCAAGTTAAAGACTGCGGGACAATCAGAGATTTGGACAATTGGATATAAAAATAAAACAAGCAAACAAAATAGATGAAATATGTAGAGAAATAATATCAGAACTTTAAAATATAAGAAAAGCATTGAATGGAAATATTATGGAAATATTGAATAAAATATAAAATATGGCAGAAGACTTGGAGATGACAACACGAACTACAGAAGGAAGAAGGGACGCACAGGCAGAGGAGGAGCCAAATGAGTGAGAAATCTACAAAACAGAGCAAATGGAGCAAACTGAGCAGCAAATAAAGCAAAAGGGAAAAAAAGGAATTAAAATATAAAGCACCAAGGATTGAAAATATAAACTTAGGAGAGAGATAATGGGAGAAAAACAACAGAAAAGGGAAAACCAGAGAGTGAGTTTTGGAAGGAAGGGGATAAAATTAGACAGCTGGAAAAAGCAACAGTGGAGTATAATAGAAGAAAGAGGAATAAGCAAAAGAAAGGATCAAAAATTGATAGAAAATAGGAGTAAAATAAGAAAATGATTAATACTGCAAGGAGGGTAAGCGACGATGGTTGAAACGGGAAAAGATAGAGATTCCACATGAAGAAGTGTATTAATAGCTAAAATAGGCAATGGTTATTTTTGATAAACTTGAAATTATTAATTTTCCTTAAAGATATGCAATTGTTAATTAGAATAAATACAAGGATTAAATATTACAAATAGAATAAATATGAAATTAAGATTTTAGGTCATGTGGAATCTGTAGGGAAAATACATAGATATATAAAATATGGTAATAAAAAAATAAGTATATTATTATTAGAATGTATAACTTGATCAATGAATATAAAATGGAAAGAATTGTGTATTTTGTATTAAAAAATGATGGTATAATAAACACTAAAAAGGGGATGAGTACTGGGAAATATAATTTAAGATGAATATATGAATGACTATCTGAATGACGATTGGATTAACTGTACAAATATGACAATTAAGAGAATTAAATTTAAAAGATATATTTTTTATTAAAAAAGTTTTACAAAAAGTTTACATTTAAAATATATTGATAACTAAGGAAAGTTATATTAAAATATTAAGAATTTAGAGATTGATATAAGCAATATATGAGAAATTTGAATGATTAAAAACTGATAATTAGGGTTATGTTTGTTTTTGAAATGATAAATGAGGATTTATTAAATCTAGTAAATAGAATGGTTAAGAGAAATTAAAAATGATACGGAGAATATAGAGAATGAAGTAAAATAACATGAGAATTTTGAATGATAAAGATTAATATGTAATAATATGGTAAATGAGGGGACTTATGTTAAAAATATTAAGAACTTAGAGATTGCAATAAAACAAGAGAAGAATGTTAAATAACAAAATTAATAATATGAATATGAAATTAAGATCAATGTGAAATTACTGTCATATTTGTTATGGAATGTAAAATGCTCAGGGATCACACTGTACGTACACGCAATTAGACTGTATGTAACAATTAAAAATAAAAAAAATTATTAAAAAAAACCCATTACTTACTCACTCACACTGTTACAGCGATGTTTTATTCAGTTTCAGTAACTTTTTATTCTCATGCTTATGCAGGAAATGTAATATGCAAACTTAAAAATCTAAAAGTGCAGTTGGAATTTGTCCAACTAGTTCAGTTTACCAGAAAAACTTATAGCAGTACTTCACTTTAAAAATGTGAGAGGAGCTAAAATTCATCAATGCTCTTTTTAGGGTTTCTTTGGAAGGTCCTTCCAGGACATTCAGTTGGTTCTTACCCTAATTGTCTTCCAGAAGCTGCTCAAATCAGAACTCTTCCATAGAACATTTGGGTCTTGACACCATCTTCTTTGGTTGACTCAACTTTATTCTGAGCTTTTCATTAGTTATTGGTAATTTATTGTTTGGTTTTTATTTACTGCATATTGTTTCTAATATATATTTGCATACCACCAAAAGTCCTTAGGGGTTTGGCAGACTATAAATGTAAAAAATATTCATAAGCATTTTGGTGGCCACTTTTTCTATCTTATAACATCAGTTGGATAATTTGCATTGTGTTATTCCTTAATGGGTAAAAATATTGATATAGAATTTAAACAGTATCAGGTGTTCAAAACTGGGGAAACAAGACCTGTTTTAATTGAATTTTTATAATGTTAATAAAATGCAGTGGCTATACCTCTTTAATAAACAAATTTGAAACTTGTGGTTAAAATAGAATGGTGCATTGTTGTCACACAGTAATTTTCCAAGCTAAGAAAGCATCAACTTGATTATCGGAGAGACAACAAAAATGCTAAATACAATAGCCCAAGTTTAATATATCAGCACCAGTCCTTTCTCAGATCAGTGTCAATGGAGACAGAATCCAGAGAATATACACCGCTCAAAAAAATAAAGGGAACACTTAAACAACACAATGTAACTCCAAGTCAATCACCCTTCTGTGAAATCAAACTGTCCACTTAGGTAGCAACACTGTGTGACAATCAATTTCACATACTGTTGTGCACATGGAATAGACAACAGGTGGAAAGCATAGGCAGTTAGCAAGACATCCCCAATAAAGGAGTGGTTCTACAGGTGACTACAGACCACACCTCAGTTCCCATGCTTTCTGGCTGATGGTTTGGTCACTTTTGAATGCTGTCACTCTAGTGGTAGCATGAGACGGAGTCTACAACCCACACAGGTGTCTCAGGGAGTGCAGCTTATCCAGAATGGCACATCAATGCAAGCTATGGCAAGAAGGTTTGCTGTGTCTGTCAGCGTAGTGTCCAGAGCATGGAGGCACTACCAGGAGACAAGCCAGTACATCAGGAGATGTGGGGGAGGCCACAGGAGAGCAACAACCCAGCATCAGGACCGCTACCTCTGCCTATGTGCAAGGAGAGACAGGAGGAGCACTTCCAGAGCCCTGCAACATGACCTCCAGCGGGCCACAAATGTGCATGTGACAGCTCAAATGGTCAGAAACAGACCCCATTGGGTAGTATGAGGGCCTGACGTCCACAGGTGGGGGTTGTGCTTACAGCCCAACACCGTGCAGGACGCTTGGCATTTGCCAGAGAACACCAAGAATGGCAGCTTAGCCAACTGGCGCCCTGTGCTCTTCACAGATGAAAGCAGGTTCACACTGAGCACATGTAACGGACATGACAAGATCTGGAGACGCCGTGGAGAACATTCTGCTGCTGCAATATCCTCCAGCATGACCGGTTTGGCAGTGGGTCAGTAATGGTGTGGGGTGACCACACAGCCCTCCATGTGTTCGCCAGATGTAGCCTGACTGACATTAGGTACCGAGATGAGATCCTCAGACCCCTTGTGAGACCATATGCTGGTGCGGTTGGCCCTGGGTTCCTCCTAATGCACAACAGTGCTAAACCTCATGTGACTGAAGTGTGTCAGCTGTTCCTGCAAGACGAAGGCATTGATGCTATGGACTGGCCCGCCTGTTTCCCAGACCTGAATCCAATTGAGCACATCTGGGACATCATGTCCCATACCATCTACCAATGCCACATTGCACCACAGACTCTCCAGGTGTTGGGGGGATGCTTTAGTCAAGGTGTGGGAGGAGATCCCTCAGAGGACCATCCGCCACCTCATCAGGAGCATGCCCAGGCATTGTAGGGAGGTCATACAGACCCTGACTACTGCCGCCCTAGTTCTGAGCCCCAGATGGACCTTAAGGAATGGTGTTCTTAGGCAATCTGAAGGAAGCTCGCAGAAACGCTAAGGGCTTGCAATATAACGTTGCAGCCCTCTTCACGATGTTAAAAAAGCATAGGAAATCGAAGCCTCCAGCTGCTCAGGGGAGCACTAGACTCCACACCGGAATGCACCTTAATTGAAAATATCCAGAGGTGAGGAGGCTTCTGCCATGCTGGGGTGGCTCGGAATTGGATAGTTGGGAGTGCTAAACTCCGCTACGCTTGAAAGCGTTTCGAGGCAGGCAATTAGGAGCGCGAAGCTCTAAAAAACAGAAAAACATGCTAAAGTCTGCAGCACACCCCTTGTCTTTCAGCACCGAATTGGCGGCTCAGGGGAAGCCGAGAGTTCCACAGCCAGCTTGATCCCCAATTTATTGCCTTAGCCCTCGGGCTTTTTGAAGGCTGGGGAATGGGAGCACCAAAAGCTCCTCCAAAGACTTCCCTGGCTGGCACCGGGAGCTCAAAAGCTCCACTGATTAATGCTGTGGCAGCCAGGGGAATAACCCCCCCCCCCAAGCAGACTGAGCCGCAGCTCTCTATGCAGAAGATAGTGTCTTTTAATGCTGAGTGAGGGAAAAAAAGAAAGCAAAAACACACAAAGTCCTAAGAATTAGCCAAATGGCTCAAAGTTCTCCATAGTGGGGGAAGTCCAAACACATCAGGCGAAGCTGAAGGCCGAGTAAAAACTGGGAAGTCCCAGCGACAGAGGAAGGATTACTAACGATTTCAACAGACTTGGCCAATAAGCTGCAAGGAGAGAACTACCCACGCCTGAATGCTGTCTCCCCTTCTCCACTATGGAGAAGTTTCCTGGTGCTAGAAAGTTGGCAAACAAACATTTAAACTGACATATGAAAAAAATGTTCATTTCCATATGAATAGACATGCAGAATATTCTGTGATACTACACTGATATAAAAATTAACAAAAACAATATATCCAATTGGTTAGAAAAATACAATGGAGCACAAAAAAATAAGCCATAGCGGCTTTCTACCCTGAAGTAGACAACTATAGCCAAGGATTATAAATTTTCTTCCTTCCTTCTCTTCCTCCCTTATGCAGTCAAGTTTTGCAGTGCAATTGCTAAAAATCAGTAGTGGTTTCCTACCAATTTCAGAAAGGAAACATAAAACATTTAATGGAAATTCCTAAATCAGAATAAGACAGCTTTAAAAATTGAAAACAAAACAGCAGCAGCAGCAGCAACAAAAACAATTCCAGCTCTTCTAGACAGAGTAGAGTAAAGGAAGATCCCAGGCAGAGGCATTTATTGGGTACACATAATGGAAATATGCATTTCCATTACCTATACCCAATAAAAGCCTCTGTATGGGTGCCATCTTGACATATGACATCTCCTCTGCAGTCACCTCTAGTCTCAAATATTTGTGCACCAAGTTTTTCTCACACCTATTCTACAAAAATAATGAAGAAGCAAGTATAGCGAGTGCCTTTTATTCATCTAATCTAAACCTGAATAAATTGTAGGTAAAAAGAAAAAGGTTAGATCAGTGGTTCTTAATCTTGTTGGAGGTACTGAACCCCACCAGTTTCATATGTGCATTCACTGAATCCTTCTTAATTGGAAAAATAAATATGATTTTTTTCAAATTCAAAACATAGGTATATATTTAGGTATATATTTTATACATAGGTGCATAAAGTTAACAAAATCATTAAAGAACAAAACCATTAAGAACGAAGAACAAAACCATGATTAAAACATGATTTTCACACAAAAACAAAAACATAATAATGTGTGTGTCTTGACCTCTGCTGAACCCTTGAGACTGACTCACCAAACCCCTGGGGTTCAATCGAACCCAGGTTAAGAACCACTGGGTTAAATATTAACTAAGTCAATTTAAAACAAAATTCTAATTTCATTAACACAATCAGCATGTTTAATAAGGACCAAAATAACTGCAAAAATCATTTGCAGATCCAAAGAACTATTTTTCAACCCCGTGTGTATTAAATTAATAAAAACTTATGTTGATAATGTCTTCAGTGTAAAGGTTACAAGTTATTGTGTCAAATGTCATTAAGCTGATGTGGCATGCTTATTTTACTAACCTAGCTACTACAAATCTATTTTTAAATCTCTGCTGCAAGCAAGAGACAATAGCAGTCTTGGTATCATTTATATTTACTGCCTTTTCCACATAGCAATTTTTCAATTTCAACCTGGAGTTCTACCAAAGGAAGTTCTCACACAATGGAACTCTTTTGAAAGCTAGTCCTACCCCACACCACCTATTAAGAACCATTTATTTCAACTAAAACTTGCATAGTGGCTTATGACCAAACATGTGATTTAGCTGCCATAACAATACCACAGTTTCTGAAAGGAAAGCAAATTTAAGATATTGATTCTATTTTCAAAGAAGATAGAAAAACTACAAATATATTTGACAAAACTTGAAGATTAGCTGATTTTTCAAAAGGGAATCTTTCCCTGGGGGAGGTACCATATTTTTTGAAGTATAAAGCACACTTCTTCCACCCCCAAAGGCAGATGAAAATTGGGGTACGTCTTATACACCGAATGTTACAGAAACCCCACCCACCAGCTATTTGCCTCCTTGCAACAAGCAACAAAAAGCCTGTGTCAGCTTCAGCACAGCACAGCCTAATTACCACAAGCAGCTGATGGCCGTTTGGATCAGGCTCTGAAGATCAGCTGTTTCAGACTGCAGGGATTGCCAATAGGCTATGGCAATCCCAGCAGCCTGAAAGAGCTGATCTTCTGGAGGCCATCCACCTGCTAATTAGGCTGTGCTGAAATTGAAATGGCTGTTTGTTACTTGCTGCAAGGAAGCAAATTGCTGGGAGGCAGAGGTAAGATTTTTTTTTGTTTTCCTCCCCCAAAACAAAGGTGTGTCTTATACTCCAAAAAATACAGTAACCCTTTTTTTCCTAAGGCCTAAATAGGGCTCTAATCTCTGTTGCTCTTGCTTCATCTCTGCAATTCTGCAACCTCATTCTCTTTTCTTGTCTCTACTTGTTCTTATCTCAATGCCAATCTTGGATTTCCTTCTTTTTTCTTTCAGAACAAAAAAAGAGCATTGGTCCTACCTGATATGCTCCTTCTCTGTGTGGGCGATGGCATCCAGCTGAATTATGGGTAGACTC
>JAOYMU010000077.1:61492050-61502051 GCA_025802295.1 Psammodynastes pulverulentus
AAGAGCGCGCATGCGCAGAAGGGTAGGGGAGTTAAAAAATTTTTTATTATTGTTAAAAAAACTTGGGACTTTTTAAAAATACCGCGGGAGGTGGGACAAATTTCCGAAAAGCGGGACTGTCCCGCCAAAAGCAGGACGTCTGATCACCTTACTTTAAAGGGGAGAATTTTTTGTTACAAGTGAGAGGAAGATGGGGCATTCCTAGGTAGAATAAGCATAAAGATGGAAAGTTGTATGTTTCCGGAAAAGTATAGGGTTTATTTATAATGCTTTAGCACATTGAGACTTCTTTTGTTTTGGCAGCCAGTTTGGTGAAACTAATCATTGGTTTATAAATTATGGCTTAGGATTTGAGTGTTGTGAAATCAGCTGAGCATTTTTTTCATGTTTCAATTTGGGTTTTGTGCATGTACCATGTTTCTCCAAAAATACGACCTCCCCTAAAAATAGCCCCATCTAAAGTAGATATTTATTCTGCACACTTACAGACAGATGGGCATAAAACAGATCTTTGGATAATTAACATATTCAAAGATTAAATTTCAGATTAAGAAAAAAGTGTATTAGAAAAGCCCATGACAGTTTTTTTTAAAGAAAGTACTGCTTATTAAATAACAAAAACAAAAAAATAATTATCAAATTTTAAGAAATTAGTTCACCTGTATTACTTAGAAACACATGCACATATATTTATATAAAAAGCATCCACATAGACTCAGCAGGTAATATCAATACTTATTAGAGAAAGGTGACAAAATAATAAAACTAGAACTTCATCTATTTTATTACATAAAAAAATCAATTTAGTATAAAATTTGTGTGTCTGGCCTAGAAATCACAAACTTCTGAATTCTAGGCTTCCCTTAGGTATGAAAGCCAACAGCCTTCCAATTTTTATTGATGTATCTAGAAATTGGGAAAATATGCATGGTGATAAAGAAGTCATAGTTCCAACATAATTTGCTGCATTTTGATAAGAATATAGACAAAGAGCAAGCATTGTGTATATATGATCTTAGAAGAATATTTATGTTCACAAATTTCACTTTAGTTTAATGTTTGGTTTAGTTTTTAACAGAAATTGTCAAGGCAGCCCTTTCCATCAAGGTAGAGCCAAGTCAAGAAATATTATAGGATCAGTTTCTTTCTAATATTTCATTTTGTAGTCTATTTCTAGGCAACTTGTGACTTTCCAGAGGTGACTATAACTGTCACCATCTCTTACTGTTGTATGTGAAACTTAGACCTGCTACAGGTTCTCTATTTTTGTGAATAACAAAGATGAAAATGTGGCTAAGGGGAAATGCACCCAAAGCTCCTTCCTTCCCTGCTTTTCTTTAAACACCTGTGACTGGGCTTGAGAAAATTCTGTGCTGGATTGAGTTGTCTCTCAAGATATTATCTCCGTTTAGTGTATCAGATTAATGTGATGTTTACTTACGCTCTATTTAATGTATTAGAGATAAAATGTGGTGTTTATTTTAAAATATTCTCATGTGGCAGTATCGATTTAAATTATATTCTCCTATATTTATATTTTCCCTCCAGGGATTTTACTGAAAATGCAATTTCTTCCATTGACAAAGGGGTGTGGAGGTCCTTTCCTTCGACTCAGTACTTGTGAGTATACTCTCATGTTCATGCTATGTAACTTATGTGGAAGAAATATGCATTCCCATCACCTCCTTTACTGTGACCTGGGCTTAGATCATCCTTGAGGTAGCTGGATGCAAAGGAAGAATGCTCCCTGCCCACTAGACCCATAATGATTATGCATCACAAGTATCTCACCACTACAGGTAGACTAGTAAAACAGTTAGCATGGTGAACCACCTTCAACCACAGTGAGCCTGTGATTTTGCCAGTATGTTTTTCTAATTTTTTCCCATCTCTTTAGGATTCTCAAGAACAATAGCTTGAGCAGGTTGGACAATACATCTCTAGATGGCTTGTTTTTACTCACACACCTGTAAGTTTCGCTTTCTAGATACTTGCTATCTCCCAAGGGACTGTCCCATTTTTAAAGTGAGTGAAATTCCTAATGGTCAAATTTTGGACATCTGGGGGCATGCTGGAGTTTTTGATTATGTAAGTTTGTAATAAAGCCCGTACCCTAATTTTGGACTTAATCAATTTGCTATGTATTACTGAGAGTTGGCTGAGCATACCGAAGGAATGTAGCACCAAGGCTGTTAGCAGAATTGCTGTTTTGGGAGGGAGTTGTGAATAGGTGTTACCCCCTAGATAGCTGGATATGAGTCCCTACTTTTGAGGTTACTTAGAGATTAGATCAATGAAGCAATACCCTTAGTGACAGGTTGTTTCAAACCTATACCAATTGAGAAAATATATTCTCTGGCTGGCATTGCCCCACTTAAGATCAGGAGAGATGTAGTAGCAGATGCCAGAGAACTAAGAGAACTAAGCAAGAGAATGATCTTTAATGACCTCTGAACAGACATTTGCCCCAAGCCAGCTGACTCAGGTCTAGAAATAGCTTTATGGCAAGAACAAATATTCTTGAGGGTATACAAGAACAAAATAAAATTAAAAGATTGAAGAAGGAAGGAAACCATCAAGCAAGGAATAATATTAAAGGAATATATAGCTGAAGGATCTGATCTCCCTTATAGTACTTGGAGGACCCCGGATGGGTTGAGAGTTGCCTAAATGTAAAACCAATATACTCAGTATATTGTTATCTACTCTTAGCAGATAACAACATGCTATGTGAATGTGGAGTGACATGGGACATCTGCTGGTATTGGCTACTAGCAGAAACATGTACCAATAAAGACTTATTTTTGGAACCACAGCAAAGCCAAAAAGTTGACTTCATTCTGGCAGTTTAAAGTTTGATCTAGATGGAGAGGGGGGGATTGCTAGTACTAAACTCGCTACGTATAGAAATCTTCTTGCCCCTGATATTTGATGCCATATGTAGCCTGGCAATGGAGTTCCCCAATTTTATGATTCTGGGGGACTTCATCCTGCCATCCATTGATCAGAGGTGGCCTGGGAATCTAAGACAACAATGCACCTGACTCCTTATTGCTAACTCAAACCACAGGAGAAGTACATGATGGACATGGTTTTTGTATCAGGATAATGGAAACATTAGCTGCCATTGTACTGGTAGCCCCTTGTCATAGACAGATCACTTTCCATTAATCCTAAATTTACTGCAGTACATACTTTCTGCAGGAATGCGAGACTTATTTAAAAAGTCCACTCCTGGTGCATAATGGTCCTTCTTGAGTTTCAGATGGAAGGGGATTGTCACTGAGGCTCTGATACTTGAAATAATGCAGTAATTGTAGTTTTAGTTTGGATCACACTTATGCAGACTATGTGCAGCCCCAGTAATTTGAGGGGTGACTGAGAACCTCCAGATCATCATCATCATCATCATTATCACCATCATCATCATCACCACCACCATCATCATCACCACCACCACCACCACCACTACCACCACCACTTTAGCATTGTCAATCCACTGCAAGATGAAGGCCACTTTTGCATGTTTCCAACCTTCCTTTTGCCAATTGGGTCCACAATACTTGCTGATATTGTCACTCCATCTTGTTTTACATCTCTTTCATGGATGCTTTTTATCAAGTGGATCCATTCTATGACTACCTTGGTCCACCTGCCATCAGTTCTGTTTTGTTATGTGACTGGCCCATTTTCATTTCAATTCTTTTACTCTCTTGATGATATAATACTGTATACTTTCATTTGTTGTCTAATCCACGTGCAAGTCTTTCTATCTTGTCTTGCAATGCTGAGCATGTATCTTTCCATGGCTCTTTGTGCCACTGGTAGCTTTTGTATCAATTGTGATGTTAGTGTCCATGTTTTACCAGCATATGTTAGAACAGGTAGTACACAATAATCGAAAACTCTTCTCTTCAGGCATGAGGAAAGGTTGTTCTTGAAAATCATGCTTAGCTTGCAGAACGCCTGCCAACCATATTTAACATACCGTTCAATTTCCTTTATTGCATCACCTTCCATTAAGATCAGTTGACCAAGGTAAATGTGATGGCCTATTAAGTCTAGTTCTTCTCCAGATATACTTTTTTTTTCTTGCTTTGGTTAATTTATTAAACATAACCTGGCTCTTTTTCAGGTTTATTTTTAAGCCAAATGGTTCTCCTGCTTTGTGCAGCTCTTATAGTTGTCTTTGTATCTCTTCTAGGTCTTGTGAGAAAAGAACATAATCATCTGCAAATCTTAAGTGATTTAAATATGCGCCATTGATTTTTATTCCATCTTTTGCCCAGTCTAGTTTGCAAAATACTTTTTCAAGGCAAGCTGAGAAAAAGATTCATGATATTGTATCGTCTTGTCATACTCCTCATTCTATGTTGATTTCTATTTTAAGATCATTAAGGCAAATTGTCACTATTTATCTGCTGCTGATACTTAATCGTATTTCTTGTTTCCTGTCCACCTGAATAAAGCTATCAAGGTTCTATCCCAAGTCTAGACACTGGGGCATGGGAGGGGGTCTGTATGGTGAAGTTCAGCTCAAAACCACCAAGACCAAGAAACTAAAGATTTTGGGCCCACAAGTCTTGAAACTGAAAATATTTAATCTCTAACTTTGACATGACTGTCTTATTTGGATTCAGTGTGCAACTTGCTAGAAGATGTGACCAGATAGAGCGTTTGCACATTCCATCTTGTTTGTCAATTGCACCCATTCCTGAATCACGGGGACCATCTCATGGTCACTCACTTCTTAATAACTATGCAATTGAATTATTGAATTGTCCTCCACATAGAACTGGCTTTAAAAACATCCATAAGCTTCAATTCAGAATACATGACATGGATAATTATGAATATTGCTTGTTGTGCCCTTGCAATAGTTCTGTTCTTTGAAATGTTCTGGGTCCCTCTAGTATTCCGGATGCAATTCTTTGAGTTATCATCTATCAAAACTTGCATGACATAGATCCAGCTTATTTGCAGTACCACCTTCTCACAAGATATCTGCTCTTCCCATTCCACATGTTCCAACAGGAAGGACATATTTTAAGTCCTTTGTCAAAAACAATGTCACTTTGTGGAATCAGAAGTCCCATATATTTTGATCCTTAAGCTTTTAGAAAAGCTTTTAGAAAATAAGTTAAACCTGGCCCTCTCCTCCTGTTTTGGGTCACGATGACCAAAGTTCCTATTAGCAGAACTCCTATTTAGTAGGATAGAATACATTGACTTTCAATTCCAGTCACCATACATTTCCTTTAGTGTATCTAGTTTCAGTTTTATGTGCTATTTTGTATTTTTGTATAAGTTTTGTAATCATATTGAGTTGGGCAGTTGCTCATGTAAATATAGTAAACTAATTAACCTATTTTCTGGATTTCATTATTTACACTAGTGTTTAGAATAGAATAGAATAGCTAAATGATAACTCAGATATTATGGCAAATTTTAACAGCACTCTCAAATTTTAATCAACATAATATATAGTTTGAAAATGCTCATAAAATATTTTCAATATATGTAAAAGTATTTAGAACTTCAGTGACAGATCTCTCTTGTTGATTCTGGATATAAGGAATGTTTCATATATACATATTTAAAATGTTGTGTCTTATTTGCTTATATAACAAGTTTTATGCAGCTACATTCACAAGAGTACTGGTGACTACCAAGATACAAAAATACAAAAGGATTGCAAATAAAACTTAAACAAAATATATGCCATCAGTCCACAAAAACCCTCAGGAAATGCTCTCATCTTTAGCCTTTCTTAAAGGCAGCGGTGTGGGAGACATATCTGCAAAGTTGTAAGGTAGCCTTCCTCAAGCTGGTGCCCTCCAGATAGATTGGTTAGTGTATTCTCCACATTTATTAAAAACTCAAGGCAGAAAATATATACTATACTCCTTTCTCCTATTTTTCCCACAACCACCACTGTGAGGTGAATTGGGTTTAGGGAGAGAGAGAAAGAGAGACTGGTCCTATATCACCCAGCCAGTTTTCATGCCTAAGGTGGAACTAGAACTCATAGTTTCCTGGTTTAACTGCTAGACCAAACTGGCTGTATGTCAGGGCTATAATTCCCAATGTTGAATGTTCTACTTGCTTCCATGACCAACACTACTGCAAACATGAATTAAGTTATAAGGGAGTGGGTTGAAAAACAGTGGCACAAAGAAGTTTGGGGTGTGTGAAGTGCTGTACCAATCTCATCAATGTACCATACATTGGCTTGTTATCTTTTATTAAAACTAATATTGCAGGCTAACAAATAAATGAAAAATACATAAAGGAACTGTGAGAGATAAAGATAGAGTTGGACATTTTGTTTCAGCTGTGTTTGCTTTTTTAAACAGGGATGTCTCATATAATCAAATCCAGACCATTGAAACAAATACATTTGAACATCTTCCGTTTCTGGAATCTATGTAAGTCACTAAACAAAAAACAAACCAAAACCCAGTTTAAACTATGATGGAAATTGGGGAAGAAGGCAAATTGAAATTGAATGCTGTTAATTCTCTCAGTTGCGTATGTATAAATGACTTATTACTGAAAGGTTGGCTGTCCCACAACTATTTTTTTTAAATGGGGAAGGAGAGCTTGAACTCAAGGTTGAAAGAAGCAGCTTTCTGCTTAGAAGACTTGACCTATAGTCCCAGGTAAGATAGATGACTCTTTGCATGTTCTACATATTCTAAGAAATACCCTGAATGAGTTTGGACTGAACTTTGGGATCCAAGTGGATAAAGTTTCAGCTCTAGGTTTGATTGTGGGTGCCAGACCTGAGGTTTCATAAGTGGGAAAACACTACAGTGCTTTTGTGTAGTTACTTATTGTGAACTTGGAATCAATGTAGTCAAAACTATATTGCTTGAAGAGGATTTTATTTGCCCTTTGAATCTTGAGCTCTGCATTCCTATTAAATAATGATAGCCTATTAATAAACTCAATCCCAAATATGCATTGGCGCTTCTGGACTGAAGAACTGGCACACTAATTGGTGGAAGTCTGGAGTGGTTGTTTAGAATATCAAAGTGATAGTATCCAACTACTTCATTGGAAAAAGGAAGAAATAATCTTCATATATAGCTGCAGTGCAATTCTCACATCACCATTCAATAAGGAAGAAAAAAAAGTTCCTTGTGTTCTGCCTTGTTTTATGTGCTGTTTATTTTATATAGTTAGATGATATCTACATAACTCTCTTGCTTTAATTTCCTTTCCAGAAATCTCAGTGGCAACTATATTTTGCGGATAATGCAGGGGGCCTTTCAGACCTGGCATGGGATGCTGCTCCTATCCAAGGTGTAAGTAAAAGTGAAACTCTTTCAGATCGTGACTGAAACAGATGGTTTCTAACAATGGGACACAAAATCTCCGCTAATGCTTGAAGGAGATTAACAGGCTTGTTTGATGGATTTCATCCCAAACACTATTGCTTTGAAGGATAGCCTCTGAGTAGGGATAGCCAACAGTTGCTAAGTTGATCTCCAAGCCATACGTCCTGATCTCCAAACCTATCTGTCATATCTGGGATATTTTTTTATATTGTTATGACTTTACACCTCACTTTTCCAATAACAGTAGTACTGCCTATAATTATTCTACACTGCTTCCTTGGGGTAAGTAATAACTACAATTTTGTGACAAATTCGTACTTAACTATACAAATGTAAAATCGATAAGTGGAGATTCACAGCACTACTAGCACATGATGATACTTCAATTCATTATTGCTAAAATACGTCCTTAAGGCAATATGCAGTGACAAAATTTTAAGGCAGTCCTCTGAGATACTATGGATTTCCTCAGAAACCCTCTTTTTTCACACAGTGTTCATACAACTCATCCCTAGAGAGGAAAGGGAGGAAAACATGCCTACGTATTACTTTTTAACTTTGACGTTTGACAAAAAGATAAGTGCTGTAGTAAAATTCTTCACAAATTTAAATCTACATTAATAGATTTCAAAAACCTCATTCTCAAAAACCTGCAAGTAATTGGAAAATTTACTTCCAATTGAAAACAATAATTTCTCAACTTTAGCTAGTATTAAATTTATTGTTTAGTCTGTAAAATTTGAGAAATAGCCTTTGATGGAAGAGGATCATTTGGGAGAATACCAAATAAGAATTTAAGTAGGACGAAGTACATATTTATCTTATGAAGAAAAACTACAAGACAGTGGACTATCTTATAGACAGTGGGCTATGTTTGTCCCACTGCCAGGATGACAGTTTTGTTGTTGGAAGAACAAAGGTCTTAAAGAAGAAGGAAAAATTTAAAGCTAAGTAAGCAATGTATTCTTTAGGAAGGGCTGAATTCTTAAGTGACAAAGTCACATCATCTTGTGTAGTGGATGTCAGAGATTTGATCATTAGAAACACAGATGGGTTAATATTAAATTTGTCTAATGGATATCATGATCGTTAGGTGATGGAAGGAGACAAAAAGGTTGTGAAAAGATCTCACATCAAAAAGAACATGGAGTATATAAGTATTTCTGTACCAATACTAGACTCCTCTAAGTCAAAAGGGGAGGGGGATTAAAACATTGTGTTTTGTTTTGGAATGAGGACATATATCTATTGTGTAGAATGGAGAAAAGACAATAGATATGCTAATGTCTGGATCTGACCTTTGTATAAAAACAAACATGGGCACTGGAAATTCTGCAGTTCTTTGTATCAAGAACAGTATAATCTGATATGCTAGAACAAGTGTGTCAAACTTTATTTCATTGAGGGCCACATCAGGGTTGTGTTTGAACCTGGGGGGCCAGGGTGGGCATGGCTAACATGATGTCACTTGTGTTAGGGGCACCAGTGGTGGCCTAAGCGCAGCCCTCCTGGGCTCCATTTTCACTGGCAGAGGGCTGAAGGGGCTGTCCCAGAGAAAAACAGAGCTTGGGAGTCCATTTTCACTGGCAGAAGCATTGCGGGCCAATCCTTCATTGTTTCCAGGGTGGTCCCACAAGCCAGATCTAAGCACTTGTGGGCCAGGGCCTTGAGTTTGACACCCCTGTGCTAGAAAGACCAGATTTCTCCAAAGAATCACTATGGATATATCTACAATTATAAATTAAATCTAGGGATATATTATCACTTACCTGATGAAAATGTTGAGGTGACAGTAAGATGAGGAGTGAAATAAGGAAATCACACAAAGTAGAAATTATAATTATTACACTTTTATATACAGTATTGGATATTCATGCTCAGATCATGATAAAGAAAGTAATTTTCTAGATACCCTACCTTATTCTTATTAGTTTTGGAATCCATCAGGGAAATGACTAGCCACTTTTTAATCTTTAAAAATGCCCATAATCTAGCACAAGATCTTATGGAACAAGTAGAGAACATTGGCCACATTATTGTTACATTTAACATACATGCAATCATATTGACTTCAAAGGAGATTGCTCAGAAATGAGAAGCTGATTTTAAAAAAAGCTTTCAAATAAATTTGGTGATAAGAGGAACCTGTTCTTCAATTGAATAGAAAAACAGAAAGGGAAAGCAGGAACAAATGGATAAGCAGAAATAGATTTAGGAGACTTGAAATGTAGCATTTCATCTGGTGCAAAATAAACCAGACAAATAATTCCTTACCATAAAAAGTAGCAAATATTAACTTGGAATGGAGGAAAGATCCAGGAAAGGTTTTTAGTCTTGAAGACTCGGTGAATGTTGTTGAGTGTAAGAGCATGCCAGTCTTTTGAAGAAAGTGAGAACTAAGTATGCCAGATAAATATGAAAAGTAGAATGCAGTGGGAAGGGTTACTTAAGAACCCTTATATTGCTTCTTAAAAAGAAATAATAGGGCCCATAAGAAATTGATGATGAACAAATATGGATTAAACACAAAAGTAATTAGCCAGTATGTAAGAGACAGAAGAGATAGAATATATAGAGATGGTTTAGACCAGGGATGTCCAAACTTGTCAACTTTAAGACTTGTGGACTTCAACTCCCAGAATTCCCCAGCCAGCATAG
>JAOYMU010000077.1:61558861-61576754 GCA_025802295.1 Psammodynastes pulverulentus
AAACCTCCCACCAGCATTGCAGGAAGGAGCCCCCCCCCCAGCAAGAAAGAGCTTCAGTCAACCGTTAACTAAACAAGGTGGCTATAGATATAGAGATATAGAGATATTTGTTCTTTTTTTCCCCTTTTCAAATATATAGCTGATTAAAAAGATGCAAAAATGCGTGACCAGGACAGAGAGGGGGGGGTCCTGGTGTTGGGCATCCTCTCCTGGGGACCACCAAACCTACAGAAATGCAGAGAGATTAAGAGACCCCCTTCCACGTCTCCCGCACCCCCAAAGCCACGCGAGGCCACCCCCTCCTCCCCACCAGGGCTGCCCTTCGCCTCTCTTGGCGCCCCAACATGCTTCCATCCATGCGACATCGGCCCTGCTCGCTCGCGAGGCCTCGGCAACAGTCCTCCAGGCGGCAGTGCCCGCGTTCCGTGGGGTGCCTCTCCCGGTCTTCTCCTCTTCCGGGCCCGGCTGGGTCCTTGCGGGGGTGGGGGCAGGGGCAGGAAGCTTTTTGGAAATAAGATTCCCAGAAATCTCTTCAGATTCCTGGAATCTTCTCAAAATAACAACGGTGGGGACTTTAGACAGTAATATTTTATAAAACCTGTTTTTTATGGTATTCCACAAAACAAAACAAGAATGAGAGGCGGTGGTGCAGCGGTTAAGAGTGCAGTACTGCAGGCTACTTCTGCTGACTGCCGGCTGCCTGCAATTTGGCAGTTCAGATCTCACCAGGCTCAAGGTTGATTCAGCCTTCCATCCTTCCCAGGTTGGTAAAATGGGAACCCAGATTGTTATTGGGGGCAATATGCTGACTCTGTAAACTGCTTAGAGAGGGCTGTAAAGCAGTATATAAGTGTTATTGCTATCTATGAATTGGGATGGGAGGATTAGGTAGAGTAGCTTAATGTGTTTGTGTGTGTACATACATACATACACTGCAGTGGAAGCTTATATTATGCTTTTAAGGTAGGAATGATCAGCCTTTAAGCTTACACTGCATTGAGTGAAGGGAGAATAGTCTCGGGTTGGTTCAGGGAAGCAGTGCACATTCAGCAAAGCCAATTGGACACCGTTGCTCAGGTACAGCACTTGCAAACCCAGCCTTCATTGGCTGTCAGCTTTAAAACTCAGCTTTCAACCCATACAATTAAAAGTCTTCTTTTTAAACAGTAATATTCCTCCCCAAGGGGAGGTGCACCATTCCTGGAGGTACTGCAATACCAGGTTGATGCTCGGAGTGGATAGAGCAAGCCCTTAGTCCATCTCCCAATTCCAAAAATCCATTTAATATTTAGTTCTCAAATAGAGAACATATCAGATATTAAACTTCATTGTTTCTTCCAAGTACACAGTAATAAATTTATCAATATATAGCTCTTAAACTCTAATCTCCTTTTCCAATTAATAATAACTAACAATACAACAATCTTATAACATCTCTTATAAGTTTTAACTAACTTGCTGTTGAAAGATTTTAATGGTACTGGAAAACCATTTTTTTAAAAAACAGGAACCTTATAATAACTTTTTTATCTCTTTTCTCATTGGAATACAAAATGGTGGAAAACAGTTAAACTTTTGTCGCTAGCTACAAGGTTGTTTTTTTTTAAGGGAAACACAATATTTTGTATTTCCTATATTTTCCTATATTTTTAAGAAATATTCCTATATTTTTAGGAAAATAAAATATATATTTGTTTGATATTTTAAAAGTACAGGAAAAAGCATTGGCTGAAAGATAAACAGAGATAAGCATGTTTTAAGAGTTTTTAAAGATGGTTTATATTTCGTTTTATAATTATACTAAAAAGCCATTCATAATTAGAACTATTTGCAGTTTTATATAGTAAGTCTATGTGTAATTTAATTAACCTATAAAAATAATTGCTCCCAATTTACAGATAGGGTTTGGATAAAACAAGATATTTATAGTAAGTGTTTTTTTCTTTTTTAATATATGTAGTTAAATGTGTAATTTGGGAATTGAAGAACCAAGAATGTTGGTGATATAATTGTTTAGACTAGATTATACTTTGTTATTGGATTTCTTTTTCTACCCTGTATTGGTTCTGGGAAGTGGGAGGGGGAGAGAAAATTGTAAACTCTTTGTAAAACTGTTTTAATAAAAATAATAATAATAATTGTTCCCAGATATTTTAACAATAGTAGACACAAACTATAAAGGAGGAGGAGTGTTGATTTCCCCCCTAAAATAATCATAACAGCCTTGATTTGAGAGGGTCTATCAATTATTACTAAAATTTAGGAGTAGTAGCAACTACTTTCATGAGACTGCACTCCTGTTTACTGTATACTCCCTTAAACAATTGGGAAGCCTACAGGGAGTAGAAGGTAGAAAGTAGAAAATGACTGACCTAAGTCAGAATAGCAATGCTTTATTCTTATGGATCTTACAACCTCAAAAGAAGATTTTCAGATGTGCAAATAACACAGTGTGGTAAACAATGTTGCTATGAATGCAAATGCAAACTTTTGTCAAGTAAGCAAGTTGATATTTGCAAACCCTTTCAAAATATTGCCTTAAGTAGTAACCATGTTTTCTCAGAAAGAGAAGAAAAATGTAATGTTTATAACACATAAATCATAATTTGTTTTCTGAACAAGCTATAATTTGCTAACAAACTAAACCATAAGACTATATTCACAAACTATAGTACTGTGGCTCCATTTGCACAATAAGCAATACTAAGCCATAAGCAAACAAACCACTATCTACCATAACAAATTGTACGAACATTACAGGTTGTCCTCAACTTACAACAGTTTGTTTAGTGACCATTATAACAGCACTGAAAAAAGTGACTTATGACAGTTTTGCGTACTCACAACCATTACAGTCTCCTCATGGTCACGTGATCAGAATTCGGACATTTGGCAACTGGCTCATATTTATGACTGTTGCAGTGTCCCAGGATCAAGTGATCACCTTTTATGACCTTCTGGCAAGCAAAGTCAGTGGGGAAGTCAAGTTCACTTAACAATTGTATTACTAACTTAACAAATGGAGTGATTCACTTATCAACTGTGGCCCAAAAAAAGGTTGTAAAATGGAATAAAACTCACTTAACAACTCATTCCCTTAGCAATAGAAATTTCAGGCTCTATTATGTTTGTAAGTCAAGAACTACCAGTATCAAATCTGACCTGCCAAAATCCATATGGCCATCAGATGGCAACAAAGTTAGGGTTTTTTTCTCTGTACAATACAATATTATATCTCCTTTCCCTCTTCTCTGGTTATTTGGCATTTCTGAAGCCCAGATTCAATAGCCCCAATTTTTTTTTAAAATAGATCTTTTTTGTAAACACATTTTCTTCTAAGTATACTTTTAGCTAGACTTTAATTTGTAATGTAATTGAACATTTCTGGGGATCATACTTGGCTGGCAACAGTTTTAAGTTTGACATACCTATTCTCCTAATCCTAGATTTTCTGGATTGGTGTCATATAAGGACATTGTGTTAGAGCCTCACATTCTGCTTTTTCTCTTCAAAGCCAACTATATCCTCTTTTCTTTTAGTAGTCACCTAGCTACAATTTACAGATATAGTTCATTAGCAAAAGAACCCGGAGCTGATGGAATATGAGGTGCTGAAAGGGTTAAGCTAAGGAAGCCTCACTGAGTTTCTTCCCTTATGCAAATGATCGATTTGCTTCACCTGTCCCAGGAGGTGGGGGATAAGAAAGCTCAAGGGCAGGGTGGAGCTGTTGGCTAGGGGGGGGGAAAGCTAACTGAGTGAGATAGTCAGGCGGGAGCAACCTCTGGTGACTTATCTTTAAGCCTTAGGTAAGTAAAAGTCTGAATGTTAAATACTTGCTGAATGTTTGGAGTAAGAGGCTGAACAAGGAGGGAGAAAGGAAAGAGGTGTGAACCAAGGTTACTTTCCTTTGGCTGAAAGGGAATCTGGGAGTAGGTGCTACACTGCACCTAATGCTCTGGGTAGCATAACATTCCTTGTAAGATGTTCCAGGATTTTTTAGTTTTCCCACATAATATTTAAAAGGGCTTAATTACATACAATCTCAGTTTTGGCAAGTATGGTAAATCCTTTACAAACTTTTGGTTATTCAGTAGTTTGTGTCAGAGCAGGTAAGATAGAAACGCGATAGTATCAAATAGAGTAATTGACCGTGTCTGACAATCTTGCTAACAAAAATTTTATTTACACTGGAATAGAATGATAAAAGTGTGAAACTTTCCACATTGCAGTTTATATCTGGACTGTATGTTGATCCAAGTAAAGCCTACTGAAGCTTCCTATGGGGAGAGCCTGTTCAAAGCCTTCTTACATGTTTACCTAGGAATAATTCTAAGTAATTCCTTGATGTTTTCTTCTCGGTGCATCTGCATTTAATTGCGGCATAGTATGCAAAGCCAGAAATGTTAAATATTCATTTATTAAGCAAATATAATAGTCTAGTTTTTATACACCACCACATACGGTACACCCTAATGCTTAAAGGAGGCAATTAAGCAAAGTGTCTGCCTTTACACATTCATCAAAATTTTGGTTATTTTATTCTGCTTTTGATATCAATATCATCAGACAAAGATGCAAATTGTAAAGCAAGGTGGTGGGAATGTTATGATTTGCTGCATCAGGGCAGGTCCAGAGGTGGTATTCAGCAGGTTCTGACCAGTTTTGGAGAACTGGTAACGGAAATTTTGAGTAGTTTGGAGAACCGGTGGTAACTTTACCCCAGGAGTGGGGAGGGAATGGGGATTTTGCAGTAACCTGGAATGGAGATTTTGCAGTATCTTTCCCCTGCCACGCCCACCAAGCCACGCCCACAGAACTGGTAGTAAAAAAAATTGAATCCCACTACTGGGCAGGTAGGTCCCAATCATAGAAAGCACTGTGCATTCTTCATAGTACCCCAGGTCGCTTGAGGATAATGCAAGATCCTTTTTTTCAGGGTCAGAAGGTTGAAACTCAACCAAACATGGAACTTGCAATGTGACAATGTTCCTAAGCATTACAGTAAATCCATCAAAAATGGCTGAAAAGCAAGAAATGGAAAGTCTAGAAAGGCCAGATTAAAGCCTGTATCCAGGCTTTGGCTGTATATAAAACTCATGCCCAATGTTCTTCCCTCTTATTTTTCTCCACAGCAACAGCCCTGTGACTGGCCTAGTCAGCCTCACCCACCCAACCAGCTTTCATGCCTAAAGGAGGCCTAAGCACTCTGTCCCTTGGTTTCTAGGCCAACAACATCAGCATTTTAAATGAAGAAATGCAGTCTTTGGGGTTTCCCCACCCCCCTTCTTGTATTGTAGCCAAACAATTATCTTTGCCTTATTTATCCAGATTATATTGTTCCAGAAGTCTTTGTCTAGGTTTTCTTGAGCAAACTTTAGATTTACCCTGATGTTCTTTCTGGACAACAAAGATTTTCCCCTGGAATATCTCTCATGGGGGTTTAATTTGTGCAGCTCTCTCTATTGGTAGAATTATTCACCTTCAGAGCAATAGTGTTGAGATTTATCTGTGTATTTAATGAAATTTTGGGTACCTTGGAGACTTTCAGCATTCTACTCTTGAGCTGAACTTGTTGGGATGGCCTGTCCTGAGTAGGTTGGCAGTTGTTGGAAATTTCCTCCATCTGTGGAATGATTGGTTTCTAGTTGTTTGGTAATTCCTACCAGGTTCATTGGCATCTACAACCTTCTTTCTGAAGCTTGCAAAGAGCATTTTCAATCTAAGCATGGTGATACCACCCAGTACAATAGCAAAGGGCAATCAAACTAAATACCTGGGATTCAAATAAGATAAGTTCCTCCCATTCTTTCCCTTTCTAGCAGTGTTCTAATTATTTTCCCCAATCTGGTGCATTTGATTCTAATTTTAGGTATTTGACGTATCTGTAGTGATAAACATATTTAATGTATCTTTTCTACATGCAAAATTCATTTTTATGTTTTTTTAAATTATACAATTATCATATGTAAATGTTGCATGATATGTGTTATACCAGTATCCCCCTTAATCAGTATTGTTGAAATGAAGATCAAATATCTGTACTTTAAAATATATTGAAAAAGTTTTTAAAACAGTGGAATGTACTTACTGCTTCGTTTAACTGTATGTGAAGTAGATTCTCATTTGCCTTATCCAGACAGAGCTGAGCTTCTAGGAAGATGCCCTTGTTTCATAATTTCATTTCTTATATATTTTGCCTTGCAAACTACACCCATGGTTTTGAATATTGCTGCAGTTTCTGCCCTTTATCATTGTTGATATCAGGTCAACAATAACACACTTTGGGGGAAGACCTGATATTTAAGCAGTTGTTCAAAGGACAAAAATGTCTTAATTTAGACATCTCTGTTGCAATTCTATTTCTTTTCCCATTCATTCCTTCAATGCCAATCTTAAGAGAAATCTAACAGTAAAATAGCAAAGTCACATCTGACATTTGATCATCATCATCACCATCTCACAGTTTTCTCCTTTTTTAATAGCAATGAGCCCAGTTTGCCTGTTGGAAGAACTGGGTTTGTTGTATAATCATAACGTGAAAGTACATTTAGCCAACATTTCTCTTCCTGTCAACTCTTAAAGCCTGATAAGCCCTTTCTAGACTTCTATCAATACTTAGGTCTTAAGAACTATACTATCCATAATTGTTTCTTGGTCCCATGGCTTGCTCCTCTTTTTATCCTGCAAAATAATTTTCCTTTCTAGCTTTTGGAAGTAAAAAATAATCTCAAAGGCTAATATCGTTTGCATTGCCTGGTTCACTGAATAATTGTAACCTAGCTTCATTCAATTAAAATTTAGGAAAGTGCTCTCTCATTTAAAAAGGGTTATGTTTTTGGTGTTCTGACACATAGGTAAGCTTTTCTTGTATTCCTATTAGCATAGAGAAAGAGGAAGGGATTTTAGTGAGCTGCCACAAAATGCTAGAAAAAAACATTAGATATAACTCATTACCACAGTAACCATTTTATCCCACAAACCCCAACAGGAAGCATGTGAAAGGCAAAGGGCTGGGTTCTCGTTTTGCACTTTATGTTGTGTTGCTTTCTGTCTCTTGATTGGCCTGTGGTTGAGAAAGCAATTTTTTTTCCACTCTGCCATTTTCCTTCCGTTAAGACACTGCTTCTAAGCTTTAGACGGATCTTCTTGGGTTGTATTAGCAATGGGTGACTGGATTCCTAATTCACTTTCCTGGCATAAATCATCCCGGACATCAGACTCATCTGAGGTATGGCAATGAGAAGGGTAGGAGATTGCCTTTTAAGTCAAAAGACTGCTAAGCTTTGCTTGAAGACTGTCCAGAACCTATTGAAAGAACTAGACTAGAAAGGAGTGAATAAATTCAGGCCAAATCTTAGTGAAGAAATATCATGCTGCTTTCAAAATGCAGGAATGTAGCAAAAACTTGCAAGAGTGGATCTCAGTTTAACTCTCTAGGAAAGTTCTTCTATCCTGTACTAAATACATCTACTTAATTTCTGTCTATCACTGAATCTTCATTGCCTACACACTGAATTTCTGCTTGTTGCACTGAGATAGTTGTAAGAAAACCAGTGTTCTATTAAAAAAAATAGGGGAAATCTTAACTACAACTAAATAAGCTACATAGTAGTAACAATGTTAATGAATTTACATGCTACCTTTTAATATTTTGATTCGCTATTTTCATTGTGATAGCGTTAAAGAAGTATTTTGCTTCTTAAAGCCAGTCTAATAAATGGCTATCACTACATCTTGGCGACAGCAAAATCCTTATATTAATTATGCACAGTGTAAATAAGCATTTTCTTTGATATCCTGGAGTCTTTGGAAATACAATAGCTCATAAGAGCTATGAATAGATGAGCAACATACAGATTGGTGATCTCATACGATGGGCTGTGAGAATAACCTTGGAAGACAGGAGAAACAGCTCAGCCTAGATTATTGCCTGAAAAATTAGAGGAATGGGAGTGGAGTAAGCATCTCAGAGGAGACTCCAGTCCCAAAGTTCTCTGGAAAGTAAAAAAAGAGGGGGGGGGGGTGCTTTCAGGTTTGCAGGATTCTGTTATCATAACCTTACAATCAAGATATCTTAAGTGCTCATAGTTTTTGCATCCTGTCTGGAGCATCTTGAAGGGCTAACATCACCAGATGTTTGGGGTTATAATTTATAATTTATAGTTTCTTGTCTTTGCTAAATCCAGAAGGGGTTCAGATAGGAATGACTGTTCTTAACTCTGTCTTTCTAAAATGTACAAACTACAATGTTCTATGATTTGTTCTTATTGCCAGAGCCTATTTGAAACTAACGAAGAAATTGCTGGAACAGGATAGACAATTGATCATGTCCTTCAGAAGTTTTGAACTAAGCCTCTGTGATTATTAGTTAGAGTGAACATAGGTCAAAGATTATTAGTTTGAAACATGTAGAAGGTGGCAGTTTATGTGCTCCGTTACTTGATCATTGCATTCTGTTATTGAAGAATATTGGCAAAAAGGAGAAAATTTACATGCAAAAGGTAAAGGAGGAGGAGTTTAAGAGGCTGACTATCTTTACAGGAAGTAAGAGAAGAAGCAGATTAGTTATTTTGGGCTGTCATTCTATGCAAATGAAGACAAATGAACTCAAGGGGACACTGTTGAACAGATATACATAACAATCTCAAGTCTGCCTCTCCTGTGTAAAATGTGGAGATTTCATGCCTTTCTGTCTGTAAATGTTTCTTTCCCTCAACCCAGCTTTTGATGGTAATTCTAAGGGAGAGAAATATTGGCTGTGAGCATGTACACAAAGGAAAAGAGAGAAAAGAATGAGATTAGAATGTAGGAATTCCTCCTTTCACCACATGATCAGGTCTCTAAAGGTTTGCAAAAGCACTCATAAGATCAAGTACTCCTCAGAACATCTGATCTAGACTGGGTTTAAGCAGGAGAGGTTCTAAATATTGCCTCACCCACTCTGTGGCTGAAAACACATAACTCATGTTGTTGTTTTATTTATTTTATTATTATTAACAGTTGGGTTGCCAAGTGTCCAAAATTCTTTGACCATATTCTTTTTCTGCCCTAACTTGCTTTTCCAGACCAGGAAAAAAAATATGCTGTGAAATTGGAGAAAAAAGCAGCAGGCAGCATGTAGCAAATAACATTTGGGGGGGGGGGGGGAGATGCTACTGAATACTTTATGCTAAGATGATAATTGACCTGCCACAGCAAGGTGCATTACAAACACTGCCATTTTAGTTCCCATAATGTGCAAATCCAGCCTATTTTTTGAATGAATTGAATGAATGCAGTTTTCTTGACAAGATTTCAGAACTAGTTTGTTGTTATCTCCTTTCTAGAGCTGAGCGAAAGTGGCCCAAGATCACTCAGTTAGCTTTGTGCCTCAGATAGGAATAGAACTCAAGGCCTCTTAATTTCTAGCCTGATGCCTTAACCACCGCACTAAAGTGGCTTTTCATGCAGTACATAGCCGGGATAAATGTAAATGTCTGCACAAATCAAACAAAAGCAAGAGTCACATGATTTTTAGTATATCCTCTTCTGTCCACGTCCACCTCTGGAATGAGATTCCCCTCTGACAGATTTTCATAGAAGTAGTAGGTACTATAACTGAGGAAATATTTCTATGTTCCTTTCCTTCTAATTCATGAAGATTTGATGAGCCATGGAGTTGAGCATTCTGCTTCACTGTGACAGGTTTTCCTCTGGCAGACAACAACCCTATCTCCTTAGCACTGAATTGTTGAACAACTTGGATATGTTTTTATCTCCTGTCCTCAGTACTTACATGCCCAAGAATAAATCAGCAACTTCCCCAAACAAAGATAGTCCAGAGTCTGTTGGCTTGCTTACTGCTGTTGAAAGTAATTTATGTGTCCACTCTGTGTGCCAATATATAGCAGAATCATGTTATTTCTCTGTCCAATGTCCTGTCCATATCAGCCATTTCTAAGCCTTATTTCTCTAATATTCATGACTTTGTGGCTATCTTTGTTAATCTTGATTCACTACTTTCTTTCTTTTGAAAATCTCCCTCTTTAGTATCTTTATTTCTATAGATTCCTTCTACTTGGTATTCTCTAAATTGCTAGATTATAATTTTCCTCATTCTGTTCCATTAGTACAAATTGCCATACTGAGTAAATGTGGCTAGGAGAAAATTCCACCAAATCAAGAATATATTAGGCAAGGAAGATTATTAAAGATTGTAAGCAGGAGCTGATCTACCATAGCCCTCAATGATTTTAGTCACATTAGAAGTTGGTAGTCATCAGATTAATTCTCACTTTTTTCTGTATCTCTCTTACATAATGGGTTGTCAATTATGGAAACAGAAGTTCAGCGTATCTAAGAATTGGATTTGGCAAGGTTGCCATAACACTGCAGTTATGTAGAAATATATACTTAGTAGATACATATGCTAGGTAGAGCAATACAAATTCCAGTTATAGCATCACAATTGAGTTAATATTATTTGAAAGGGAGAACTGAAGATCAGAGTTAAAAAGCAGAATCCAGAGAAAATATTTTTGTCCAACTTTTATTTTGGATTTCGATCTTTTTCTTTGCTATAGATCTACAATATGCTTAATGTATAACTAATATTTACTGGCATTTATCAGTAAGTCAGTTTGACTATTTAATAGAGTTGAAGACAGCAGGTGAGAAAACTTTGCATCTTTGCCAAAATAATATGCATGTTCATTACTAAGTTCTGCACACCTAGATACTGTTAAAAGAGACAAGTACAAAGGTAAGAATAGAGGAGTTAATGGAAAATACTCCAATGTTATAGAAAATGTTAACTATCAAATTTAAAAATCATCCAAGCCAAGGACAATTGTCATAGTGAAACTAAGGGAAGCTGGAAGATATAAGCTGTTCTGTAAATATTACTCTATTTTTGAAATGTTAGAAGGGTACTAATAAAAATGTAATGAGTCATCAAAAGGAACAGTGACAGATTTGAGGGGTACTTTGCTGGTTTGATTTATTTTTGACTGAAACAGAAAAAACATTGGAGTGGATATGTTTAATGAATTGTTTGCTTCAGTCAGGACATTATAAGCAAGCAGCATTATATCTCAAAATAATTGTAGTCATTGTATTTCTGCCAAGACAGTTTTCCACACTTAACACACAAAGAGTCTTTAGGATTTCTTTAAATTGTATACATGTCTTTTGGAGCAGAAATACTGAGTACGGAATAAGTAAAGTTTTGTATCTACCCTTAACTTATTATCTTATTTCTTTTGCTATTTGTTATATTAGGTTTTTTTGTTTTTTAAATGGACTTTATTAGACTTTTTATTTTTTATATTTTTTTATTTAATTTAAGTGTTTTATGTACTGCTTAGTAACTAGCCAGAAATTATAGAAGTTTAAGCCATTCAGAGAGCTGGGTAAGGTACAGGTTTCATACAATGAAGTAGCTGGATTACTTTTCTTTATTGTTTTCATAGTTGCTTGAAGATGTGGCCACAGATCCAGTATATGTGAACATACAAGAACTTCAGTTGGAGCACAGTACTGCCACTGCCAACGATTCCCAGTCCCCATTCCAGCTGTGTCTCAGCAACCCTTTGAACAACTGGGAAATTCACACCGACACCGAAAGTGGTCATTTCTTCTATTACAATTCTGTGACTGGTCAGACAACTTGGGAGTCTCCCTTTGGGGCTTCCTTGAATAGTGTGAGTCTTTCCCGCTCTCACTGTACCAGCCCTGTCTCATCTGCTGAGTGGAATCAATATGTAGATGAAGCCAGTGGGCAAATATTTTTCTATAACGAAGCAACAGGTGAGACTTCGTGGGAAGCACCCCAAGAAACTCTCAATTCTCCAGAAATGCGGCGTGTATTTAGTAGAAAATCTCCGGATCGGAGGGTAAGTGGATGGGAAGAGAATTCTATTAAAACATCAAATACAAAGAAAAATGATAAAATAATGAAGTAAACTAAAATATATTGTGGTCATGATCCGTCCCACAACTCATAATTATTACTGGGAAAATATCTGGAGAAGAAGCAGTCCAATAGGACTGGATTTTGGGGTGGTCGTTCCATAATTCTCAAGCCTTGGGGGAAAAAAACGTTTAAGCCAGAATCCTCTCAACTGTTTGGGGAGGAAAAAAAGTTGTTTGTATATTGACTTCTTTTCTAATATTTTTTCAGCCACCAACTCCAGAAACCGATTACCCAAAACTTTCTCCTCATGAAGTCTCTCCAGAAGAAGGTTATTCTCCAGATGGATCCTACAAACAATTTGACTATGCTGGTATTCCTTCAGTAGACCAGGGTTGTGCTTCTCCTGGCACCCCAGAAACATCAATGTTTGATGTCCCAGACATGGTAAGAATATCTTGGAAAGACTGGGTGTGGGGCACAGAGGGAGATCCAAAGAAGAATTTCCAGACCATGAGAACTATTAAGCAATGGACTGGCCTACTTCCTGGTATTGTGCATGCTTCATCACTATAGGTTTTCAAACAAAAGTTGGGAAGTCAGTTGGGCAGATCTGAGGATTCCTGCCCTGGGCAAGTTGTTGGACTAGAAGGCCTCCAAGGTCGTTCCAATCCTATTATTGTGTGAATACAAGATTAATTATACAATGGGGCTGAGACATTCTAATGGTAGAATCAGAGCTGTTTAAATTAAAACAATAATGTAATCACATAGAACAAGAGATTTACTCTATAATGTATACCCAACCATCATACGTTATTCGGAAATGCATGGTTAAGCAAACCACCATTTGTCTCTAAGATCCCAGTTACTGAATGAGATGGACACAGTAAAAATGCCAATCTGTAAAACAAATTCTAACGTTTAATCAATTGGCATACAAATTCATCTGCTGAAAGTAAGAGGAGATAAAATAGGTTATCTATTGATAGGTGTAAATACAAACTTGAGTGTAACAATACAGTAGATCATGATCCTGGAGAACTGTGGTATGAGTGCCTGTATGTTGTTTACTGCTGCTAAAATTATTATACTTAGGTGACCACTTCTGGCAATCGCCAGAGCACCAGTAGTGGATCTAGTCGTGGCAGCAGTCCTTTTGCAAGTTGGTCCCCCAGCCAGTCAGTTCACCCTGGCTCAAAAGATGAGCAGGTATGGAAGAAAGGGTCTCTGCTTGCTGATGGCAGATCTGAAGTGGGGTTTTGATAAATAAATGGAGAAGCGAAGGGTTCACCTAATCCTTTGCATACTTTGAACCAGGAGAACCTTTTGGAAAGATGGAGGCAATGATGGGAATAGGATGGCCAAAATAGCTGCCACTTTCAAACAGCCCCTTAGTGCCTACAATTACAATTACAATTTCCACATTGTCCATTTCCTGATATTATTTCCTTAAATTATAACTGAGAGTCCAAGCCTCACCACAGTAGAAGAAACTCTAGAGTTATTTTCTCTCTAAGGAAGATGAAAAGGGGCTCCTATTTTAATCTGTTTGAAAATGCAAATATTAAATGTCTACCAAATAGGTTCCCAATTTTTAGTATCTTTCCCTTACTCTGGATTAAATTTGACAATATCTGAAGTATTGTATTGTCATAATTCCTAGATTTATTTCTTAAATTTACAATGGCCTAAGCCAAATGAAGATAAGCACACTTAACAAGTGAGGAGAGTTTACCCCTCCTCCCAGTGACTTTGGATTTGTTTAAAAGCAATCCCCAATGGCCCAAGGTTGTTGCTACTCTGCTACTGACCCTATCTCATAGCAGAGCCATCCTTTGCTCTGACGATGGGATTTTCTCCTGCAACCAGGACAAGATTAAATTGCCATTTCTTTTTCTCCACCTCCTCAGCTAAAATATCTTGAGAAAGCTGGGATGCTATATCGGACAAGAACTGCTGATAAAGGGAAACGGCTGAGGTAAGAGCGGCCTGTTGTGTATATTTTGTGGACTTATTTCAGCCTTTCTGGTGTAGGGAGAGGCAAGAAGGAAGTTGGAAATGGTCCTTTTTTTCTTGCTTGGAACTGGAATTAATCTATTAAAATATGGGGGTTTTTTTCTAGAACAATAATACACACTTGCAATTGTGGAATAGATCAGTTGATGTTGCCTTCTAAGGTCCTGCTTCCTCCTCCTTTACTCATTCAAGGCATAAGATAAAAATCTCTTTCTCTAATCAATAGCAGCCTAGATATCAGATAATTCTTAGGTGTTTTAATTCCTTGCCTCTAGATTGGCATAAGTCTTTAGCCACTAATATGAGGAAGACTTGGAAATAAAACCATATTCCTGAGTCACTACAAGGAAAGTAGTGGTAGCCATTAAGTTCCCCTCACGCCACCCAAAGAAATCTTCCTTAAGCATATAAGTGTTATCATTAAATTGAAAAGCAAGACTCTAACTAAAAGTGTGTAATGGGCATCATAGTTCTGTAAGACTATTTGAAAAGTGCTGGTTTAGGCAAGGTAGAGCAAAATTCCAGAGACTTAAGTGTATTTTGGGAAAGAAAATACATCACTAATAAATTCACTAATAAATCATTACTAATTAAGCAAAACCAAGCAAGGTTAAATGTAAATAAAGCAAATACTCAGTAAAATGAATAGCCACTTTAAGCCACAGTCGGAGGGGAAGGTGTTTGCCAATTGCCAGTTGCCTTGTTTGGCACATTTTCAAGAACTAAATGGGCCTACATTCCCCTGAATAAAAGCACTCATTGCAGAACAGTTATCCATTTCTCAGCTTTTCTGCCCCCACTCCTTTTTTATGTACTTGTGAGCAATTTGGAACTGATTGTATCTCCCTCTCATTCTTCAGCTATATATTGTCTGTCTATCTGTCTTGCATACTATTTTGAGCCTGGTTTCTCATGATCATTGAGTTGGTCATTCATAGAGACATACTCTCTTTGTGTGTTATTAAGAGTAATGTGTGTTGAAAAAGGACGAGAGAAAGAGAGAATATTGCTGTCTATGTTTGTATAGTTATACTGGGGTTTTTTTCCCCCAAACCCTTACTCTTCTGTTTATATCTACCCAGTTAATTCTGTGAATGATGTGTCCTTTCTTTACCTTCTTTTAGGAAGAACTGGGCCAGTGTGTGGACAGTCTTGGAAGGTGACGCCTTAATATTTTTCAAGGACTCCAAGCACTCAGCTTCCAGCGGTGCAGTAAGTCTTCAGATTTAGCTTCCTGCATTGAAATAGCTAGTTGATACTGCAGTTGAATAGAGAGTTGGGGAAGAAATTCAAATTTATAAATACAATTAATTTAAAAATAATCTTCCTTTATATGAACCGGCCCAATTCTTGATGTATCATCAGGAGTCTTTTCTTCTCAAGTCACAGTTGCATTTGGTTAGCAAAAATCCATTTCCAGACTTTGAAATATGTGTTTCTTTTTGCGTGTGAATAAAATTTCTGTTTGGCTCATATGATTTTTACAAATAATTTTTTTAAATATGTATGTCCAGTCAAAAAAACTTATCAGAAACTATATTAATAATTTAGGATAACATTAAAATTAAAGCAAAATTAGTATGAGGAAGACTTAAACAATTACACTGTATATAAAATAACTTTTAAAAAATACCAAATTGCTTTGAAGTTCTCTTTCTTGCCTCTTTATTGGATAAAATTTAATTAAATGATAATAAATTTCATATGAGTCATCCTTATGTGGAATTTCAGCAGAAACCTTTCCTTCATTTTGCCACACTCCCTTATTTTACACATTTGATTCGTTGTGTGTTTTCTTTTTTGAGAAGCCCTGAAAGTTGTTACTACAGCATGCCCAACTGTATTTATGCCCAAATTTATTTGATCTTTTAAATGATGACCCTTTTTATCTTTAAGTCTATTTTTTTCTTTCTTAAGCATTTTGTTGAAATAATAGGATAAACTATGCCAAAAAGATTACTGTCCCATCTCTCTTATAAAATTAATAAGTTAATTAGGATGCAATTTTGCCATATTATTCCCAACCATCTTGCCATTGATAATGTTAGCTGTGCGATGAAGTATTGTTTTAACATTCTGGAGGACACAATGATGGAGATACGGTAGTTGCCTTTGTGGACTTTCATCTCTAACAGCTAAACCTTACTTTAAATTAGAAATTTTTCTGTTTTCATTTATATTCATACCAATTGATTAGAAATATGTATAAATAACTAAAATCTTACTCACATGGCACATTTGGCCCAAAATCTGGATGTTTGTGGAAGCAAGATACATTAGTCATAATAGAATAATTTGTATACTGGATAGGTATGTGATAAAGGAGGATGGGAAGTCAGGAGTAATGATCCAATCTGAACATTTGTTTTATTTCTACTTTTCTTCTTTGCACATTTAGAAGTATCCCTCTGTGCTAAGTAGCCCAGAGTTTAGAGCGAATCTTCATGGAGCATCTCTTTCCTGGGCCCACAAAGACAGATCAAGTAGGAGGAATGTTTTGGAGGTAAGAAATGTTGGCCATCATTGTCAAGTTTGTCAGAATTTAGAAAGAAGGAAAAAATGTCCCTATTCCCTGGACCATTGCTGCTGTATATGGAAAAATTAAAAGGCATTCCTCTTATTGACACAGTGAATACATTTTAGGAAATGTATCTTATGCTGTTTGAAGAAAAATGTTAAGGGATAGTAGGCAACCAACTGCTGAACCTGTAGTTATGATGGGGAGGGCAATCTCCAAAGCATCCCATCTTTTGTCAGAGCTAGCCTGATGTTAAAGAATCAATTTAGTTATTTCTTGATATGGATTATTATTATTATGGAAATGTAATGTGCTTTATCCTAAGTCACTCATAAAATAATTCTAAAAAAACTAATGAAGACTTGCAAGTTCCATTTGGTAAATTAGAACAATGTTCAATATTTGTGGAGAACAATGTTTAGATATCACATACAAATGCTTGTTCTGTTGTAGCTGAAGACACGGGATGGCTCAGAGTATTTGATCCAACATGACTTGGACTCCATTGCCAGCATGTGGCACAGTGCAATTAGTAATAGAATCAGCAGACTGGTATGTCTCTTGTTACTGAATCTATGCTACCCCAAATGAACCAGGAATCTTTTTCATATACTGTATAGCCAGGGTGGGAGTCATCAAGATGGTATGTACAATCCACCTTCACTTAAACTCTCAAAGTAGAGAGATATAGCTGTTGTGTTATGGTTCCATATCTAGCCTTTTCAGAGATTACTAAAATACAGCAATTCTCATCATTGGCTGAGCTAGCTGGCACTGTTGGGAGTTGAACCTGGAAGGGTACATATGTCTTATTCCTGACATACAACATGATAAAGTTAAAATCTCTGGGTTATGTTTTTATGTTGTGGTTCCTGAATGTAGGTAAATTCCATGCAGATCAGGGGCATTTAAGTGTATCAGAAGATGGATTTAAAAAAAAAAAAAGTTCCCTTTTGCAAATGCAGTACAAGTATTTTCTTTCTGGTAGAAAAGCCTCTTTTTTCACAGTGAACAGTTTTAAACACTCTGGTGGGGAAATACAGCAATTCCTGGCTTTAAATCCAGAAAATATAATTTTGTTTTTAAAAAATTCTTTTTGTGAGTTCAGATAAAAGGAGAAGGGATGGCAACTGATAAAATGTTTCCCCTTCTCTTCAGCAATGAGCAAGCCGATATGACATAAATATATGCAAAACTTGTCATCGAACTTAACATGCACTCAAACTCACTTTGTGGTTATTGCACATAGAGTGATGCTTTTTTTTCTGCCATTGCTCTGCTTCATTCATGGGATTTCATAGGAGCATCCAATGACTCTTGTTTTGATTTGTAAACCTTCCAATTTTTTAAAATTATAATTTTCCATGCATGACAGTAGAAATCCTTTATTTCCTTTCCTATCTCCTTTTCTTTATATATTGATCTTTGAATCAATATTATTACAAAGTTATTATTACCACTGTTGC
>JAOYMU010000077.1:61591013-61601095 GCA_025802295.1 Psammodynastes pulverulentus
CATCTGTGCATGTTTTCCAGCTACTGAAAACTCAAAAAGTGCCGATTCGACCAAACTGGTAGCTGGAAAACATGAGCAGATCATCTCCGATCATCTGTGCATGGTTTTTAGCTACCGGTTCGGCCGGCTGGGGAATTCTGGGAGTTGAAGTCCACAAGTCTTAAAGTTGACAAGTATGGACATCCCTGCTATAGGAAAACATGCACCATCTAGGAAGAGTTTCCAGTGTTGGAATGCTGATTTAACAGCAAAGAGTTCTTTATTTAAAATGTGGGGCAGACAGAGCTCTGGCAAAGAAGGCGCATGGCAAGAGGCATGCAAAGAGCTGCTTTAACTCTTTAAAGGCTGATTGGTGCGTAGCAGTGGTGGTTTCCTACCAGTATTGCCACCAATTCGCTGAGAGTACGCACACGCATATGCGCACGCCCCCTCTGTGCGCGCCCCCTCCTCCATTCTGCACATGTGCGCACTGATCAACTGAGAGGACTCTTTGATCCTCTCAGCTGATCAGCGTACTTTTTTAGCAACCGGTTCACCCAAACCGGCAGCTTAAAAATTGGCTACCGGTTCGGCTAAACCGGTAGCTAAAAAAAATTGTGCGTCAGCTGATTGGCACACACATGCACGGAAGGTAGGGGGAGCGCGGGGGCGCACAGAGGGTTTTTTTAGCTACCAATTCAGCCAAACCGATAGCCATTTTTTTGCTATCAGTTTGCCCGAATGGCAGTTTTTTCTGAAGAATACCACCTCTGGTGTGTAGACACCCAAGCGAATTTAATTCCCTTCTTTGTCACTTTGGTCAATGGTTTGGCTTTATGAACAAAGTCTAGTATAAATTTCCTGCAGAAATTAGCAAAGCCCAGGAAGCATTGGACATCTTTGGCTATGTGAGGGGCTTGCCAGTCTAGTACAACTTGGACATTCTGAGGGTCTGGAAATACAGTAGTCCAAGAAGTCTAGTTGTTGTAAATCAAAGGCACATTTTTCTGGCTTGGCAAAGAGGTGCTTATCTCTTAATCTATTGAGGACTGTTTGCACGTGGTCTGTATGCTGAGCCTCATTCTCAGAGTAAATTAAAATATTATTCAAATATAAGACCACAAATTTATCTTGAAAAACTTGGTTCATGAATCTAGAAAAGATGGCCAGGACATTGCACAGACCAAAAGGCATCACTTTATATTCAAATTTGCTGTATCTGCTGTCAAAGGCAAATTAAGTATTCATGGCCTTTTATTAGAATAAGGTTGTAAGCATTGTGGATGTCTAGTCTTGTAAAAATGCTTGCTTTCAGTACTCTATCTAATAGGTCTGGAATGAATGGCAGTGAATAATGGTTTCTTACTGTGGCTGTATTTAAAGCCTTGTAATCATGGACCACTCTCAGTTGGGGGGGGCGGTATTACTGTTATTAAGGGTGTTGCTTCTTGGATATGAAGAAGGTGGAAGCTGAGGCAGGTGACTGGGGGTGGGTGGTCATATGAATCCCTTTTGCAAATTACAGTGCAAATATTATTTTAAAGTTTCTAATTCTGTAGTAGATATTTGGAATTGTCTCTTGGTAGGAATTTTAGCACCAGGGACCAGGTTTATGATGCAATCACAATTTCTATGTGGAGGGAGGGCCGAGGCTTCTTCCTCCCCAAACCATCAGCGCTGATATATACTTGTCAAATTGGGAAACTCTCTGTGAACCATTGGAGGAGGATTGGTGGGGGGCTTTGGAGGGCTGATCACAATGAGAAAAGCATTCAGGATTTTCAAAGGCAATAAATTGATTTTTCCACTTAATATTGGGATCGTGGTCTTGTAACCAAACAGTTCCCAGCACTAGTGGAAAATCGATATGTTCCGCTACAAAGCGAGTTAACTCTTCAGAATGCTGATTTACAGGTAATCCTCAATTTTCGACCACAATTGAGCCTGAAATTTATGTTGTTAAGTATTTGTTAAGTGAGTTTTGCCCCATTTTACAACTTTTCTCATCACATTTGTTAAGTGAATCATAGCAATTGTTAAATTAGTAACATGATTGTAAAGTGAATCTACTTTCCCCATTGACTTCACTTGACAGAAGGTCGCAAAAGGACACTCCAGGACACTGCAACTGTCATAAATATGAAGCATTTGTCAAGCATCTGAATGTAAATCATATGACTATGGGGATGCTGCAGTGGTCATAAGTGTGAAAAAGGGTCATGTCACTTTTTTCAGTGCCATTGTAACGGTCACTAAATGAACTGTTGTAAGTCAAGGAGTACCTGTATTGTTAACTTCAAAGGCACTGTGACATGAGTAATTGGACCAGCTTTTAAAATTTGGCCATCAATAGTTATCACTGGTAATGGAGATTTCAGAGAAACTATGTTAGGTTTCAGTACCATTGTTAAGCTTATGAAGTCAGAGATTGCCCCAGATTCTATTAAAACAAGGATGGTAATTTCCTGACCCTGGGAAGTGTCAGGGTAGAATCAAATTTTATTAAAATACCACAGCATGGAGGAATTGAACTCCATTAGGTGCTTGGGTGGCCTCCCTCTGTGAGGGAAGCATTTCTCATTTTCTTGGCCTTGGGGCTTGTTGTCCAGGCAGCAAATTGTGGAGACATTGCCAAGCTATCTGTTGCCTCCTGGGAGGTTTAGTAGGGCAATTCTTGACTACGGAGCCAGACTTTCCTCAATAGAAACCAAGGTCGAGCTCTCTGGGTCTTTGCCACTCTTCTGCTCCCGGGGTTTGTCTGGCTGCTTCAGTTTGCATCAGCTCTTCAGTGTTCAGAGGGTAGGGAGACTATGGGTTGAGACAGGGAAAGTCAGCTTTGGAAGTGGTTGGCTGTGGCTGCCAAAAAATGCTTTTAAGTTCTGCAAGTCGAGACTCAGCTGTTGTAGCAGCTAGGTAAAGATCTTTTAGATCCTGGGGATTACCTTGTGTTTGTTCTGTGATTATGGCTTGGTTGAGGTCCTTCTTGAATTATGCCCTTCGGACTGACTCATTCCAATCCATACATGCTGCAATGAACTTGAAACCTTCAATGTATGTTCTCACAGAATTGTTACTTGGCAGAGTTGAAAGATGCCCTGTTTGGCAGTTTCCATCCGAATAGGGTCTCCACAATGCTTCCTAAATCTAGTAAGGAAATTTGGGTAACTATCCAGGATGAGATTGTTGGTTTCGATGAGTAAAAGCACTCATTGGGCAGTCAGTTAAACGTGTGCTGGTAAAGACCCTTGATCTGCTTTTTGGAAACTCCCCAAGTTGGGTGCTGATGAACACATCTCACTGTGCTAAGATTGTTCCCATCTTATCAGACCACCATTGAATCTCTATGGTAAGCAGCCAGGAGACTTGGGGATGAGTGCAGCACGAACTGGCACTTGTGCCAGAGTGGGTGGAGCAGTTGGTTGTGGTGGCAGAGGAATACCTTGTTGAGTCAAGATCTACATTTGCTGCATCATCTGTTGAAAATTGGATGCAAAATTCCTGATTTCATCTTCAGTGCCATCTTGGCATCTGCTGATAGAGTGGAGGTCCAGCTCATCTGCTATTGCTGCAGCTGTGGGATCTGAGGTCATAGGTAGGGTATTCTGGAGCCCAAGAAAATTTTGGTGAAGGGAATAATTCAGATTAATGTCAAGCTCCAGAGAAATCAAGAGATTCAGGCAGTTCAGCTGAGTATAAACATTAATTGCAAGCTTAAACTCTCCACAAGAATCTGAGATATTAACTGTCAAAGCAAATTGGTGGTGGATAAGAATGAAAGGAATTCAAGTTAGACTGGACTTCGATCTTTTGTGGGAATACAGGGACTCATGACTGATGACACATTTGACCACTGCCTTGGGCCCAGTCTGATTATCTCCTACAGTTGCTTAGTATAATATGCAAGTATATATCTGAGGTATCATTATTATTCAATTATTAAAGTAGTTCAGAACTTGGCAATCCTTTATTACCCAAAAAACATGCAGTAAAAGAAGATTCTTCAGCCTTCTTTGCCCAGAACATAACACTGTTGGTACTGGGGAAGGTGATAATTTTCATATCTATTGAAAAGGCATGTGGAAAAGGTGATTTAGGATAGAGACTCTTGGATACATATATACATATACATCATTCATTTCATTGAAGCCTTTCTTCAGTCAAGTCTACCATGATAGTGGATTCAAAGGTGCTTTTTCAAGAGGCAACTGGACTTTCTGGTTTTTCTTTGAAGACATTTCATTTCTCATCTAAGAAGCTTCTCCAGCTCTGACTGGATGGTGGGGAATGGAAGGATTTATACTCCTAGAAGACAGGTAGTCATTTGCATTCTTTTAGAGAATAGTTGAGGCCACTTGGAAGATTATCTGTGTTGTCACAGTCCCCTGAGTAGTGCAAATGGGTGTGGGTCTTCTTGCAACTGTTGAAAGGACTATATTGTAGACTGGAAATAGATGATGTCATATCTCTCCCCCTCTGTGGAGGGAGGTGTTCAATTTTGACATAGTCTCTTTGACCTCTCTTTCAAACCAGCGGTCCTCTCTGTCCAAAATGTGGACTCAAAAGAGTGCCCTTGGTCTTTTAAATGCAGATGGACTTCTGATTCTTTGTCCTGATGGGTTTGTTCTACTATGTTGTGCCATGCGTTTATGAAGTGGTTGTTTTGTTTTCCTAACGTACAGATCTGCACATGGCTCAATGCATTCTACTGCATATACCATGTTGCTCAGTTTGCTTCTGAGTATTTTATCCTTAGAGTGGACAAGCTTCTGACAATCTATTTTTGGGTTTGAAGTATGCATGTATTATGTGTTGGCTGAAGATCCTTTTGAGCTTTCCGATATTGCTGCAATGTATGGAATGTCAATGTTGCTTCATTTATTGTTCTCTTTGTGTCTGTTATGGAGGAGCTCCTGTAGGGTCTTTTTTGAGATTTGATGAAAGCCCACGGGAATAGCTACGTGTTCTGAGGGCACCCTTGGCGTGTTTTAGTTCTTTCCCATCTTCAGCTCAGTAGTGTAGGATTCTGATGACTCCCATTTGTGCTCCAGACGGTAATGAGAATCAAAATATAAATACTGATCTCTGTGTGTGGGTTTTCTGTAAATGTCAATGCTAAGGTTTCTGTCTTCCTTAATGTGTGCTGCATGGTTTAGGTAGGCTAGACTATTTCCCTTAACATTTTCCCATGTGAATTTGATGTATCAGTCCACAGAGTTGATATGTTTGGTGAATGCTTCCAATTCCTGTGTTTTGATCTTGACCCAAGTATCATCTACATATCTATACCAGGGACTGGGTGGAATTCCTGTAAGGAGTCTAGGGCTTTGGTTTCTATCTTTTCCAGGTAGAGATTGGCTACAATCGGGGACACAGGTGAACCCATGGCACAGCCGTTTTTGGTCTGTAGAAATATTCATTGTATTTGTTATATCTTCATTTATTATTATAAATGACCAGCTGCCTGCAAGGAGTATAAATTCTTCCATTCCCCACCATCCAGTCAGAGCTGGAGAAGCTTCTTGGATGAGAAGTAAAATGTCTTCAAAGAAAAACCAGAAAGTCTAGATGCCTCTTGAAAAGCATGTTTGGGACAACTATGACCTTGATGACTGAGAATCTCCATAGACATTGCTCAAAGGATAGAACAGTTAACACAACAGATAACAAAATAACAGAGTCTGAAGGGGCCTTGCAGGTCTTCTAGTCCAATCCCCTGCTCAAGCAGGAGACCCTATACCATTTCAGACAATTGTTTGCCAAGTCTCTTTTTAAAAGCCTCCAGTGATGGAGCACCCACAACTTCTAAAGGCAAGCGATTCCACTGATTTATTGTTCTCACAGTCAGGAAATTTTTCCTCAGTTTTACGTTCTTCTTTCCTCGATTAGTTTCCATTCATTGTTTCTTTTCTTGCCTTGTGGTGCTTTGGAAAATAGGTTGACTCCCTTCTTCTTTGTGGCAGCCCCTCAAATATTGGAACACTGCTATCATGTCACCCCTAGCCCTTCTTTTCACTAGACTACATATACCCAATCCATTCTTCATACATTTTAGCCTCTAGCCCTCTAATCAGTGGTATTGTGCTGGAATGGGCTTTTTAAATCATATTTTTCAGTTTCCCAAGCTTCTTGAGTTGTTTTCCCCTTTAATATTTTCATCCGTGGTATCCTTCCCAAGTTCTAAATTTGTTGAAATCAGCTCTTTTAAAGTCTAAGACATTAGTTTGATTATGTTCTATTGCTTGTGTCTGCATGATATTGAATTCTAATATGGTCTGGTCACTCTCTGCCAAAATTCCTGCAATTCAACCTCCTCTCTCTTTTCTTCTCTGTTAGTAAGAATTAGGCCCAGTATTCCAGGGGTGGGCTTCAAAATTTTTAGCAAAAGGTTCTCTGCCCTTTGCTGAGTGGGCGTGGCAATGGTGGGCATGGCCTAGTCGACCTTCTGCACTATGGTTTTCACCCTCCCCAGGCTCTGGAGGCTTTCCTCCCTGGGCTCCAGAACTTCCAGGAGACCCATTTCCCCCCTCCCTGGGCTCCAGAGGCTCTGTGGAGGCCAGAAATGGGCCCATTTTTAGCCTTCAGAGGTTATCTGTTGTGTTAACTGTTCTATCTAGTCTCCGGGAGGCCCATTTTTCTAACTTCCCGAGCCTCCGCATGGGCCCTGCTCTTACCTGGGATCCAAAACAGGCTGTGTGGGGACTCCTGGGAGGGGAGGGATAGGCGTGGCCAGCCAGTCATTAGAACTACTGGTTTAATGAACCAGATGTAAAATTAGCATCCGGTTCACTCGAACTGGTGCAAACCAGTAGCAGCCCACCCCTGCAGTATACCCATTCCTCTGGTTTCCTTCTCTACCTTTTATATGATAAAGTTGTCAGCTAGGATAGTCAGAAACCTGATTGATCTCCCACTTGATGCAGAGTTTGTCTCCCATTTGATATTGAAGTAGCTATTACTACTACTACTTCTATTACTACTGTGCTGTGTTTCCCACATATATTTGTTAATTCATTAGCAAAAAGTTCATATATTTCTTCTGTTTGGTTGGATGGTTTGTAGTATAAGACAATGTCATCTTTTTTTCCCTTTTATATTGACCCATATGCAGTCTAGGAGGTTTCATCCTTGGTTTATGCATTTCTGTAGAAATTACATGTAATGTAATGCAATTTCACCTTCTCTTTTGTTAGGTCTGATTCTTTTGAACAATTTATATCCTTCCATCAGTACATTCCAGTCATGAATTTTATCACACCAAGTTATCCCATCAGTTTGGGGGCAATTGGTTTGTTCTCCATGTACCTACTCATAAGCTGCTTCTTAACTATTTCAATACTTTGAAGCCAATATGTGTTCATATTTACTTTTATTAACTTTAAAATGGTGAGTAAAGAACACTACAGTCAATCAATGCTCATCTGCAACTTTTTAATAGACCTGTTTTGAGGGAAATAATTCTTTTAAAAAGTGTTACAGTTTTTAAACCTGACTGACTGATATAAGGTTAGGGTATTGAAACTCAGAATCAAGAGGCGAGTTAAAGCAAGAAAAAAACAATGGGAAAAAAAACAATGTCAGAAAAACTAGAATAGAACTAAGGAGGGAAAAGGCTTAGCTCTGTAACACAAGTGATACAGTGAGAAACTGCAGGAATGCTTGGCTTTGGAACACATTCTAAACTGACACAATGAGGTTGGGCAGAAGTACCCTAAAGCAATGGAAACAGCAATACAAAAAGAAAACATTAGACTGCAATCTGCCAAAAATTTATTTCCTTGGAAAGACATTTTGACTGTAAAACATGATGGATGAGATGAGCCATGGTTTCATTTTGCTAAGCACATACTTAAGTAAGTAAAGATTCAGTTAATCTTTATGATTAATTGAAGTATTATATTGTTGAAAACAATCTGGCAAAGATATATAATACTTCAATTAATCATAAAGATAATCAAAGCAGGGAGCAGATCATTTGACAGATGCTAGCAAGAAAAAGTGAGGATGAGCACAATATAGATATATGGTTATATGAGTAGATTGCCCAACATTTCAACATATTAGCAAGGATTTAAATCCCTGTTGCTCAAAAAGCAACCTTATAATGCTTGAGAAAAAAGTTACTGTGGCCCATGTTATTGTTTGGAAAGACTGTGAACTCTGTTCAATACTTATTCAAATTGCTTGACATAGAATTCTTCTGTGTCTTTATCTTGAGTCTCAGATATTTTTTTTAAAGAAGTCTCTGAAAGCCAAAGGTTTCATTATTCCTGGTATATTTAACTAGCAAGACTTCATTTCATTCAGTTTTAATTCAGGTAGAAGTGTTTCTGAAGACATCTTGCTGTTGAGCTGTCCATTCATCCTCTGAGGTCACCAGGAGCATCAATGGAGACTGTGGTGATTGTAGCCATTGGGGTATTGGCAACCATCTTCCTGGCTTCTTTTGTGGCCCTGGTTGTGGTATGTAGGCAGCGTTACTGCCGACCCAAGGACTTTTTGAATCATTATGATACCAGGTGAGATGATTTTTCAACTGTGGATTCTAGTAATTCATTCACTCACCTGGAATGTTTTGGGACAGCAATTTCCAGAATTTGAAACCAGGATCACCAAAATTAAGAAGTGGAGGCACTGCAGGCACAGCACATCTGAAAGATTCCAAAATGGGAATATCTAATCTATGACGTTTGTTAATAATAAATGACAGTCAATTAAGGATTCTATGAGTAAATTTTGATCTCAAAACATGCTGAATTTATTGGTCCAAAGTTTAAGTTTAATTAGGGATGTTTTGACACACACCCCCAACAATGCCTTAGATTTCTTTTGTGCTTCCTCCGAGGCCTATTGTTGATCTAACTGGCACCCTGGAGACACAGTCTGAACCCTCTGAATTGGAGATGGACGATGTGGTAATAACAAACCCACATATTGAAGCAATCCTGGCAAATGAGGACTGGATTGACGACGCTTCGTAAGTTGGGTAGCAATGCCTTCCAGGCTGCATAATCTGGAAGGGGTTGTGTTTTTTTCTGCTGCATGCAATTTGGGGCAAAATGGGACCAGAGAATAAAACCCCAAAATCTCTTCTAATTCCTCTCTTTAAATGTTTAGTACAGAAGTACTACAGTGAAAAGGATTAATAGTCAAGTATTTGACAAATATAGCTGAACCAAACCCACTTTTTCACCCATTATTAACCAATGTTGGTGGGGAGAAGAAACTGCAAAGGATAAATAGTTAGCTTTTGAAAGTATCTTTGTTATCCAACAATCTTTTGTTTTTAGCTGAATGATACTTTCCTTTCATTATGACCACCATTAACCTTAAACATCCATTTTGCCTCCATATTAGAACTAGGCCCTTGCTGGCAGACTGTTTTTTAATTACGTCTGCCACATAGGTTGTTTTTTGCTTCTCCTCAAAAATCAACTAGTGGTTGCTATCTCAGTCCTTCCATGCTAACATTTTGCATGGTCTTATCTCATCTGATACCCTTTTTCTTTATCTGAGAATGCTGATGATTGCAGGCCCTGTACTTCCAATGCATCTTATCTTTGAAATATTAATTTAAATGGAATAACAAAGAGTGATTTGGAGATAAGACTATAACAAACCTAATTCTAACTTACTACTCATTTGTGCAAAATATTGGTATGAATTTCATTCTTGTTTAAAAAAAGTTAGGTAATGTCTTTGCGCCTTAAAATGTGTGTGTCAAGGTTCTGACTGATGAACCCAAAGGAGTCAGCACTCCAAGACTTTCAGTTTCTTCAAATAATTGCTTTATTGAGTACATCATTTCAATATGGATGATCTTAAACCCAGCTTTGGCTATTTCCCATGTTCTCAGTACAATTAAAGATCCCTCCCTCACAAGTCACATCAATGGTGGGATTCAAATAATTTAATAACCGGTTCTCTGCCCTAATGAGCAGCTGGATAGACATGGCTGGGTGATCATGTGATTGGGTGGAGCTCAGGCGACAGTAAGTCTGGGCGTACTGCCAAGAACCTTTAGCTGTGATATGGGTTAACTAAGAGGCAGTTTCTGTAAGCAGGGCAATAAAGATTAGGCTAGAAACAACACCAGAATGTTTCCT
>JAOYMU010000077.1:61624826-61635136 GCA_025802295.1 Psammodynastes pulverulentus
TGTTTGCAGATTATAGGCAGATTGACCAAAAATATTACAGTAGAAATACTCTTGATACAGGTTAGAATTAATTAATTAATTAATATAAATTACACAAGAATATTTTCCTCTTCCTTTTCTTTACTCACTGCCACTTTTTATAGTCCAATGATATCATCTTGGGAATCGAATTTTTCTTGTAAAAGTATGCAGAAACTATTTTATTTTTGTGCTTTTTCAATTGTCTCTTTACTCTGTACAGACTTGAGGCAATATGCAAATCTAAACAAAAATACAATATTGTAGGGCAAAATGAAAACAAGTTGGGAAGTCCCTCCCCCCGAAGAATGAAACATTTTGAGGAATATTAAAAAAGACAGAATTTTATATTTCCCTAAATAAGAAATGGAGAAACATATTTTTTAGAGGCAGAAAACAGACTCAGTCTTTCTTAATAGCCTCCAGCAGATATTTTGGGTCCATTAAGAAAGATTACACCAGTCCAGAGCAGTCCAAAGCCCCTTCAGTGCACCACGCCCAGAGCAGTCCAAACTTCAACCATACTTAGCTCAGATAAGCACATAGGATTTGTATTTCCTCTTTTGCCTACAGAGCCAGCTATAACCCCTACATGACACATAAGAATCTGACAACAGCCAATAGAATACATGTTCTTGCACAGGAAGAGGAAGCTCAAGTGCAAAGCCCAAAGAAGATATTAAAAAAACCACTCTCAACTCCATTTTGGTCAGCTTTCCATGTGGTTCTGCTTCATCAATAAATCATCTTTCCAGTGTCTTTCTCCTAGCTTGGAACTGAACCAGATGGATATTTCTTCCCACACAAGCAATCCAGAGAAAAATTTCAATTGAATTTTAAATTTCAATTTAACCAACCATCTAAAAGGCAAAAGAATTACCATTCATTGCACAGAGGTTTGCTATCAGTAGCTAGCAGTTTGGAAGAAACTTTCTTTTGTATAAACCATATTGTTTTTCAGAGGATAGGTGGATTGAGAAAAAATTGTCTTTGCTTTCACCTGTCCCAAAGGTGCTTTTTCAGGAGGCAACTGGACTTTCTTGTTTTTTTCTTTGAAAGAAAGAAAGCTTCTCATCCAAGCTTCTTCAGCTTTGACAGGATAGTGGGGAATGGAAGGATTTATATTCCTTTCAGGCAGCATCCTTTTAGAGGGTGATTGAAGCACTTGGAGGTCTATCTGTGTCCTCAGGGTCATCTGAATAGTGCTCCTGGTTCCTGTAGTCTGCATTTTTTCCTCTGGAAATTTCACCTCAAGGTTAAAAGCCAACTTCTTTTTGAGGTATCTGCACATGCAATCCCTCTTGAGTTAGTTATCAAGTCCCTTTTTTGTATTTCTGCTCAGCACTTCTCATTTTTATTAGCAAAGCATCTTTTAGAAAAGCATCTTCTGCCTTTCTTTGGGCCGAGGATTGCTACAGCTAGAATGGCATATAAAGGATTGCTCTACAGAAATGCTAGTGCTGCACAAAAACGTATCATACTACTTCAAGGACTCAATATTAGTATTATCCTTTTCAATTACAAGTAGTCTTTGACTTAATAACTTTTTATTTAGCTTGAAGTAACCGTTTGAAGTCACAACAGCAGTGAAAAAAAATAACATACCGGTATTTATTTTTAGTTATGACCGTTGCAGAATACCCATGGTCACATTATCAAAATTTGGATGCTTGGCAACTGGCTCATTTTTATGATGATTGCAGTGTCCCAGGGTCATGTGATCATCTTTTGTGAGCTGAAAGTCAATAGGGAAGCCAAATTCACTTTACAACATTACTAATTTAACAGCTGCAGTGATTCACTTAACTACTGCGGCAAGAATATCATAAAATAGGGTCAAATTCATTTAAAAACTGTCTCACTTAGCAACAGAAATTTGGGCTCAATTGTAGTCATACATCAAGAACTGCCTATCCTTATAAATCAAACTGCATGTAATTGTTAAATTTTAAAATACACATATATACCATGATCATATCCTTCTGTATTCACATTTTAACTTATTCCTTTAATACCTTTTTAGATTGAAAATTAAAAAAAGTAGTCAGAAGCTACCACTCCAAAACCATATCTCATAATCGGGAAGGAGGACAAGCAGAACAATGATATTGTACTGTTTCTCCCTGGTGGAGCGCCCCAAGTCCTGTTTCTTTTGCAGGACAACGGCGCTGCTGCTGCTCTCAGTGAGTCAGCAGCGTGACTGCCAGATGCCCAGCCGCCTGGACTGGATCGGCACCTCGTTGCCCGCGAAGGAGGGGCACGTGAGCGTGCTGCGCGAGGCAGCCCTGGGCTTCGGAAGCGGATCGGGAAGCCTTGGCCTCGAACTGTCTTGGTTTGCGAGCAATTTTAAGACGTCCTCTGTACTTCAATTCCCAGAATTCTCCAGCCATGTTGAGTGTGGAATTCCACACATCGTACGATTGTTCAGGTTGAAAAACGCCGATGTGTAATTCATTTAGCGGCGCTGATTTTATCCTTAGCATGATAGAACTGCACGCCGGGTATTTTGCATATGGATTAGTGATATTGAGATATATAGATCCTGGAGATTTGTAACTGTGTTAATTAAAAATGATTTGTTCGAGCTTGATTAGTCGCCTTAAAGAACTTAAAGCTGTACGTATACGGTGATTCCTGTTGCGCAATTTGCGTAACTTAGTTTCACGGAATTTACATAAAGAAATTGTTACATATTTTTTTAATTGTTTCTGCGTTATTCCTAAATTCTGCTGGGTGCGTGTTACCATTTGCTTTGAATTTTGAACAAAAACAATATTTTTGAGGGGGCACCCGGATTTGAACCAGGGACCTCTTGGTCTGCAGTCAAATGCTCTGCCACTGAGCTATACCCCCCTGGCTTGTTTTTCACTTGCTATCGTTTCTCTTCAAAGGAGGGAAAATAAACTATACTTTTTGTTTACAACAGGAAGATTTCGACTCCTGATAATTAGTATTTAGAAACAATTCAACACATTAATATAAACAGTTTATTATGGCGTTTACCTTTTTTGACCAAAAAATCATTGCTTTCACTTTGGTCACTAATATATAGAATTGATTTTTTTTAATGCTTAATGATGATAGGAAAAACTCATACATTTTAGTATTTAAAATATGTTTGAGTTTGATTTTGATTATCAAGAAAGACAAACATTAAAACTGTAATTTTCTGAGACTGAATCTGAGAACTTGTACTGGTTGCTGGATTGAAAAGCTCATTACCCCTCCTAAAAGGAGGGCATAGGATTCCATATGGGATTCCGCATTATATTGTAAAAATAATCTATAGCCTGATGCTCTGAAGACATGTTGGGTTTAGTATCCTCCACCAGCATGACAAATGGAAATTATGGATGGGGATGATGGGAAGTGTAACATACATGGAAAATATGGGCTTTGGCAGTCTTTTAATGATCAGTAGCACACTTATTGCAATTTACATCTTCATTATAACAGAATAATAGACATTGGAAGGGACCTTGGAGGTTTTCTAGTCCAACCCCCTGCTCAAGCAAGAGACCGTATACCATTTCAGACAAATGGATGTCCAGTCTCTTTTTAAAAGCCTCCAGTGATAGAGCACCCATAACTTCTGAATGCAAACCAATGCACTTTCACAAGAAATTTCTCCCTAGTTCTAGATTGATTCTCTCCTTGATTAGTTCCATCCATTACTTTTTGTCCTGCTTTCAGGTGCTTTGAAGAATAGGTTGACACACACACACTCCTTTTCTTCATTGCAGAACATATTCTTCATACGTTCTAGCTTCCAGCTCTCTAATCACTTTGTTGCTCCTTTCTGAACACATTCCAGAGTCCCAACATCTTTTTTATGTTGTGGTGATCAGAACTGAATGCAATATTCCAATGTGGTCTTACCAAAGTCTTATAAAGCAATACTAATTCTTTACATGATCTTGATGCCATCCTTCTGGTAATGCAGCCTAGGATGGCATTAGCTTTTTTGGCAGCTGCAGCACACTGCTAGCTCATATTAAGTGGTTGTCTCCAAGACTCCAAGTAATTCCCTCTCAGTTATTTCTATTGAGCAACATTTCACCTAATCTGTGTACCTGCCATTTGGTTTTTCTTGCCTAAGTGCAAAACCTTACTTTTCTCTACATTGAATTTTATTTATTTTATTATTTAGAGAGGGCCCAGTATTCAAGTCTGTCAGGATCCATCTGAATCTTGAGTCTATCTTCTGGGATGTTGGCTATTCCTGCCAACTTAGTGTCATCTGCAGATTTGATGAGTTCCCCTTTTATTCCCTCATCTAAATACACAGTCAAGATCCCCTTCAGAAGCTTCTATAAATCAATCAAAATTCAATCAAAAACATTAGCCTCAAACACTCCTCAAATTTTCAAGTGCAGTCCTGAGAACATTATATATTTGTACAGCTATATTGTTGGATAGGGGAAGAAAAAAATGAAAAATGAAAATAACAAAACAGATAATGAAAAGGTGAAAATTATTGAACAACTGCATTTTCATAATATATTGAATTATAAATCACATTTAGCTTATTTTGTTACACAATTTTATCCTAATTAGTTAATTGTACAATGTTTCAAGTCAATTCAAGTGTCTGAGCTGAGCCAATGCAATTTATGTTTCAAGCAGCAGTTTGATATCATGCCTAAATTGCTGTTCAAATTTTGGTCAACACTTCAATTAATCTGCCTTATTTTTTTCCTTAAATATTTTCCTGTTCCTCAATTCACTTTCAAAATATTAAATTTTGTACAATAGCAGTACTATTGATCTTCAAGCTCCTCATAGTGTTCCGTATATTTTTTGCAAAGTATTAGCTTAAGTACTCTTTTTGTCACTATAAATAGTAACTGGAATTAAACCCGCCCGTGTTTAGGAAAACTTTTATCAGGATTTGAATAATTAAGATTCAATATTTTAAAATGACTGACTCAGGTTGAATATTCTTTTTAAAATAAAATTAAGCTCGGTTGCAAGGGACTACATGTATAGAATCGCCTATGCGGGAGATGGACGACTAATTAAAAGTACTTAAAGAGGGCGTTTCTTTGAATAAATACATATTTAAACTACAAAGTCAAAATATTTTTTTTTAAATATGCCTAAAGTCCTCTGACTAAATTATCTTTAAACAGTATATTACTTTAACCATAAAAAAAATGTAGGGCTCACTTTATATCCGTTTCCGGCATTCACGTGAGAAGGTCGTCTCACGTGACATGAGATTTTGAAAACGTATTAGTTCTCCCGGCAAGCCTTGCGCTTTCTTTCTTTTTTTTCCCCAGCCTCCTGAGCAAGATGTCTAAGCGAGGTAAGGCCTGTTAAACCGCGAGATGGTCTGGAAGGGAATCCTCCTTCATCGCTCTAGTTTGGGAAGATATTAGGGTCTCTCTGTCGGGCATTATTGATGGGTGAAAGTTAGGTTTCTGACTAGATAAATATTTTCGACCACGCAACTCAAAAACAATATTTTTTTTGGTTTCTTGGGATTTGAGGAAACCATTGAGGAGGGCGGGAAGGTGAGAAGTTGATTGGAAAGCAGTACACTTGTAACTTCAGCTGCTTTAGTAGGACTTTACTATAATATAATATTTGCGACATAATCCTTTCCAGACCTCGTATTCCAGATATTGGCCTATCATCGTCTCCTGTTTTATTTCTATTGTAGATTAGTATTAATTAGTATTGTAGATTCCATAGATTAGTATTTCAAAACTGGCAACTTTTAAAATATTTTGAGATCCCCATCCAGTATGGAAATTTGCAGTCCATACATCTTAAAGTTGCCACGGTTGAGAAACCCTGCCTTAGATTTTTGAGAGAACAAAATGAATTATTTATGATTCATCCATTTGGGTGATGAGGGTTATGCAACTCCCCCCCCCTTTTTTTTAACCACAGTATGGAGATCGGAGAGGCTTCATAGATCAGTAGAGTAATTGCTTAGCTACCAGTAATGAAGTTTTTCAAACTATTAGAACAGCAATTAACAAAGTGTGAATATTGTGTAAGTATATGGAAAACAGTAATTTCTTAGTGAGGGAAAAAATTACCTGATTTTAAGACTCAAAAATAAAAAAAAATTGGTAAGTATTGGCATATTTTTATTGCTTTAATGAAGAAACATTCTTCATCCTGTTCCTTTTTAATAGGACGTGGTGGTTCCTCTGGTGCGAAATTTCGCATTTCACTTGGTCTCCCAGTGGGAGCTGTGATCAACTGTGCAGATAACACAGGTATGTCTGAATTGGGTTAATTTGAATAAATAATTCTGGGCAGCAAGTCTGGGGGTTTTCTTAAAACACTTTTAAACTGATCTTTAGCCAAAAGGGCTCCAAGAACAGCTTACAGGTAAACAAGATTCAGACTTTTTCAATTCCTTGATAAGGCAACATAATCAGTCCTGAAGTAGGTGGGAAAATGCTAGTTCTAATATCGGTCTCCTTAATGTTGGGTTGGTAAATATTTAAGCTTTGTGGACAATTGCAACATGATAGGAGATCATATTTAATGTTTCTTCTACTTTTGAATTGGATGGAGCTTCTGTTTGTCCATCATGAAACACACTAGGTCATGAACAATGTATTACATAAATGAAGAAACATCCTTTAGTTCAATTATTTACTGCAAAAATCTAGATCAATAAATATTTTTCTTAGACTAATGTAATTTTTTGCAATTATTTTTTTACTCTCCATAGAATGAAAATAATCCAAAATGTAGTTGAATTCGGGCTGCTTTATTCTAGTGGAAGTGGAAAATATACAAGCTAATACTTGTGAGAGTTAATTTCTTACACTGAGGAAAGTGTGCTAGTTATCAAAACAACAAACTCTCAAACTGCTACCTTCTGTACAAGAGTGAGGCAGTCAGATTTCTACATAAAAAGAGTGAGAAAGTTTGATTATGACAGCATAGTAACGTGACAAGTAAAGCAGGCAGGAGTTTTGCCATTTTAAAATTGCCATATATAAGTTGAATGTAGAGTGCTCAATTGAATTATTACCACCCTTCTAATACATATTAAAGCATTTCATTCCCTGAATTAACTTTTTGCAGTTTGGAATCTAAGAGGAGAGAACTCTGACATTATCCCTGTCCAGTTCAGCTGGAAAAAAACAATCCTAGTAAGTTCACTTGTGAGCCATAGTAGTCATGCTAAAAGATCCAAGTGACGCAGACTAGAAGCAATGGGTTTTCCCTCCAAAAAGCACTTGTTGGGTCTGTTTTCCAATGGCCCAGGGAGTTGTCATGGAAGGGTAAAGAAACAGCATTACTTTTGGGTGAGGTTACAGCTTGTGCTGTTGTTCCTCAATCGGTGATGCAACAAAAAATTGGAGAAGTCTTTATACCTTTGATACAAAGTATTTGTTAAGAGCAATAACTCATTTATTTCACAGGAGCCAAGAATCTGTACATAATATCAGTGAAAGGAATTAAGGGGCGTCTGAATAGACTGCCAGCTGCAGGTGTGGGGGACATGGTAATGGCTACTGTCAAGAAAGGCAAGCCAGAGCTGAGAAAGAAGGGTGAGTGATGGAATAAACAAGGTGTATTGATTTACAATCTTGTTTACGTTACTTTGGGACTGTAAGAGAAAAGCAGTTGGAAGAAACTACAGTTACAGTCTAATCATTATTCAACATTAGAAGTAAGAGGGTTGAATGAGGTGATCCTTATGGTATATTTATGGGATCTACATTAGTTGTGACTTAACTGTAAAATGTTTTTGCCCTAATGATTTAACATTGGATGGAATCTAATTTGGGTTTATTTTAAATTAATTCATGAATTGGGTTGTGTTTCCATCTTCTGAATTAATATATTCTGAAAAAACGTTTATTTTTCCTTTGGGAAAATCAGTTTAAGGTAATGTATCTAGTTTGGGTTATATTGTAGAAGAGTATACATATACAGAACAATATAATTTTATTTCAGAAATACTGTAAGTGATACATATGTATTCCATCTATATTCTTCAAACGATAACTCACAGAGTTTGCAGAATATGGGGCTGACTAAGCTGTAGTCCATAACAAAGTTACTAGATTGTTTTCCAATTTCCCTCCAGAAGATGAATGTTTTATAATATAGTAAAATCATATACTTTAAAGCTCTGTCTATTAGAAATCTTGTTTGAGAACCAGAACCATAGTAGAGGCCTAAGAGATGATCTCTCCAGAGCCGAGTATTTTTGAAGTGCTGTTAATTAAATGGAGTAAGCACATACTTACCATAACTGTTGCTGATACAAGTCATAAAGAATTTAATACTACTTGGAGCATGTTTTCGTTCTAATTTTTCTGACATATATGCATTTAGAGTTTTACATATTATATTCTATGTTGCCAAGACCTGCATTTTAATAAGGTTGATCTGATTGTTTTCAGTTGCAGCAATTCCTATTTCATAACAACTCTAAAGAAACTGATGCTTGATTTCAAATTCAGGTATTGCATACTAAACTACTGATTTTGAACTTTTTCATAGTGCATCCAGCAGTTGTGATTCGTCAACGAAAATCATACAGGAGAAAAGATGGGGTATTCTTGTATTTTGAAGACAATGCAGGAGTGATAGTAAACAACAAAGGAGAAATGAAAGGTATGGCTGCTGAAGGGATCAAAAAATTTAAAAGAATATATTTTGCACAAGTATTCAGTCTGTATTAATAGCTTATTCTAGTGAGCTACAGAATAGTAATTCAGTGAAGCTAGTTCTTCTCTGGAGTGGTCTTTGCTGTAGAATGACTTGTTAAAATGTCCTGGGCACTCATTAAAGTTTTACAAAACTAGCACAAACAAATAAAGAACAGTAGCAAAGAGGAAAAAAAGCAAAAGTGTAGAAAGAATTAAAAAGAAAAAAAAAGTTTACAATTTTATTTGCAGCAAACATTAAGTACAATATTTCTTTATGATTGTAGTATACCCTTCATTTTTGATGTTCTGATACTTTTCTAATCAATACCACATGCAAAAAAGTCAATAGGAAATTTCCAGTTGATCATAAATGTAGATACTTGTTTTTATGATGGGCTGCTGTTGCTAAGTAATATTTCTGATTTATTCTTTATTTGTTCCAGGCTCTGCTATCACAGGCCCTGTAGCCAAGGAGTGTGCAGATCTATGGCCCAGAATTGCGTCCAATGCTGGCAGTATCGCATAAATATATTTGTTCTTTGTAAAAATCAAATAAAAGTTATTGGCTCAAACTTTTGTGATGTGAATGTTTTCCATATTATAGGGAAGGAAAGAAACAGACATTCTGAATTAGTTAATAGAATATTGAATCAGAAAAACTCACATTTGGATGTGCTATTTTAATCTTGGTGCAAATCCATTTTGATAGATTTTTGCTGTTAAGATCTGTTGGGCCAGTGGACAATTTTAATTCCACCTTTTAAAAAGTTGTAAGGTTAGAAATAGGTGAAAGAGAACCATATTTGTATAATCTTCAAAACACAGAAGAGGTATACTGTAATTAGGACTAAAAAAGGAAACAGAATTATTTGCTTTGTAATTGTCCAATGATATGCGAACTCCTTTTGAATATTTTTTAATTGACATAAAATATAAATTTATGTAGAATTCTGTTAAGTAATTTATATTATTTTACATGTATGTCGGTAACACTGCTTTGATTCATGTGGGTCCTCATGCCTCAGCTGAATAAATTTTTGTGCTAGGAGTATCCCCAGGTTATGCAAGCTAGGCAATGAAATGCTTGCTGGTCTATCTTTTCCCCTGCCTTTCACACTGAGTTGAGCAGGTTGTATCATTTGAGCAAATTAAATGAAAGTAACAAAGATACATCCATGTTAACTTTTTTTTAAAAAAATTGAACAATTAAGCAGCATAGGACAATACAACCATAAATTGTATTGCAAAACATTCCTGTTCATAACTCATTAATGATTGTCGCGTTGTACAGTGCATCATCTTTGGAGTGTTTAAAGGACATAGAATACCTACTTTGAGTTGCAGTCAAAGCATCAGTTAAATATATAAATCTGGAAATAATTCAGAAAGGTATGTACCATCATCTGGAGTGTTTAAAGGACAAAGAATACCTACTTTGAATTGTAGTCAAAGCATCAGTTAAATATATAAATCTGGAAATCACTGACGAAATCCATGAAACATGGAACTGGTTATTCATTTTTTTTAGGCTACAATGCTACTTTGTTCCATAAATATCAAAAAAGATGGTGTCTTGCACTACCAGGGCTTTTCTTCGGCGCCAAAAGGTGCCAGAACGCTCCCCCCGTCGCGCGCTAAAAAAACCCGGAAGTGATA
>JAOYMU010000077.1:61695242-61707774 GCA_025802295.1 Psammodynastes pulverulentus
AAAGAAAGAAAGAAAGAAAGAAAGAAAGAAAGAAAGAAAGAAAGAAAGAAAGAAAGAAAGAAAGAAAGAAAGAGGAATGGTAGAAAGAGAAAGAAAGAAAAAGGGAAGGGGGGATGGAAAAAGGAGAGGAAGGAAGGACCACAAACCTTGGCATTAGAGCTTCAGAGGATGCTTTGAAACAGCACAGAAAACCATGACTGGAAGGGACCTCTGAAGGTCATCTAGTCCAATCCTGTGTCCAGAAAGTGAGTTTCTGTTTTTTGACACTCCCCAGTCACACGACCACATAGCCACACCCACCCAGTGATATGACCACATAGCCATGCCCACCCAGTCACATGACCACATAGCCACACCCGACAAGCCATGGCCACAGAACCGGTAGTAAAAAAAAATGGGATTCTACCACTGTCAGTAAACCCAAGAATTCCAAGCAATCATGTAAAAATGCTTTGAGATTTATGGGATTCAATAGATGGAGCTGGTGCCAGTTAATGAAAGATGGTTTAACTCAAATCCCAGAGGTGATAGAGACATTGAAAATGAGAAGGAATTTTTTCTCTACTGGCTTCCAGTTTCTTGCACAACTGAAAATCATGGATTACAGTTTGCTGGTAGGAATTCATGATGTTGATCGAGCTGAGCAAGAAGAGATGGAAGTTGAGAACCGGACAGAAGATGAAGAATGTGAGAATGATGGCATAGGTGGGAATCCAATTGGTTCCTATGGGACTCCACCTGACAGTCCTGGTAACCTTCTCAACTTCCCACGTTTCTTTGGGCCTGGGGAGTTTGATCCATCTGTGGATGTCTATGCTATGAAAAGCCACGAAAGTAAGTACTGAGATCTGGATGCTGGTAGTGGGAATGGAAGACAAATGTAAAATTGTGAAAGCCAATCTGATTGTAAGCATGCATGGTAGTTATTTGAATCAACATTATTTTCTCCACTTTTTTGGAAATCTTAGGATTGTTTGACTCCCTGAACTATAACCGTGTATCCAATAAAGTTGCCTTAATTATAGACATGACTTCCAGTTTAATTTTCCTTATAGTGTGTAGCCACTATTTGAAACCCAGATGATAGAGAAGGTAACTTGGATGTCTTCTCTAATACACAAATATCTAGAAGATCTTCATATCCTTTATTCTTTGTCCTGTATTCATGTCCTTTATTCTTTGTCCTGTAGTCTTGATTTATGACCATTAATTCAGCAACCATTTGAAATTATAACAGTCCTGAATTAAATGACTTACAACTTGTGCCCAAAACTATGTCCATTGCTTTAGTTGTGCTTGCAGTTCAATAAGAATAGCAAACCCTAAAAATGGTTTTGCATTCTCCAGTACTGATAAATTTCTCTCTCTTGTTTTAATCAGGTGCCCCTAAGAAGGAGGTATATTTCATGGCAATTATAGATATCCTTACACCTTATGACACAAAGAAAAAAGCAGCACATGCTGCCAAAACTGTGAAACATGGGGTAAGAAAGAACTATTTGTTTGCATTTATCTCATTGTGCTTAGCCAAGCAATATCACATTTTATAACATATTTCAGAACAACTGAAGCCACAGCTCACTGAGCTTGTCTCCCTTTCAAAATTGTGAAAGGGAGACAAGGATGCAACTATTTCATATATAAATTGAAGGGGCTAAGACAGAGGTCGGCAACCTTAAACACTGAAAGAGCCATTTGAACCTGTTTCCCACAGAAAAGAAAACACCGGGAGCCACAAAAACCCATCCCGTGCCTGACTATTTCCTGAGCGGCCACAAAATTAGCATATATAGTTGAATTAAATATTATGTTTTCTTCTGAAACTTTTCTTTTTTTGAATTTATCCATGGTTGGCTTACCGGGGATCAAAAAGCTCAGTAAATCGTGTGCTGGGTGGGGGTGGGGGTGGTGGGGTGTCACACTTTGGCATATTTTGAGAGACAAGGAGCTGCAGCAGAGGAATGAAAGAGCCACATGCGGCTCCAGAGATGTGGGTTGCTGACCCCTGGGCTAAGACTTCCATGTTTTTGTTTTTTTAAATTATTTCAGTATATTATATTTGTTTGAGGTTATATTACACTTTTTATGGGTATATCATTCAAAATGATAGCAATTTTTCAGGAATTCTAGTTGCAAAGGGCTTTGAATTTGCAAAAGATAATGAAAAGCTGGAATAGAAATTTTGTTAAATAAAAGCCACATGCAGTCGGAGAAACTTAGTTTGTCTTCCTCTAAAACAGATATTAGTTTTCAGTAGTTCAAGTATAATTGGATTACCATTCTGATTGTCATTTGATACCCCATTTCCCGGAAAATAAGACCTATCCCGAAAATAAGTAGCATGTTTTTATGAGTGCACCTAATATAGGCCCTACCCACCCACCCCCCAAATATGCCCTACCTAAGAGCCTAGGCAGCCGGTCGTCTGCCCATTCCGTCTGGTTGCTCACAGTGCTGCAGCCACAAGGTCGGGCGGGGGTGGAGCTGCCCCATGCACCCCACACTGGCTTACCTCAGGCCCCTGTAGCCAGGTCATCCCGCCCCGACAGCTGCTTCACAGCAGCAGCACCGGCAGCCATGTGCAGCAGAAGCTCATGTGGCTGCCAGTCTCTTCTTCTGCTTGATCATGGCCACAATGGAGAAGGAGGCCGAGTGGTGTGCTGGTGCCATGGCTGTGAGGTGAGGCAGGTGTCGGGATGTGGGTGGCATGGCTGCAAAGGTTCTGAGGTAAGCCAGTGCGGGGTGCGTGAGGCAGCTCCACCCCCACTGCCTCGTGGTGGCACATCGCATGGCCACTTGTCCCGCATGAGCAGGCAGAAGTAAACCTCCTATACATGGGGAAAAAAGACACCTCCCAAAAATAAGCCCTGGTGCTTATTTTGGGGTCCAAAAAATAAGACCCGGTCTTATTTTCAGGGAAACATGGGTACGTCATAGTCTTTCATCTTCTAATCATTTTGGTTGTTGTTTTCTGACCATTCTGCAGCTTCTAAGTAAATACATCAGGAATATTTTAATATGACCACACCAAAGATACATTTTGATATGATTTTTCTGTTGCTGTTCTATTGCTTTCTTCTGTTTCTGTCTATTCCTGAGTCTTTTACTCCCCTCCTCCACAAAGATACTTTCTTTGCCAGTGAATATCTTGCCAGTGTACATGGCTTCCTTCTTAAATAACTTTAGCTCTGCCCATCAGGACCTCATCATCTAAAACCATGGGTTACAGAATGCGAAATGAGGGCCAGTATGAAATTAATGCAGAAGAATCTTTGGAACATTCAGAAGCTAGAGCTGGGGCTGTTAGGATAACAATGCCTCCTTCTTCCAGTCCAATTTACCTGTTCAGATGGGCATGATCCAGTGCCTCTCTGCTCAGTTTTTCTTTTTTCCTTTTCACCTGCCTTAGCAATAATTTTAAGAGAACTCTTGGTTTCCTGATAATTTATTTCCAATAAAATGCTAATCCCAAGTTTTTTCCTGGGCTGTCTTCTAGCCTCAGCCCTTCATTCTAATTGAACACTGTAACAATATACTTTTGTGCAGGTGATGAAGTAACTGTTGGGGAGGCAGTCCTACTCTTTCCATAATCCTAAGGTAGGCTGCATCATCTTTCAGGCAAGTGCCCTTGTTGTTCCTCTGTCTGCGCAAAAGGCATGAGAAAGAGACTGTAACCATAATTAGAGAGATTGTAACCACATTTTTCTGGTGGCTATGTAAGTGTCTGTTCAGATGTTCTGCCTCTCTGCTGCAGGTGATTACTTGGCTCTCTCTAAACTGAGCGGGAACAGAGGAAGAGAGCTTTGCCTCTTGGAACATTCAAACAGCACTGGGCCTGGAGAGCATTCTCTACTGCCAAACAGGCTAGGATAGTCAGAAGATGTTTGAAACATCATCAGCTGAGCAATTTTTCTTCATAAATGTCCATGGGTAATATGTAGATTGTAAACTCTTTTCTCCTTCAGATTCTGAAGAGAATGAATCGATATAGAGCCATTGGTTATCTCTCAGAGTTTTAAAAACTTGGAGTAACATCTTTAAAGAAATGATTGATGCCACTTTTTATGCCTGAATGAAATTATATGTGCTTTAAGATTTTTATTTTGTTTTCTAGGCTGGAGCAGAAATTTCCACTGTCAATCCTGAACAGTATTCAAAACGCTTCAATGAATTTATGTCCAATATCCTGACATAGTTGTCTTCCTGTTGTTGGCAGAAAAGGAGGGAGAAGAATAGTAGAGGGTGGGGAAGTAGTGTTTCCAGTTCTACAGGAATGCAGCCCAGTTTGCTGGATATGATATTCTGTGAGTGTGTGATGACAGTCTGACCTAGCAGAAAACTAACCTCTAGATGTGGGCCTCCAAACCTGGTGGAAAATGAGACTATTACTCTCTTCTATTTTGGTTGCTAAAATAAATATCCAAACATAAACTTGAGGAATAAAATAGTGTTAAGATTTGCACTTTTCTTTGAAAAGCATCAGTTTCCAAATGGTCATATGTTAATGATGGTTTCCTTCAATTGAACTATGGCTGTTCTCTCAGAGCAAATTCTCTTTGTTGCTTTCTCTAAGGATTGGACAAGCAATGCCCTGTCATTTCAAGGATAAGAACTGTTATAACAATTAAGGAAAGCCATTTTAAGTTAGTTGAACAAAGAATTTTTACTTCCGGTCTTTTGATATCCCACTTTCTTTTTGCATTGTTATTTCCAAAAAAGATGAGAATATGAGGGAATTAGATGACTGCTTAAAATTTTATGCAATCAGGGGAGGAAAAAAAGCAGTTTCAGAAGAATCCATATTTCTAATGAAATACAATACAATATCTTGGTGGAGATCATGAAGAGGTGAGATAACTTCTTGGAAATAATACGTTGATGAGCTGCAGACACATTATACTGAGTTGGATTACAACTTGGATTAAAGTTATCTCTAATAATGATCTACCAGAGCTAAATTATTCATGGTTCAAACTTTTATACCTTGATCTGGTTGTAAATGGTGTAAAATGATATTTTCCTGTTTAAAGAAAGGTACCACTTCTTTGTAACATCTTATGCTGTGAACCATTGTGTTAGAAATATTAGCTTTTGATCATTCCATTTGGGAAGAATCTAGTCTCAGAATATAGGGAAAATGTAATAAATTGCTGAAAGTGACTGCTCTTAACCACTAGGACAGATTGCCTGCTAATCCAGATTTTTGGAATAAGTTGCACTAGCTCAGTTTTTTTAAAAGAATCCAAACTGTTCTTGCCTCATTTGAATTACAACTTTTTCTTGTAATCTACAGACTGATGTTGGATTTCACAACTGTACTTGTCAAAACTGAAGATTTTGACTTAATTGATTCCATTTTTTCAATATTCTGTGAGGATGGGTTGTTTATAGATTTTTTTTTTTTTAAAGGGATATGGCAAATTATGAACCATCAACTTGCAATCAAGACACTTTGCTTATTCTTTCTGAATGTGTTTCTTACACTTTTTTTTTTTTTTTTTTTTGTATGTGATTGTTGGGGTGTTTCTGCTTTGTGGATTTTGTCTTTTTGGGAAGTAAGGTAAATATTTTTTTCTTGTTTGGGTGCCCTCAAGTATGCATATTCTTTCGGATGGGATTTTTCACATTTATAAACAACAACAAAATGCATAAGGCATTCAATGATTCCAAAGTCATATAATAGTTTACAAGGCTTAAAAATCACGGAATATGTTGTACATACCATAAGATTTTTTAAGGCATAAATTAAACTACAAATTAGAGATTTGAAAGTTCTTTTTTTTTCACCTAGATTTCAAAGCAGGTTTCTTTTATTAGAAGCGACAAGGTTTTGCTTTCCCAATTGACTATATCATAATATTAATGTTAATTTAGGAACTTATTTCAAAAGGCAGGCATGGATATGGGTATGTTGATAGGATGTAAATTTTTTGGAAACTCAAAGTAAATGGTGCACTTAGAAGTTCAATGTACAATAGAAAATTTGGTCTACCCCTGCATTAACTGGAAATTTCATTTTCAGCTCCTTTTGTTTAAATTTTGATTAAAATTGGTAAACATTAGCTTAAAATGTTCTGTTTTTTACATTTTTTACAAATATTTGCCAACCTTAATCTATTTAGGAATTAGTCAGTGCACAGTTTAAAAAAACATGAAAGGGGCGTTGGTCTTACCTGATACGCTCCTTCTTTGTGTGGGGTGATGGGATTCAGGAAGCAAGGGTACGACTCTTGTCCTGTAGCTCTAGACAGAGTGTGAAACTGAGGACGCACCCTCCTGTCAATCAACTCCCCAGTTTCGGCGATGTCATGCAGTCAACAGTCTTTTCTGCCAGGTGTCCTCAGTTGCACCCCGGACCAGACGGCCACAGGGTGGGCCTGGATCCCATCGCCCCACACAGAGAAAGAGTGTATCAGGTAAGACCAATGCCCCTTCTCCAGTGTGTTAGCGATGGGATCCAGGAAGCATGGGACATACCCAAGTTCAAATCATTGTTGGGAGGGAGTCCAGCTGGTCGAACTGGAGCCCTCTGCCGCCACTTGCTGTAGAACCCTCTGGCCAAAGGCTGCGTCCGACGAAGCATATGCGTCCAGCCTGTAATGTCTAATAAATTGAGAGGAGAAAGCCCACGTCGCCGCCCTACAAATCTCTTCCACCAAAGCTTGACACGCCCAGGCCGCAGTAGTGGCTGCACTCCTAGTGGAGTGTGCAGTGATACCCCTTGGCTTATCTAGCCCCCTGCAGTCATAAGCCTTAGCTATCGTTGTTCTAAGCCACCTGCCAATGGTGGAAGATGTCACCTTCTGACCTAATGACGCCTGTTGGAAGGAAACAAAAAGAGCCTCCATCTTTCGAAGGCTGGCTGTTCTGCTCAAATAAATACGGAGAGCCCTTCTAACATCTAACTTATGCCAGTCACATTCCTTTGAATGACCCAGGTTTGGGTAAAGTTAGGTAAAATTAGTTTCTGGGTTCTGTGAAACATGGAATTCACCTTGGGAATGAAAGAGGGACCTAACCTTAAGACAAACTTATCCTGGTGAAACGAACACAGCTCCTATCTCATAGAAAGAGCGGCTAACTCCAAAATCCTCCTGGCAGAGGTGATTGCCACCAAAAAGGCCACTTTGTAAGCAGCCATTGCAAGGAGGTGGATCTCAACGGTTCCAAGGGAGACCCCATAAGAGCCTGTAAAACCAGGGACAGGTCCCAAGAAGGGAATCTATGCACTACTGGAGGTATTAAGTTCGTAGCGACTCTGATAAATCTCCTTATAAATGGGTGATGAGTTAAGGAGTCCAAAGACCCAAGGAACAACACAGATGCCAACACTGCCACCTGCCTATGGATGGTGTTTGGTGACAGCCCTTTATCCAACCCCTCCTGCAGAAAGCACAACAGTTGGGTCACTGATAGGTTGGAGCAATCCACATGGCATCTGATACACCAGTCGCAAAACACTTTCCAAGTTGCATTATAAATGTGATTTGTCGACAGTCTCCTGGCCACTTGTAAGATGAGAATTACTGCCTCAGGAAGATCTTCCACCTCTAAGATGCCGCGCTCAATAGCCGTGCTGTCAGTCGCAACCACTGTGGTTCTGGATGACGAATCGGGCCCTGACACAGATTGATCTCGTCTGGTGGGATCCTCCAAGGTCTGGCTATTGAGAGGTCCAGCAGGTCCGCAAACCACGGTCTCCTGGGCCAGTGTGGTGCCACTAGAATCACCCTTGCTCATTCCTGCAGAAGTCTCCGCAGCAAGGCCGGAATTAAAGGAAGTGGGGGAAATGCGTAAAGCAGCTCCTGGGGCCAGGGACACTTGAGAGAGTCCACTCCCTCCGCTCCCGGAGATGGAAAACAGGAGAAGAACCTGGGAAGCTGAGTGTTGCTTGGGGATGTGAAAAGAACCAATGTTGGACAGCCGAAATGGTTGGATAGTCTTTGAAACAGATCCGGATGCAGCTGCCATTCCACCTGATCTACAGTAAACCTGCTGAGCCAATCTGCTTGAAAGTCGGAAGAGCCGGAGATGTGCTCTGCCTTGATGGAGCTCAGGTTCCTCTCTGCCCAAAGGCATAATGCCTGAGCCTCTCGCATAAGACATCTGGAACGCGTCCCCCCTTGTTTGTTGATGTGAGCTTTGGTGGCTACATTGTCTGTTAATAGAAGCACATGACGTCCCGCTACTTCTTTCTAAAATGTCTGAAGGGCTAAATGTGTAGCTCGAAGTTTCAGCAGGTTTATATTGTTCAACCTGTCCGATGGGGACCACATTCCTTGTGCCACTTGGATCAAACAGTGAGCTCCCCAACCCCACAAACTGGCATCTGTCATCACCATCACCCATTCTGGATCATCGAACTGGGACCCCAACATCAGAGCTTGAGAGGTTCACCAATGAAGGGACATCAGGACCTTCGATGGCACTCGAAGCACCGCTGAGGAATTGCTGCGTCCTGTCCTTTGGTATGGGAGCAGGAACCATTGTAGAGGCTGTGTGTGCAACCGCGCCCAAGGAACAATCCCTATGCAAGAGATGAACTTCCCCAGAAGCTGCAAAAGGGAAGCTAGGGACACTCTCTTTACTCTTAGGATGCTCAAGGTTAAGTCTCTGATGTCTGCCAGCCATTGTGGGGACAAAAACACTGTACATGTCTCTGAGTCTATAATCGCTCCCAAGTGCTGCAAGCGAGTGGTGGGCGTGAGATGACTGTTTTGCATGTTCACCGAAAATCCATGGCTTTGCAAAACCTGGATGATAGTCTGCAAATCCCGCTTCGCTTGCTCGAGGGAGACAGATTGAACTAAAATGTCATCCAGATAACATTGGACGCGAATAGGTCTCGAATGAAGAAAGCTGCCAACACCTTCGTGAATGTTCTGGGAGCAGGACAGTCCAAACGGCAGAGCCTTGTACTGGAGGTGTTGGCTGGCATAACAAAACCGCAGGTATTGACGATGGAGCAGATGCATAGGGATGTGTAGGTAAGCCTCCGTAAGGTCGATGGACATAAGGTGATCTCCCCTCCTGATTCCCCGAAGGATAGAGGCAAGGGAATGCATCCTGAACCGTCAGTACCTTAAAAACTTGTTGAGGCCTTTCAAATTGAGGATGGCTCTCCATCCCCTGGATGACTTGGGAATGATGAAGAGCATCGAATAATAGCCCTGTCCCTGAAATTTCTCTGGAACTAACTCTAAGGCCTGAATATACAACAGGTGTAGAATGGCGTCCTCCATCAATCACCTTCTTGCTCCTTCGCTTGACACCGGAGAAATACACGAGGTGGCGGGGCAAGAAATTCTAGATTTAGGCTGAACCTGATGGTCTCTGTCACCCAACTGTCTGAAGTGCAGGCATCCCACTGGTCGCTGAAAAGGCCTAGTCTGCCACCAATCCTAGTCGGCCACCAATGGGAGCCCAGGCCCTGTAGTCAACGTGACCATCTATAGGGGCGGCCACCCCCCCGAAAGGGCTGTTTGGGCTGGTTCTGTGATCTGTCCTTGTCTTTTGAACCCTGCATGCTTGGAAAACCCCTTCTGGGGGATGAAGGGTCTCTGAGGCCTCTGGTAGCTCGTCCTCGGGTAGGACCTCTGAAAGGAAGAGCCTCTGAAATAGGGGGAAAACTACATTCCAGTCTCCTGGATAAACTGGGGGAAACCCTCTTTTTATCCTTAGCCTCCACTAACACAGGGTCTAGTACCTCTCCAAACAACTTCTCAGCTGAACAGGGTGTGGAAGCTAGTTTCCACTTCCTCTTACAATTGGCCTGTCAGTGCCTAAGCCACAGGAGACGCCTGGCCGAAATAGAAGAAGCCATGGATCTGGCCCCAAATTTGGCCGAATTCAGCGTAGCGTCTGCCGAGTACTCCATAGCTGCTATAATCTTGTTGAAATCCTGGTGAGTCCTAAGCTCACCAGGGGGACCCTCTCCTGCATCTGTCTTAACCAAATTAAAGCCACCCTGGTGATTATTTATCTAATCAGACATTTTCCCAGATTTGTAGGGATATAGTATATTTTCCATTCATCAGTAGGTGGCACAGTCAGCTTAGGTTTCAGCATTGTTTCAAATCTAACAAGTGTTTAATCCAATTTTAATTTGATTTATGGAAGCAAGATTGGTTATTCAAGTAGATAGTTCCAGCATTTTAAAATGCCTTTCCAAAACAACACCTACCCAGTTTAAAAGTCCAATTTTCCATGTTTTAAGAAGTTTTTTACCTTTCTCCGCTTGGTTCCTTTCTTTCGGGTCTGGAATTTTTTCTCTGTGTAATTATTCGCTGCTTTAACAAATAGTTGTAAGAGTCTCTTTTCCTGGATTTTCTTTTTTTTTTTCATTTAGGGTTAGGTTTTAAGTAAAAAATGGAATCATCTCACCAGTTCCAGTCACTGTTCATCTACACCGCTCCTGCACTTTCTTTGTTGCTTCAGCTGTCTCAATTTTACAGTAATTGCCACGCAAAGGCAAGTGCAGGGGTGCTTCACTCCTGCAATAAGGCTTTGGCCATGTCACCACTGTGACAGGGCGACAGCTCTTTCATCCCTCTGCTGTGACAGGGCCACAGGGAGCCACAGCATAGGGCCCAAAGAGCCGCATGTGGCTCTGGAGCCGTAGGTTGCCAACCCCTGCTCTAGTCCCTATCTAAAGTAAGAATGTTTTACATGTTATAATCTCAGGTGGATGGAACTATCAGTATTAATTTCTTTACCAATATCATTTTACAAAGTATCATGCATTTTTACTTAGAAGTGGATTTGCTTAATATGACAAAGTAGTAGAGTTATATACTAAATAAGTGAATGACTCAAATTTAAATGAAAATTATATCTTTTTTTAAAAATACAAAGCATAATAAAAAAGCTGGCAGAAAAGAAAACAAAAGACATTGGAGCAGGTAATACCAAAGAGGGATTAATCTGAATGGTTTCAAGCCAGATTTGATCTGAATCAGAAGAAATAAAAAAATTCCCAACTTGGTAGTTTCCTTGACTCAAGTGAACTCCAGAACCAAAAATCAAGAATATTTCTCAAAAAACAAGAATCTTTATTTCACAATTTCCAAGTAGATAAAGCAAGATTTAAAGATTCCAAGGTCTATTTTTTGTAGTTATTGGCAACTCATGCCAAAACATGCTCCATATATATTTAGTATATAATTGTGTTTACTGTATAAATTAATCTCATGATCCATAAGTGATGGGAAGAGGCAACACTAAGCAGCAACTACCGTTGTCCCTTTTCATCAAATTAAATGTGTATGAGTTTTAAACAAAACGTGAATGGTAATAAATCACTTCTTGTCTATCATCCAATAAAACAACATAATTCAATTATTTGAGGCCTTAGTCTGATTTAGTTCAGTTCTAGATGGAAGAGAACAAAACAAAACATAAAATAAGAGGTAAATTATCCTGGACTATGATCACAATAAAGATTAATTTGAAATAATTATTAATGATGGGAAGGAATCTGATTTTTACTCTCTAGCAAAAAAAAGTGATGGTATCTTCATTAAATTCTTTGTATTGGCAATATAAGATATCTTCGGCACACAAAAATAATGTATGTTCTACAATTGCTTAAACACTTGAGATTATATAACTAATATATGTTTTTCATTATGTATATCTCTGTGAACTATTTTGAGATACAGGAAATTTTCATTAAAATGTGTGTGTATATGTGCATGTGCGTGTATGACTTTTGGTAATCATATTACAGTTGAATAATATGTAATAATACTTTAAGTATATGTTCAATTATAAAATGGAATGGTTTGCTACTGAATGTAAACAGAATTAGATTTTAAAAAATCAAGTTCACTAATATTAATAAACCTAGTATTGTTGAGTATAGCACATCTTATTTGGAATTAGAAAATACAATGAAACAGGACAGCCATTAAACTCATCTAGGCAATTCATGACCTTTCATTTAATAATAATTGGAGAAATGTTTTGAAATATACTTTTATAGCTATTTACAGTTTCATTTCTCAAAGCTTGGGCACACTCAGAAATTAGTTTAATTACCAGAACTGGGATTTCTTTTTTACCAGAGAATTTTAAAGGGAGGTTCATTAATTTGTAACAAAGCCAAGACTATCTTTGGATCTTATTAATTAATTAATTAATTAATTAATTGATTGATTGATTGATTGATTGATTGATTCATTCATTCATTCATTCATTCATTCATTCAATTATTTTTGTCAAACATGTACAAGATAAAATGGGGACAGTAAGACAGGGACGGTAGGCATGCATGTCCCCTTTAAGGACCTCTTAAGAATGGGGTGAGGTCCAAGGTAGACAGTTTGAGATTGAAGCTGTGAGAGTTTGAGGCAACAACAGAGTCGGATAGGGCATTCCAGGCGTCGACCATTCTGCTGCTGAAGTCATATTTTCTGCAATTGAGTTTCAAGTGGTTTACCTTGAGTATGTATCAATTGTTTGCCCATATATTATTGTGGTTGAAGCTGAAGAAGTCATTGACAGGCAAGATGTTATATAGCAGACAATTTTG
>JAOYMU010000077.1:61707874-61722769 GCA_025802295.1 Psammodynastes pulverulentus
TCCCCCTATATGTCCATCATCCAATCAAGAGGGAACAATACAGCCAACCAACCAGTTTTCAGCAACCAAGCTCCACCTTCCCACACCAGTATTTATAGAGAGACAGCAGCCCAGACCTTGCTTTGCTCGCAGAACACAAAGCCGGAAGCTCCAGCCTGAAGATGACGAGTGAGACTTCGTCGAAACGTTGCCAAGACACCCTCAAGTTTACACGGGACAAGACCCGAATATGCCAGAACCTATATATATATATGGCTATAGCACCTAACTATCCTAACTCTAATCAACTACCTAGTCAAGAAATATATATATATAGGGGTGAGACCCCCAACCCTGAGGAATCAAGGATTGAGGGAAGCTGTCTGGACAGGTCCTAACCCCATGCTCTTATCTGTGAGGAAGCCGAAGGCCTTCCTTTGATGTGGCAGCGTCGGCGGCCCTCACTCCTGCCGAATGGGAATGTGGAAGCCTCCTTGGCCTTCCAAAAATCCCACGGCTTGTTCCGGACGATGTCTCCTCCAGAAGTACTGTTGATGGTATCGGAGCTCAAGACGGCCTCCGCGGCCTTCAATCTGCTGCAGGGAGGCCGAGGAAGCAATCGTTGGTGGAATAGTGCTCAAAATGGTGGCCGCGACTGACACTGAGTTTGTTTAAACGTTTCTGATCGTGACCTGCATTCCGGAACCGGCAGGCAGGCCACGACAGATCCTGCAGCATCGGGATGCGAAAAGCCCCAGGTGTAGATCGGGCAAGCCTCTGGTGTCGCTGTCACTCTCAGCCGCAGTCTCCCAGCCTCTTACCAAGCGCAAAATGGCGCTTTCGATGATTCGAGCCAAAAATAACCGATTCAAAATGGCGCCACCTCTAGCTTCAAGCCCGACGTCACGCTGCTGCCGCTTGCTCGTTGGGAGCGAAAACGGTCTCTGCAGCCTGAGTGTGTGAGCAAGAAACTCCCAACACACTCCCACAAATAATTAAATATCTATCTGTTTGAAATATAGCCAATTAACTTATCCTACTAGTCTTCCTCCAGGAAGCATGGAATAATACTTCTGTAGCAAAGCTAGACAGAGTCGAAACTGGGGAGTTGATTGACAGGAGGGTATGTCCTCAGTTTCACACGCTGTCTAGAGCTACAGGACAAGAGTCGTACCCATGCTTCCTGGATCCCATCGCCAGCACACTGGAGAAAGATGTGTTTCCTGGTTGATTCATTTATAGAAGACACTTGAAACAACCAATAATAGGCAGTCAGGCAGAAAGAACAAACTCTCTATCTTCACCTCCTCTTATTTTCTCTTCTCAGTCTTCCCTGGTCTTTGCCTCTCTTGTCTGTATCTGTACTCTCCAGTTCCTCAATCCACTTCCAGCAGAAGTTTTTCTCTTTAACACCTTTTAACATCCTGTTCTTTTGTCTTCAATTGCCTTCATGTCTTCACAAAAGCTACCCAACCATCTGTTAGTATTGATTTTATTCCATGCTCATTGTTTAAAGTCCACTTTGATGTACATACTTTATGCTTAAATGTTGAATTTGAGTTTTACTTAGATATCTGTCGAGTTGATTCGGAATATATCCCTACACTTGCCTCTAACTCCCTGTTTGTTTTTTTCTGTCATACATGCCATTTAGTTATTAGTCCTTACTACTAAACATTTTGCCCTTGTTTATCACATATCCTTTTTGCCATCTGCCACTCCCATATCTGTGCCTTTTGTTATGCTGCCCTCTATCAGGAACTTTTAAGATTTTCATCTGAATCCACCTTAAAGTCCTGTATCAGCAGAACTATAACTGGCTTTTGCCTCTAGTCCCATTTTATCCTTTCTCTATTCACTTAATATTCAGCCTCTGAGCTCTGCCCTCGGGTGGTGCTCAGATCCATATGACACGTGGATCTATTAACAGTTGTGGAATTTTCCCCCTCACTTACTTGCTTAATAGAAAAATTGTTTAACAATTTGAAATCTTCAAAAGGTACAGAAAAAGCCTGGTGGGGAGGTTAAGAGGAATGTCATCAGCCTTTTTACTTCAGGTATCCCCAAACCAAACCAAATATCCTTGAGGTGCTTTAGTTTGTACCACTAAGTATGGGATTTGTAGACATTATAAGTCTGGAAGATGTCTTTTGGGGAAACTGTTGTTACTTATATCCACATACGGACAATTGAAATTTACTCACTGGGAATTTCTACAACTTAACATTCCTGTTTCTTTCACACTCAAAATTTTAACCAGAAAATGAAATCACATGAAAACCGTTTGTTTCCACAACACAGCATTAGATTTTTCTTCTTCTTATGAACATTAAATTATGGCAATTCAGTGAAAATGATGTACAGAATAAATTCTGATCAAAGCATTGCCTGTAATGTTACAAGAGAGATGGGAAAAAGGAAGACATCCCATCTCTTTAAAATATTCTTAGTTTTGACAGAGAAGAGCTGTGATTAAATCTAGACCTAATCACTTCCTTGTTCCCATCTTCTATATCAGTTATTCCTCCCTGCCTGGTATCCTTAAATACATCATTCTAAAAAATGTTTTTCCCCTGTAACTCTAAGAATAGCACTGGCAATGCAATTTTATTTCCAGTTCAGTATGTCCAAGAGTCCTTTTAAAACTCATTAATTTGCTTTTCTGCCCCAAGTTTCATTCCTATAAAGGGCATGCATATTGGCACAATTTATCCATCAGTTTAATCTGAAAATTGTCCCCATCCTTTCTTGCAGAAGAGCCCATGTTGGATCAAAAGCAGATGAATACTAAACTGTTTGGAGATTTAGCGGTAATGTATGGCCGTTGGTGCATAGAACTAGTCTTCTAGGTCAAGTACTTTGTTTGGAAATCAAACAGATTTCTTGTTCACTGATTTATGCAAGGGAATGTTAATAGCCACTCCTTTTCTTCCCAGTGTGCATCATTACAGTTGCAATGACTCCAAGGTATAGCTCACACATTACAGAAAGGAAGTATTTTTTCAGTACATCTATGATTTATCTTTAAAATAAAAGCAGATTTATGACTTAAGAAAATTGGTGACCTATTTGGAGGATATGGGGGCGTATGTGCTAGTCTTGTTCCTAAGTAGACTTACACGTGTTTATTCTCAGTTGGATCATATCTAGCCAAAGAATGTGTGTTGTTGATGGTAGTCTTAGCTTTCTTCATCTGTTTTGTGGAATGTACTTCCTGAACCCAGGGTCCTCCAGAAATATAGCATACTTCCCAGCATTGTTAATTAACATGCCTATTCTAGAGTGAGATGGAACTCATATTCTAAAACTTTTTGTTCGTCATCTAAAAATATCTTCAGGGGGATTATATACTAATAGTTTGAGTTTTGGCTATCATGTTTGAGGAAGAAAATCTCAAATTTGTTCAATGCATAGTAACTTCCATTGCAATCATTGATGTACCCGTTAATATTGTTAGGTGGTTACATCCAGGCAGTTAAGATGGAATTTCCTGCACTGGAAAAAATGAACGTGGGATTTTTAAGGGCTAAACTGCAGTAGATGGTGACAATCCTCTTTAATCATGTCTGTTATGTTCATATGTAGAGGAAGGGCTTGGGGAGGGCATCATTGGAAAGGACTTGGGTGAAAATAGAATCTTATAAACACAAATATTGATGGTCAGCTATAAGCCACATGGTCAAATAAAGTTTGCACTTCTTCATTATCTAAGTCTTTGAGAGCCTGATAGGAGTGTGTGCAATGCCAGCCCAGGCAATCTTTCAAAACTGTATTAATTGGGAAACCATATATTATTTAAAAAGATAAAGGAAACAAGATATTTGTGTTCCAGCCATTGTCAATCTCTCCCTAATTGTATGCTTGAATACCATATGAATATATTCAACGTATTAATATATATAATCATATGGCATTTAAATGTATTATAAAAGCTGGTGCATAATGGCAAGCAGGCAATTACAAATTTGAATCTCCAATAAAAAAGAATTTAGGTTTTTCATACCTTTTCTAAAATAAAAATTTAAAGTCAATGTGCTTATAAAGTATGAGACACTGTTTTGAAATGCATGTATGTTAACAAGGTGTAGTCTCTCAGGTGGGTTGAACAAAATAAAAATGATTTTTTTTGTGTGTAAAACTGTTCTCAGGGTTTTTTCTCCCCAAAATAAAGTGTTATAAGAATGAAAAAGCTGTTTAGCTTTAAAGACTTGACTCAGTGGTGCCAGTTGTGATTCTTGGATGTAATATCACACAATCACTTCAACCTTCTACTAGTTTTTCCATCTACCTGCATGCCAGATGCTGGCAGCAAAAGTTGCAAATGGCAATCTTGTTGAGTAGGGATGCAGTGATTATCACAATTGCAAGCTGCTTGTCAAGCCCCAAAATCATAACTGTGGGGACTCTGCAGTGGCTACAACTTTAAGAGCAATTAATAATCATTGAAGAAATGGTCAGTAACTAAGGATTAGCTGCATATTCCCAGGTAAGCTAAGAATATATCCACAAAATTGTGTTCAGTTTATTTGCAAATGGGCTTACCCATGTATATATATATATATATATGGTCCAATGATCCAATTGTGTTCATTTACCCTATTAAGACTTCCATCTAAATGCTGGCCTTCTGCTTGCCCCTCCACTTGAAAGCTACAGCTATTTCTGACTTTCAAAAGAACTTTAACACAAATTGAAATCATAGCTTAGTCTAGAAAAAAGTCCCACTGAAATGAATAAGAGGCTTAAGGGTACCACCTATCTTGGCTTATTTTATAATGCAGCATTTGGGATTTTCAAAGCTATCTATTTTCTAGTGTTCTTGGAATATGAGATTTTCCATTTTAGGGTTTGGAAAGCTAAATATGAGCTGTCTTATGGTAGGCCGAAGAGATATACAAAATACCTTTGACTGAAGTTTTAAACATGTACTGAAATGTGAAAGCAAATAAATAGGCTCCAAGCATAAAAAAATATTCAGTTGTGAATGAACTTTTGAAATCAAGGTCTTTGTTGAGCTGAGCTTGTCATCATCTTTTTTGGGTGTACATTAACTCTGCAGCCTATAGATGTACAGCATTTGGGCCAAAATTAGGATGTACCACTACCCGTGATCAGCTCTTTAGTGACTACCTTGCCAATATTACCTGAACTCAAAGGTATGTTTTCCTCAGCAGTCTCCAGCTGGCATGGAAAAGATGACCAAGTCAGATCTGAAGCACTTTTGCTCACTTTAGATCCGATCTCACACTGACTCTACTGCAATCCTACTCAAATCCATGTAATAGGACACACTGATTCAGCAGGACGTTTCTCAGGTTACATCAACAGTAGTATTTAGCATTAAAAAAAATGAGATCTGCCAATTTGGGGTGGATGCCATTTTTTTTAAGTTTATAATTTACAGATCAATTCGGTATGACAGGCAGATTACATTATTACATCATTGTCTGAAAATTATCTTCAGATTAACCTTTTTATCTTTGATTTTAAACAAATCAGAATATATACAGCATCTACATAAAAATGGAAAAGTTATGCTTTTAGAAAAAAAAAGTTTATTCCATTAACAGTGCATTTTTTTTCCTATTTTGAGATAATCAGCTTCCTTATTAAGAATTTAACTTAATCCATGCGAGCTTTCAGTGTCCGGGTAGTTATTTTGTCTTTCTCACTGGTGAAAAAAAAGGGAGAATCAAAATGAAAATCGTACTACAGTTAATTCTCTACTTACAACTAGTAATTTAATAACCGTTTAGATTTATAACAGCCTCAGAAAGTTCTTTATATGCGCAATGCATTACCAGCCATTGTGAAATGTCAAGTCACAGTCCTTTGCGATCATGACTGCATTTCAGGCATTTGGCTACTGGTTTACGACTGGCTGCAGTTTCTTGCCATCATATAACTATGATTTGTGGTTTTTCTTGTTCATTATGCCAAAAACTACAATTGCTTAATGACTGCCATAAAAACAATAGTAAAATCAACCTGTCACGAGGGTGCCTCCAATTTATGACCATCATGACATAACCAAAATTCCAGTCCCAATTGCAATCAAGGCAAGAACTATCTTATCTCTATTGTCTAACATTTAAATCTCACTTTTATTCACCACAGGTAAAAAAGATATCTAGAACCATAACTAGTTTCCCAACGGTTGCCCATAACAACAGCACTACACCCATCCAGAGGGAAGGAGAAATTAATTGTGCAAATAATTTTCACTGGCTTAACCTTGCTTGCTGCTAATTAGTTATTGTTCTTCCAGGCAAGCCAGGAAAATTAACCAGATAAATATTGTCCCACGTAATTTTTTTAGAACTGATCTTTACCCACTCAGTCTCTACTTACATCACATGCACTATCACTCCCATACCAGACACAGCATCTCTGTCCACAGCGTTCAGCATGGATTGTCCTATGGTTTCAAAGAGGTGATCAGGTTCCTGCATAAAAAAAGAGTTAACTTTAGTTATAAAGTTATTTTAAAGCATCTGTTCAAACTTAAGTAAATGTATTTATAAAAAAAATGTGGACTGAAACAATATAACTATACTGTCTCTTTGAAAGACCCTAAAGAACAACAGTTTGATGAGGATGGAGAGGAGAGGAATTGCATATTAGAACTCTATTAAGGTAGAGAATGTATGAATACAGCTATGAAGCTTCTCAAACAAGTTCTCTCTGGGCCGTATCAGTGGCGGGATTAAAAAAAAAATTACTACCGGTTTTGTGGGTGCGGCTTGGTGGCCATGGCTTGGTAGATGTGGCAGGGGAAGGATACTGTAAAATCTCCATTCCCTTCCCACTCCTGGGGAAGAATACTATAAAATCTCCATTCCCACCCCACTCCAGGGAAAGGATACTGTAAAATCTCCATTCCCTCCCCACTCCAGGGAAAAGATATTATAAAATCTCCATTCCCTCCCCACTCCTGGGGGAAGCTTACCGCTGGTTCTCCGAAATACTCAAAATTTCCGCTACCGGTTCTCCAGAACTGGTCGGAACCTGCTGAATATCACCTCTGGGCCATATCAATGTATTCATGCATTCAGCATGTAGGAATAAGCAAAGCAGCATATGTACAAGCTATTTCAAACTGAAATTTTTTTTTGTGCCAAAGAGAGGTTTATAAAGTGAAAAATACTGGGAAAAACTTGTATGTATGCCCTAAATCCCTATTCATGTCTACTTTTTGAAGTCCAGAGGATGGCTTTTATTAAAAGTGTTCTATTTAAATAGCTAACCCTGCTATATTTCTTATGACCAGCTGTATTTTTCTTACCATGTCTGGCTCCCAAAGAGACTCACACATGCCATACATTTGCTCTGTACAGGTCCCACTGACAACAAAATCATCTGTTATCATCGGACAACCAATCAAGTCTAAGGAGCAGATAAAGGGTTCATAAGTGACTGGGTTTAATCCAGCAATTACCGGTTCTGTATAATAAGGTCCAAACCTGAAAACAGCAAGAAAATAGGTAGCAATCAAATTCATTTCCCCTCGAATAATAAAATACATATCATTACAATTAACTACATTTTAAAATTATAAATTTTCCTTGGTATGACTAGGTGGTTTAAAGTATGTTCACAATTTGTCTATCTCCAATACTAAGAAACTAGGGGAAAATCCTCATTAGTTTTGAAGATTACTTACTATCATCTCAAGCAGAGAAATATTGCTATTTAATTGCAACTCCCATCTTCTCTCAATCTTAGCCATGCAACTGATAGGAACTAGAGTTTAAATAAATCTAAAGGAGCAAAAACTGCCTGCTAATTTAGCAAATACTGTAATCCTGATGCAAACCAATTATTTAGGGAGTAATCCTGGGGTGGAAAACATTAAAAGTCTCATAAAATAATTAATTTGTATGCTCCACACAGCCATGAGTAAAACTTGCTAGGAATGATTTTGTTAGTGCTTGGCAAGAAATACACTAATTTTAATATTTATATCTTAATCTATGTATCACACAAGTTCTTAAACTTTGCAACAATGCAACACCTACTAGTGAGGAGCAAGCCTAGAATAAGTTCTGACACTTTGTCTATATGAGCCTGGTCAGTTTTAAAAATTGGTGCCCATCCAAATAAGTTGCTCCCGACTCCTTCCGAAGACTCTCTGATTCTCAGTTCAAAATTAATTGCCTTATCAAATCTATTACTGAAACTTATTTTTTAATAACACAAACTATATCCAGGTATCATGAATGCTTGACTCTTTACCGTCTTTCATATAGGAGATTAGACACCATGCTCATTAAGGTCTGTGGTTTAATTTGCCTCCCTTCCTTCAGTTCATAGAGATTTAGTCGAAATTTGAGCCTTTGAGCACTGTAAGAAGAAAAACAAACCAGTTTCAAATCCATTTTCAGTCAAAGTGACCATTCTCTTCTATTTACCATTCAAGTGGCACAGAAGCATAGTTTAAAGCCTACTAGTTGTGCCTGCAAGTAATTATAAAACAGAAATCTGATGAAAATAAATTGCTTCAAATTTGTTATTTCACACTAATGTGATTAACATATAAACATAGCCTAGTATCCTTTGCTACAATCAAGGCAAAAAGTCATAAACCAATAGTAAACCACAGTTTATGATTCTGGAGTATCCAGGAAATTTGACTTAGTACCTTTCTGTTTTGTTAAGCAATCAATATGGTATACCTCACTTTTCATTGTAGAATTTGACATTCATGTAAGCAATCTAGAAATGCTTAGAGGTTTTTAAAATAATAATTATCATTTAAATTATTCTAAAGGCAAGCAAGCATTGTTTAATTCTGAAAAGGACATTGAAATTTAGAAAATTAAACCCACATTTACATTCTATCTCATACCACATACAGAAATGATCAGGGTGAGCACGCTCCAGATGCCTTCATTTAAAATGTCTCCGAGTATACAGAGACTGCAAATTTATTCTGAATATCAGGAGTCAGCTTGTAGCTTATTTCACATAAATATTTATCCCTAGCTACTGCAAGATGTTCTTTATTTTAGCTATTTACAGGTAGAACTGTATAACCACAGTTGGGACTGGAATTTTGATCGCTAAACATATAGTCATTAAACAAGTCATAAAATGACTGGGGCTGATCATTTTTACTCTGGTTGTTAAGCAAATCAAATTTCCCTGATTTGACTTTCTTGTTGGAAGCTGGTAGAAAGGTTGTAAAACATGATCCCATGATTACAAGATGCTGCAACTGTTGCATATGTGACTTGGTTGCCAAGCCCCTGAATTGCTAAGTGCTTATAACTTTAACATCAGATGGTAAGTCATTTTCTCCAAGGTTGTTGCAACTGTGAACTAGCAGTCATGTTGATAACTATCTGTACTTTAGGTGAAAAAAGTAATTATATTGTTGATACTTTAAAACATTGCATTGAAAGTTATTTTGTTTCTGCAAACTCCTGATATTTAGAAGCTGTCTTCCAACAGCCATTTTAGCTGTTCTTATTTGATCCCTGTGACTCAAGAACCATAATCTAATTTACCTCCCTGTCTACCACTATAGATGTGAACAATTGGACTTGGCTTCAACTTTCCAATAACTTGGCCAATCATGACATATTCTTCATTTCCCAATGTTGGAATAAGAATAAAAATAAAAAAAGAAACTAGCTACAAGTTAGTTACAGCTCTCTATGAACATTCTAGTTCTCTTGCTTATATCTACTTAATGCAAAATACTTACACTGTCTGCACATCTGTGGCAAGACCAGCCAAACCAATGAATAATCTATCTCCCATTGGAAAAATTTTCTGGAAGTCTGTGGCCACCATCTGAGCTTGAATACCAAACCTGCGATCTGCTGCAATAGCCACACAGTTTTTCCCCTTCATGGCCATAACAGCCCCTCCATTATAGGACATAATAGACTAGAAAAGGGGGAAAAAAGTTTAACTGAAACGTGAACTTTTTAAAGTTGTGCACATCAAGGTTTATCCTTATGAATATGAAGAACATTAGAATAAATGCATTTAAGCCACAGTGCAAATTAAATTCCAAAATTTAACTGCCATACTAGACACAGAATGGGTTAAATTTAAAGAAATGTTCTATTTTGGTTCACAGAGAGGCTAAGAGTTTTTCCCCACTTCATTGTAATCACAGTACAAACAAGCTCTGGTATGCACTTTTTTTTCCACTGTTTCCATGATGCTTTCTTCATTCCGTTCCTAATCCATGTTCCAGACAGCATTAGTTGTCCTTAGCTTTCCCATTTTAAATATGTTTTTTACCCCTAAGTAATAAATTATGAATATAATCCTACAAATCCCAATAAAACTGATGGTACTGTAAAATCACCTCATGAAAATGGGATCAGCCTGGTGTCTATTGGCAAGTATAGGCTTGTGTATTCTCACTTCCAGTCCTTGGACACCATCCTCCAGAAAAAGGGAGGGAGAGGGAGACTTCTCTCTGCTGCTTCAACCCCCATCCTATCAGTAAACTGGGCTATCAGCAATTTGGGCTAATCTTGGTGTCTAAACCAGGGATAATTTTGGAAATCTGGTGAATAAAAAGTTTCTCTTACACTTGCCATTTCTCCTAGCCCATGCAGCCAATACCCAGGCTGGGAAAGATAGCAGGTGAAGCCAGGGCAAGTTCTAATAAATGGTTAATATTGTGGGTTAGCCTTTTGGCAAAACCTTATAAATTATCTGACAGAGTTTAACTGGATTAAGAGGCTGCATAAATTTGAAAAATAAATTCAAAGAAAACAAAATTCCAGTAGTACAGGGATGGGCAAATCCAATTGGTGGACATTAGGAAAGTGAGATGTCAAGATCTCTTTGCAGAGCAAATGAAAGCATCATCATCTGGCCATAGGGCAGAACAGAGGCAATTTGGATTGGCAATGGAGACAACAGAATCTATGCCAATTTAGATTACTGCTGACTTAGAGGTGGAAAGCAAGCCTTCTGTAAGGCTGAGCTATAATCAAGCAGTCCCTGATTCAAATCTCTCCATATAAATTAACTACAGTGAACCACTATTATCCAAATCACTAATATCAAGTTTTTGATAAGAATTATATTTTCCAGGCAGAGTTCTCCAAAATGGTTAATATTAATTCCAAGGGACTATTCATTATATAGTTATTATTTGTAATACTATTAAAGTAGTATTTATTATTTTCATATAATAGATGTGGGGGGGGGGGTGTCGAGGTACAAGCTGAAACATCATAAAGGGGTCTATGTGCTGATGAGTTTGAGGGACTTCTGCTTTCAAAGCGTGGGGAAAACGTTTGGCTGTTGCCCAACCCATATGTTTAAATCTTTAAACAGATTTTTAAAAAGCAAGTCCCAGGGGGCGCAATGATCACGCAAGGCCAGGCATGCAAACTGCTTTCACTATCGTCTCCATAGAAATTCAGGAAAGACAGCAAAAGCCTTCCTCCCCACCCACACCCAGACTGTGCAATCAGCTTCTACAACAGACATCGCTGACAAGCCCATCCCATGAGTTGGGGCCACAAACGCGACGATCCCGGTGTTTTTTTCCCTTTCTTCTTCACCTAAGCACATCGTCCTTGATCCCGAAAAAAAAAAACCGCACACCGCCATCAAGGAAAATGATCCCTCCCCGGATTATAGCTATTTTTCCTTCTCCTTTTACCTCCGTGCCCCCCCGCCCCCGGCTCCTTTTTTCCAACATCAAGACTCACCATGATGGAAACCTCGGAGAAGAAAAAAAAAAGCCCTTCCTCACGCACGACCCGGCCGCAAGACTAGTTTCCTTCTGCGGCCGTTACCAAGCCCTGCCTCTACCAGCACGCAGAATTTCAACATAAACTCCTGCGATTGGACAGCCTGCCCTTGCCAGATTAGAACCGGAGATGGTTACTCGTTGCAGGAAATGTAGAGTCATATCTATTTATCACAGAGATAAAATATAAGAGTAGTTCGTTGCAATCTATAAACAAGGGACTTGTTCGAATTTTAAACATCATTTTTAGATAATCCCTATTTTTCCAATTCGGAAATTAAAGTTCCTCTTAAAGGAAAAATCAAACTCCGATACACCTAACTTTTCTTGAAAAAAATAAAGTAGAAAATATGCCACAGAAAAATAAAAGATAAAAGAAAATTACGTATGAGCTCATTTTATTATTGAAAGTCTCATTTCTGATTCTTGGGAAATAAGGAAATTATTATTCTCTGTGTTTAATAAGTAACTCTGTCTTCACTTTACAAAGACCTTTAAAAAAAAAACACTGAGAAAAAATTAGGTAACATCATTAACACAAATCAAGTGAAGGAAAATTGGGAAGCTTGTGTGCATCTATAATTTCTCTGTTCCTTCGACTTCGAATGGAATAGAACGTTTTTCAGATCTTGGGTTCCACATAGAAAGAACTGAAGAAGCAGAAAAGCATCTTTGGGACATCTCTTTGTGACATCTCTGAACTGCATGATTGACATTCTCCATAGACTAAGCACCCTTTTTATAATCCTGCAATCCCTTAATTTGGGATAGAAAAAAAGGTACTTACTGAGTAAAAAATTGTTAGAAGATAATTACATAATTATACACCTTTGTGATCATATTGTAAGCAACTGCCTCCTCTTCACTGATAATGTAAAACTATGTAACACCACTGTGACAATACTGCTACCCTACAAAGCGACCTTGACTGTGTCAGAATGGTCGATCAATTGCCACCAGGCTTGAAATTTTGGACCTGGACAACCTAGAACTATGCTGCCTACGGTCTGACCTTAGCTATAACTTTTAAGATATCTTTATAACTAATGACCTGACTTAGAAAGTTTGCATGGTTTATCGCTTCTAAAGTCAATAACCATATTGGAGTTTCCATATACCTTTGGTTTCTAATTCTGTTCCAAATCATGAACAAGGCTTGCCTTATCTGGTGTTTCAAAAAATATTGGTGAGCCCGTACGTCTGCTAAACCGCAGAAAAGCATGCCAGCCTGCTTGCAAGTCGTGGCCTTCTAGTATTAATAATCTCTTGTTTATTAGTGTTATCTAGTCTCACAATAACACCACTGCTTGATAATAAATTTCTCAGTGTGGGAGGCCAAGGCCTCCTCTTTCTTTCGTATCTTGTAACATTGCTCATCTCCTTTTCAAAGCCGAAGAGCCAGCACTGTCCAAAGACATCTCTGTGGTCATGTGGCTGGCATGACTAAATGCCAAAGGTGCATGGAATGCTGTTACCTTCCCACCAAATGTGGTCCCTATTTTTCTACTTGCATTTTTTACATGCCTTCAAACTGCTAATTTGACAGAAGCTGGGACAAGTAACAGGAGCTCACCCAGTTATGCGGCATTAGGGATTCGAACCCCTGAACTGCTGACCTTTTGATTAACAAGCTCAGCCACTGAACCACCGCATCCCTTTTGAGCAAGTTAGCCATTCATTATTTATCATTTCCAAGAATAATCATACCATTAATATATTGGTCCAGAGGTGGTATTCTACCTGTTCGGCCAGGTTCGGTGAACCAGTAGTAAAAAATGCTACTGGTTCGGTAGAACCGGTAGTAAAAACTCCTGCTACCGGTTCAGCAGAACCCATAGTTAAAAATGCTACTGGTATGGCAGAACTGGTAGTTTAAAAATGCTACTGGTTAGGCAGAACCGGTAGTTAAGCAACGATCAGCTGTTTTCCTCCATCAGCTGTGCAGTGTGATTTAGATTAGCTAGAAAGCAGGAAATCATCAGATTTCTTGCTTTCTAGCGAATTTAAATTGTGCAGCGCAGCTGATCCCCCCTCTCTTTTCCCAGGCGGCTTTCCTTAGGCTTAGGACGCAAAAAAAAGGAGTGGGGGGTGCGCAGCATGCTTGTTTTTTGGCCTTCTAGGCCTCAGGGAAGCCTTGTGGGAGCAAAAATGGGGCTCCAGGAAGCTTCCTTGAGGCCTAGGAGTCAAAAAAATGGAGAACAGGAGGAGATGCTGCAAAAGAAAAAAAGAAAGGGAGGGGAGAAAGAAAGGGAGGGAGGGAATAAAGAAAGATAAAGAAAAAAGAAAAAGAAAGGGAAGGAGGGAGGGAGGAAAAAAGGAGAGGAAGGAAAGATTACATATCTTGCCACTAGACTAAGGGTATAATCTGTAGGATGAATATTCTCTTTTCCCTTGTCAACAAATATTGAAGGAATAATGAATTACTTTATGGACAGAGTAGATGAGATCCTGAAAAAGAGAGAGGTAAGAAGCTAAAAGAATGAAAGGCATTGCTGGAAGCCCTCTGTGGAGATGGTGAAAGCAAGCATGCAAGACTGTAAACTATAATGACAAGTAAAATATGATAACACAAGATAGATAACAATCTCACAACTGCTGGCCTTTTATATGTAGGTTCCAATATCCGATGCAACTATATAAACCACAGATTGCACTGAAAATAACAGTGCTGGGCTCCCTGAGACACCTAAACTAAATTGAGGAATATCTTCTCTTCTTTTTTTTATTTTACCCTTTTAATTTCTTTGAGTCTCTTACTTCTTTTCTGTGCTTTTGAAAGCATTGTCTACTAAAAAAAGGATTAATGTATTGGGTAAAAATGAATGTGTAAACCACAATAGCTGGTTCCCACAAAACAAAACAAAGTGTCGGCTCTGATCCTGAAGGATCCATGGAGCCGACAATACCAAGTGAGGAGTGGATACCGACTGAGCTCCTGGCTGACCCGGGCCGATGCCTGAACAGATGCCTGGATTTTACCCCATTGAAACATCTTCCGGGGTGGTGTCTGGAGCAGCACAGCAACTGGCGTTTGGGGAGAGCATGTGACCAGCTTTGTCAATGAATACTCAAAACTGAAGCAGACCCAGTTAAACTGGCAGCAGCTGGGAATGGAGCTTGGGGGGGGCATTGTTAAGTAGAGCTGTTAATTATAGGGTTTAGGTGGGTGGGGTGCACAGGTGATT
>JAOYMU010000077.1:61767725-61783682 GCA_025802295.1 Psammodynastes pulverulentus
ATGTGGGGTGCTTGAGAGATCGGGCTGATCCACAGGACGTGCTGCAACCCTGCCTTGGTGAAGGCTGCTGCAGGGGGGGGCTGATTATTTCTGTGTTGTTCTAATCAAGCTGATGCTGTTTGGTGTCAGTGTGGATAGAGATTAAGGATTTGGGATTGTAGTGTTTGACTGCCAGCTGGTGTTCGTGGATCCTGGTTTTTAATTGACATTATGTTTGTCCCACATAGGTTGCAATGGTTACAGTTGATTATGTAGATTACATTGCTTCTTTCATCCCTCTGTATTTTGTCTTTGGTTCTGGATAGTTCCTGTGGAGTGTGGCTGTGGGTTTGTGGGCTATTGCTATTCCTAGAGGTTGGAGGATTCTAGTGTAATTTCTAACACCGCAGATGTTACTAGAAGTTAGCTAGCTTGGTAAACCAATCCATAAGCTTGGAGAACACCCTCATCCTTCACCCTCATCCTACACCTGAGCTACAGATATTTGCTTACTATAGTACTTTTATATTTCTATTTACTCCCAATTAATTTTTTTGTTGACAGCCTGCTTATCTTATTTCAGATCAGATAAAACTCTACAGGATATAGTATATAAGCTGGTTCCAGGACTCTTCAAAGGTATGAATATGTGACTGATTAGAATTTAGAGAATAGAATTTGGGACAGAGTTTCCTAGCTGACATAGCACAGTGCAGCAATCTTGATTTTGATTTTGCTTGATTTTTAAGGGAGGGCTGACAAATAATAGTACATAATTATTAAGTGGGATAAATTTTTTTTTAAAGTATCTTTTTTATAATTTATAATTTATAATTGTTTCTGAATAATAAATGTATTTGCAAAATGGAAGAGAAAGATGCCACTAAATTAATTACCTTTGCTTTCATTTGTAGATGAAATGAAGAGGCGACGTGATTTTTATGCAGCATATCCCTTGGCAGATGGTATGATGTCTGCCTCATTTGTCTTCTGTTGCATGTCAACAGTAATATACATTTTAAAAAAAACAGGTGTGGTTTTCATTCTCTTTCTTTACTTGTTTAGTTCCCAATGGATCCAATGAAGACAGGGGTGAAGTTTCAGAACAGGAGAAAGGGAATCTAACCGATGATGAAACTGTCAGCTTATCCATTGAATTTTATGAAGGAATCAGGTAACCATTTAAGGAATATAAAAGAAATGATATTTTGCTGAAATTTTTCTGACATTAGATTATTATAGTTTTAATATTTTTATCTATTTTCTGTTACTTGAAAAGTGGTTTAGCATCATTTAATTGCCCAAATCATTTTGATACAAGTAGTCCTTAATTTCTGACCATTCATTTAACAATGGTTGGAAGCTACAGTGGCCTCCGAAAAAATGACTTTCAAAGTTATGATTATTTTGCCACCCTTGTGGTCATGATTGCAATTCGGAGTTTGGCAAACAGTTCACATTTATAATGGTTAAAGCATGTTGCAATCGTGTGATCATGATTTATGATTTTCCAGCCACCTTCTGACAAGCAAAGACTATCAGGGAAGTCAGGTTAGCTCAACAATCATGTGATTTGTTTAATGACCATGTGATTTGCTTAACAATCATGGTAAAAATATTTGTAAAAATTATGCATAATGGATGCATAATGACTCACTTAATGACCACACTGCTTAACAACTGAAATTCAGAAATCAATTATAAGTTGAGGACTATCTGTAGATCATCTTTGTCTGTATTCATCTAAGAATGTGATACGTATGTATAAGTTAGAACTAAACAAAAGCAGATACAAGGGAAAGATTTAATTTGTACATTGAATTCTTACTTTTGTTGAAAAGAATTAGTTTTAACAAGAAAGAAAGTGCCAAAGCAACAGGATCATTCATTTCTTCTCTCTATCCCTTTATCCAACTAATAATGCAATTAAACAATGTCGGACTATGGAATTAATGGGCATATTGGGTGTAGGAAGGGAGCTACTCTATAGGTAGCAAGCTCAGCCCTGCTAACTTCCCCACTCCTCCTGCTGAGGGATCTCCTGGATTTATACTTCTGAACACCTGTTTAATGGCCAGCTAAGCAGATTCTGAAACAAACTGGACTGTTTTCTGCAAGTATGTCTTCTTTTTTTGTTTCAAGTTTTTATTTTAATTTACAATATATCCATATCAATGCGTGAACAGTATGGCACTTGAGTATCATACATTTTAATACAAATAAAAATAGTGCTATTAATCCTAATTGTTACATTCCTCAAGCTTATGTAATTCTAGTGTTGATACACGTATTTATATTAAATTATAGAGTTTCATTATTTAATTATTCAGTGTTTCAATACATTATTCCAATTCCAATCACAATATTGTTTAAACATACATAATAATATCATCATTATTTTGCCAAACATGAAGTTTATCATTCCAGCCAAAAGGTTCAATATTGGTCTCAACTGTCCACAGGACATTCTTCCAGTGGTCTGCTGACTTATCTATTTGGTCTTTTGCAAACCAGCTGAGCAACTATTCTTTTTGGAAAGTAGTGGCTTTCTTCTTTCTTCTTTCTGCCATGTACACCATCATCAGTGTTCTCCTCAGAGGTGGTATTCAGCAGGTTCTGACCAGTTCTGGAGAACTGGTAACGGAAATTTTGAGTAGTTCGGAGTTCCGGAAAATACCACCTCTGACTCACCCCGCCCTCATCTATTCTCTGCCTCCCGAGTCCCAGCTGATCAGCTGGATCTTCTTTTGTTGCCCTGCACAGGAGAACAGAGCTGGAAAGTAGGGTAGTGGGGTGGAGAGGGAATGAGGTTTTGCAATATCCTTCCCCTAGAGTGGGGAGAGAATGGAGATTTTACTGTATCCTTCTCCTGCCACACCCACCATGCCATGCCATGTCCACCAAGCCATACCCACAGAACCGGTAGTAAATTTTTTTGAATCCCACCACTGGTTTTCCTGATGTTTATCTCATCAAGACTGACATTCACAAGGAGTAGCAATCTTTGGTTCCTTAGATGTTAACTTGGGTTCTTTGAGATCTTCTAGACCAGGGGTGTCAAACTCAAGGCCCGGGGGCTGAATGTGGCTTGCAGAGTGCTTAGATCTGGTCAGTAGGGCTGCCCTGGAAACAGTAAAGGACCGACCCACGGTGCCTCGGCAAGTGTAAACTGAGCCTGGGAGGGCTGCGGGCAGCCTTTCTGAGCTCTGTTTTCACTGGCAGAGGGTTGCAGGAAACCATCACAGCTGAAAACGGAGCTCAGGAACTCAATTTTGCTGGCAGAGTACTGGGGCCACCACAGGCACCCCTGACATGAGTGACTTCAAGTTGGCCATGCCCACCCTGACCCCCTGAAGTCAAACACAACACTGATGCAGCCCTCAACAAAATCAAGTTCGATACCCCTGTCCTAGACTTACATACCTTGCTCTTGATGTGATCTTGGTTGGACAACAACTCCTAGAAAGGGTAACAATGTCATTGAATCACTTCCATTTGTACATAATCTCTCTATTTCCTTGGAAATAGATTGTAATGTTTTTCAGCTTGGTGGGCACAAACAACTTTTTCAGCGGTCCTCATAAATATCTTTTGTTCAAGCCATACCATACCTCTATTGCAAAGAAAGTGAAACCCTAGAATTCTGTTCTTTAAATAAGATAGGATTTTCCAAACTGACAGCTGATTATCATCTCATTGACTGACACATCTCTCTCTAATAACCCCTTCAAATGAATTGATAACCCTAGAGATCCACATACTTTTGCCATACATAGATAAGTAGTTTGGGATTATTTCCTTTAATAAGTAAATGAACAAACATAATGTTTTGGTTTTTGACTCATTTGTTTAATTTGGTTCTCTTGATCTATTTTAGGACTTATGTGAATAACAGATCATGTTTTAAGTCATATTTATGCAGAAATGTTGAAAATTCAAAGCATCAATGTAGAAAGTTATATCCTTTCTCAGTACAGTTTCCTAATTCTTATTATGTTTTATTCCCTATCCTCAGTTTGTATTGAGAATTAATTTATATCCCCTTCAAGTTAATTTAACAGGAGGTTACACAGCTTTTCTCTTAGACACAATTTGGCAAACAGTGATTTGTACATGTATATATTTGACTGGCTCTTAACGAAAAACAGAAATACTAACTAGGGTGAAAAGACAATACTAATGGTAGAGTCATCAATAGCCTATGTCCCATTGCTTCCTTTTTCTAAGGATAGGTCCCTATTTTCTGAGGTTGCTTCTTGTAAAGTCTTATGCCATTAACACTAAAGGAAGATATTTTGCTGCATAAGCCACAATCACAAACAGTGTTCCCACCCAAATCAAGATGCTTAGTCTTTAATACTGATAGCTAATACTGGTCTAACACAATTGCCTCACTCTGGAAGTAAAAATGCATCATCATCATCATCATCATCATCATCATTTCAGCCCTTTGCCGCATCCAAGCCCAGTTCCTCCAAATAGTTATTTTATTCTGCCGAATAATACTTTATTATACGGAAGGGTTTTTTTATATACCATTAGAAAAATTGTATACTCTGTAGCTTATATAACTAAAATGCATGCAGAAATAATCATATTTCTGGATTCGGGGTGACCTGGGCATATTTCATGTACTAAATAAATTAACTTCCTAGCTATCCCTTTAGCTCTACAGTGGAACCTCAGTACTTATTATTAATTGATTCTGGGAGGCACGATGAATACCAAAAACTATGAATACCACAAACTTTTTCCCATAAGGAATAATATAATGAATCACAAGGCAACTGACACCAACAAATTCTAGCTTGTGCATTAAAATACTAAACAAATGATGAGTACCGGGACACCATTTCACATCAAAATATATTGAGTACCAAATCTGATGAGTCAAAACAGTTGATTACCAAGGTACCACTGTATCTGTATTAATATACATATTTAACTCATTTGTCTTCTTAATTCTTCAGAGATGAAAATAGAGGGACTGTTGAAAATGGAAACACAGAAAAAGATAAGGTGAGGTACATCATGGTATGGGTTCTTTATTAAATTTAAACAGCTATATGTTCTAAAGTGATTTGAATAGGCAAGAAATAGATATATTTTCTCTAATCCCATTCATTGTTCATGTGTTATGACAGCAATTATTATTAATTGGGTGGATTTATCTAAACCCTTTAAACTAGAATTCTTATTTACCATAGTAATTGTTTTATGTAAGGTTCAAGTGTCTATACAAAATGACATTTAATTTCATTGTATGAGGTGCAATGACAATAAAGTACTACTACTACTACTACTCTTTTTCTTAATATTAGCAAAGGTGACTATATCTCACCTGCAAAAAAATTGACAAGCTTTAAGGAGCAAACAGCTAGAGTTTTCTGTGTATAATTATTATCATCTAGTGGCAATTTGCACCCTCAGATTGGGTAGCCTTAGTATTTTATTATTTGGAAGCAAGTTATAGGATATGGAGCAGATGTGGAGAAAATGCTAATATTTATAAGAAACTTAAGCTTAAATCACATTATTAAAAAGAATCCTGAATCTGGGCTTAAGCGAGCTCCTAAGCATACAAATGTCAGCATTGTTTGTTTTTGTTTCTACTACTTTCTTTTCCATCAATATGATTTCCAGGTTTCCATTTTTTCTGTTTTATTTCTTTATAATTTCCCTTTCCCTTTCCTCCTCTCCCTTGCAGACCCCCTCTCCTTCTTCCAAACCCAGGCTTCATTTTTCTTCCTTTGCTGTATACCACAAAGCGATTCAAATTACATCTGGTGGCTTTTGCCTGAGAACTTCTTCCACTCCTCCAATCTTCATCCCTTAATTTCCTAACCCTTTGGCAGATATACAGTGACTTCCATAGCTATTTCAACTTCAATCTCCTGCTGTGCAGCCCAGCCCTCTCCAATTAAAACAATCTCTCACCTCTCTCACATTCCTCTCTAGAAGAACAGCATGAGATTCCTCCGATGTCCTGCTGCTATGACTATCATGCACCTGGCTAAATTCCTCCGGAACAAGATGGATGTTCCCACCAAATACAAAGTAAGTTTCAGGCAAGCGCCCATCATTTTCTTGGTCCAAGGGCTGAGGTTGCTGATCTTTTGTATATTTACAATTCTTCATAGCTAAAGGTAAAAAAAACAAAATAAAAAAATAAATTAGCAGCTCCTCATACCAGCTTCTCCAAATATTGAGTTGGCTAATCTCAAAAATCAAGATGCAAGAGTTGTAGTTTGTATGTTCTCTATCTCTCCCTTCACCCAAAATCAAAAAGGTAGAATAAAATTTGTTATTTTAAGGATTTAACAAAAACTTAGTACAACATTATTTTCCTAATTATTTATTAAAACAATGTGGTTAAATATTTCCATGCACATGGAATCAACCAGAATTTATTTATTCTCCTATTGGGTCAATATTATTGCATCCCATTCACTCTGAAAATAGTCACTGATTGTTTTCTGTTCTAAACTAAGTCCATTGTCTGGATTATTGTGGCGCAGACAAGATATGTATATGCATATTTTTTCCAAACTCAATCTACATTTCTTTCTGTATAACTCCATATGAAATTAGACTGAGAACTACACATGGCTTACAGATTTCCTTATCTTCACAGCTTGACCAGGAGAGGGGAGGGAGGGGAGGGGGAAGAGAGTCATTAAGAAATGCAGGTTACTGGATTGGACTTCTTGAGAAGACATGGTGGACTGAAGATAGCTTTCCAAAAAGCGGAGACAATTGCAGCGGAATGAAGAGTTGGCAAGTAACCTGCCTCTTTATTAATTCTTAGCCAAGGAGAGGACTTGAGATCACCCATAAGTGCTCCAGAAAGCTGCTTCTCATGAAGAGACCTCAAGACAGCAGACAACAGTGTTATTAGAACTGTGGGAGACAAAGGAATAGCCATATTGGTCAAATTACATTTGGTCTTTAAAAGGCCACTGGGTTTGCATCGATCTTTTTCTAATCACTTTCAGAAACTGGTTGGTAACTGATTTTCTGCATTTACAAATCTTCGGTATGACAAGGTTTAATAACAGTGGACAAGTTTCTTTCAATCATTAGCAAAACAAGTTTTACATATAAATTGAGGGATTGTGTAATAAATGGTAAAAGAATGATTAAAAGTTTGATTTTAGAAATTTAGAAACATAATAAGGGTCCAGGTAAATTTGAAATAAGTTTTTGGAATTAATTGAGACTTTAATGTTGGAAAAAACTTTTATTTTGAATGCTTAAAAAAAACATAATAAAACTTTAAAAATTGGAGGATACTAGGAGAAACTAAAAATTATCTTTAAAGGAGAACACCATTCATACTCAATTTATTAATACAGAATTAAGCAAAATATTTTAACCTTGGGCATTCTGAACGATACTTTTAGACAATGAATCTAGAAGTTGATTTACCGAGTGTCTGGCTTTACAGTTGGACTGTATTTAAAAGTTGTTATGAAAGAGGAACAAGTTTTACATTATAATATTGAAAGTGTCATGCAAGTGGATTTCAAAACAAAAATGATTGACATAGAAAAAAATATTGCATTGGACATACAATAGAAATCAGCTGATGTCTTAATAATTAAAAGAAATATATCAAAGAAATAGCACCTGTCAGGTGCAAGGAAGCAGGAAAACACAGTGAATGGATCAGAATGATGCATGTATTGCTTTTTTTTCTATTGACAGGAATCTACTAGAATAATACACTCACTATGGAAATTGCTAGATAAGCAGTACAAGGTTTAGGAAAGATCTGCTTTCCATCCATCAATAGTTCCAGGCTAGCCAGCCTTTTCACTCCTCCCCTCACTTCAGCTACAAATTCCACTATACAGCACAAGAGTATGGATAATTTTCCTACACTGGGTTTATCAAGGAGGCTTGTTAAAACTTTGAAAAATTTTGTGAGACAAGACAAAATGAAAATAAATCAATTTCTAGGACAATTCAAGGGGCTAAAGATCGAGATTTTTAGATGTCTCAGAATATAGGAGAAGAAAGGGATATAAAACTAGTTTATTTTATCAAGGTTAAAATAGATGTTATTCCTGCTAACACTTAATGGACTTGTGCTGACATTAGAGGTTTTATTTATAGATAAGAGATGGGATATGGGAAGAAGAAATCATTTGTTGTATTTTAAGAAAAGATGGTAAGTTATTAAAATTGTTTATACCGTACTTGTGAAGAAGGTGGGAAATATATATTTCTTTTCTTTTTCTGTATTCTTATTTTGTCCTTTTTATTTTTCTTTCTATTGTTTTCTTTTCTGCACCCTTTATTTTTTTTAATTCTCTCTTTTTAGTTTGTTTTTATTGTGGTAGTTGTAAATTTAAATAAATTTACTACCAAAAAGAGATATTCAGGTTACTGAAATCTGTGCCAAATATTTAAATTTATGCCTGTGTCATATAATTCTGCATGTCTTAAACTTTGTTTATTAGGTGGAAGTTCTCTATGAAGATGAACCTCTAAAAGAATATTACACTCTCATGGACATAACTTATATCTATCCTTGGCGAAGGGTTAGTAAGAAAAAAAATTTAACTTGCATCATCTTAATGAGATTTAATTTTCACACCAATGAACAAATTTGGACAGATTTTTAAATTTCAACCTATCAACATGAGAATTAAAAGCCTTAGAATTTTTAAAAACACCTGGGACTGTGTTAAAACGTGTTCATTAATGGAGAAAAGGGAACGATAAATAACAGCTTAGTCAGCCTCTTGAAAGTTGGTAACCCTATTCCCCCATTGTGCCTATAACTTTAGTTACCTTGCTTACACATAATCTACCATAAGGCTAATAAAATTTTGAACTACTTCATAAGATTTTGCAATAAAACTATTGTCCAGCCTTTTAAAGCTGGCAAATTCAAGAAACAAAAACCACTTGGATTTCTTGAATGATTTTTATTGCAAGTAAGGTAATATAACAAATCTTGAAAGCCTGCCAAAATAATTCCCCAGATCAACTTATACCAAGGAGTTACTCACTCCACATTTCTTTTGCACACTTCACCCTTCCTCTGGGCTGAGGAATCTTTTCAGTAACAGACTTACTGCATCCACTTTGTCCACAGGGTCTGTTAAGGATTCTGTCACAGCTACAGTAAAATACAATCATATTTCACTAAATTGTTTTTAGAGTGACATTTGTCCATGAAGAATATAGTCCACTGGGTTTTTTTAACAGAATAAAACAAAGCCAATCCATGTGGCTTTTCTTTACTCAGAAGAGAAAAATAAAGGGTGGGAAATTTATTTTTTTTATAGTCAAATTATACCAAAAAAAAAAAAAAAAACCCTCTTGAAATTTTAGCCTTACTTTGGAATGAAAATAGGAAACCTGTGAATTAAAGGTCTGAGGGATGCCAGATTCAAGAAGCTTTTTAAATACATACCAGGTATAAGATGCACTTTCTTCTCCATTCAAAGACAAATCCTGAAATGGGGAAGAAAAATATTAAGATTCAACTAATTTTACTTTTGTTTTTTGTTTTGTTTTGTTTTGTTTGTGCCTTTAAGTCAATCTTGATTCTTGATGACTGCCTGGACTAATCCTTGCAGTTTTTTGGGAAAGATTTTGGAAGTGGTTGTCATTGCCTCCTTCCTAGGACTGAGAGAATGGGTCAAAGTCACCAAGGTGGCTTTATATCTAAGGCAGGACTGGAACTCACAGTCTCCCAGTTTCTAGCCTAGCATCTTAACAACAATATCGAATAGTCTCTTTCCAACTAAAAAACATATAACTCAATTGTAGACTCAAAGATGCTTCTTTTTAAAAACTGCAACTGGACTGTTTTTCCCTTGATAAAGAAGAAGATGATGCTTAGCTTCTCACCCAAGAAGCTTCATCAGTTTGTGAAGCTTCTTGGATGAAAAGCAAAATGTTTTTTTTCTTCTTCCTCAAGGAAAAAACACTCCAATTGCCTTTTTTTGGAGCGGGGTGGGGGGGTGGGGAAACACCTTTGAGACAACTATGACCTGGATGGCTGAGAATCTCTATAGACATTAATTGTTGGCTATTTGAAAAAATTATATATGTAAAAAGAGCATTCAATACTTCCAAAACATATTCTTAGTTGGAGAAAGCTTTTATATGATCACACTAGGAAGTTTGGCTTAATATGTGGTAGTTCTGAGTAGATACTGTACATAGCATCATTCAAATTAGGCTATAACTTGGTTCCTGAGCAGGTAAGAGGTAGAGCAAACTATGCAATAGGAGGTGGGACTGTGGGACCCCCATCGATTCAAGAGATAAATCCTCACTATAGTGACTTCTTTGCTGCTTGGTTTTTGGGGGAATGGAGGGCAAGTGCCACATATTTAATCTGAACCATTTATTGGCTGGCATCATCAGGCATCTTTTTGTGAAGCTATGCTGCTGCCTTTTTGACCTATAAAGTATGCTGCCCACTGTCTTACAAAAGCATCCTGTCTTTTGTGGGGAGTCAGCTTGTGAGCTATGAAAGGTACCAAATAGCTTAGTATTTTTTACCTTGGTAAACAGAAAAAAATTAAAACCTGGTGCATGAACTGGACCAAACTGGATAAATAACCACCTTGGAGAAGCCTCTTCTTAGTGGTGGTGGTGGTGATTTTGGGACTCTTTCTACAGCTAGTTCTCAACATTCCTGGTTTTAACAAAAGTTTAGGACATCCATCTGTCTGTCAGCCAACTAATCAATTGATTAACCAATATTTATATACTGTCCCAATCCAGTAGATGCGATAAGCACTGTATAAAACCATGATGTTTCATTAAAAATAAAGTTGTTCACTCACAATCCTTCTAAAGGGCCAAAGGCCTGCTTGACACAAAACTGTTTTCAGTATTTTTAAAAGTCAGCAAAATGTCCAGGCGTATCTTTGCAAATGGTGAATTGCATGAAGAGCCATTAAAGATAGCTTTCAGCTTAAGACCACAATTAGAACCAGAATTTCTGTTGATAATCAAGGAAATTGTTAAACAAGTTGTATACGATTTTATGACCTTTTCACCATAAATGTAGCAAAGCATTGCAATTGTTAAATGAATTATGTGATTATTAAATGAATCCAGCTTCCCCATTGACTTTCCTCATCAGAAGCTGGCTGGAAAGGCCACAAATAGCAATCACATGACTGTAGAATGCTGCAACCCTTGTAAATGCATGCCAGTTGCTAAGTGCCCAAATTCTAATCCTTTGACTATAAGGATATTTCAATGTTATAAGTGCAAGGACCGGTTTGTAAGTTACTTCTGGGCCATTATAATTTTGAATAGTTGCTAAATGAATAGTTGCAAATCAAGATCTACCTCTATTGGGAAAGCTTGCCTTCTGGATTTGTTATCTCCCATGAGGTGGAATCTGGAACAGGACCTCTCTGTGAATGGACCAGTAGCAAGATCATATTTAATAAGATGGTCACTGGTACATGGTTATTTACACTGGATAAATAACTGCCTGAGGACCATACTACTAGGTCAATATTAAAATATACTGACAGATGTTGTAACTGTTGTACAGCTGCAGTTTTATGCTTTTTTTGTTTTATAATTAAACAAAATTATGTCTGATGTTTTACTGTGCTTCTTTTCCATTGTTTTCTTTTGGGAAAACAGCAAGTTGCAAGTTGCTAATACATCCTGTTTCTTTCCTTCAATAGAATGGCCCTCTCCCACTGAAATATCGTGTTCAACCAGCCTGCAAGAGGTTAAAACTGTCTTCTCAGCCTCCCAACTCAGAGTGTACCAACACCAGTGGTGCTTCAGAGTGTGAATCTGTCAGTGACAAAGCTCATAGCCCAGCCACCTTGCCAGCTACCACCTCCTCTTCATTGCCAAGTCCTGTCACACCTTCCCATGGCTCCCCAAGCTCCAATATCACCACTGTAAGCATTCCAACCCACCCTGCATCTGGTGCCATGCTAAATGGCACCTCGAACTGCCACCCGATGCAACCTTTGGCCAGTAGGGGGCGCAAAACAATGGTCAATGGTAGTCCAGTCATGTCAGCCTTGACTTAAAAGGAGCATTATTTTTATTGGATCCTGAGTTTTATATATATTGTGTATAGGTAAGGACAGTGGTGGATAGAGTGGGGAAATTATACATACTTATTTTCTATCAACTGATTTGATTTAATTTAAGAAAAATGCAAAAAGTAAGAAAAAAATCCAAACACTTTTTTTAATTTTTGAAATCAAAATTGTGGTCTTGTAACTGCATGGTGGCATTTGTATAAAAACTGCAGCCCTTTCTGGATGATGATTATCTCTTTTATTATAATTATTTATGTCCTTGATTTGTAGTGAGATTTGATGCACAGTCTTGGAGAGAGAAAATGCACAGTCCCAAATCAACCAGTCTCTTATAGAAGCACATATGGCTTTCCTGTCTCCTTTTGTCAGCTGACTGTCAAAAGGAGACAGGAGACTGATTACTTCCTTCCCCGCCCATCCCCAGTCCATTTTATGCATCTCCATTCCAATCATGTAGCTTTTAGTTCTACATTTTTATCCCTCTCTTAAGGATCTTAGTTCCAACTTGTCAAATCAAGTTACTGTTAAACAGAAGGTAGTAATAGACATTTTTGTGCTTGGAAAGGGACAACAATGTGCTAATTCTTTGCGATGTTACAGATGCTAGACATCATAGATATGCACTGTATCCAGAACAATAACATGGCCTGGAAGAAAAGGGTTAACAACTTCTATAAACAGAAAGAAAGGAATGTAGGCAGGAAACAGAAGCTCATAAGGCCAGTGCTTAGTGGTTAGATTGTAGATGAAGACGAGGATGGATATGAAGATCTGCTCTAGTTCCCATAATGATAGTAATTACTTGTTCTTTTCTTAAATGGGAGCCTAGAAATAGATTCTAAAACTACATCTTTGGTGGCAGCAGGTTCCCCATTAATGTTTAAGACCACATCTTCTGTAATCATCAATTGATCCCGTACTAAAACAACAGTATTGAGGGTAGGTTTTTCATCTCCATAGCAATAGAGGAGGATGCTGGAAGACACAATAAGTTATAAGTGGGGATCCTATCAATGTCTGAAAAGGCCTTGGTCTAGTAATTAATTAATTAATTCTAATGTTCCACTTGTTTTTCTGTTCAGAAAATGCAGAATTGCAGTTGAAAGCTGAAGGGATACAGTGCCTTCGACTGTCATAACATCACTAGCCCTTCGTGTGGAGCAGTTTACATCATTAATCACAATATGGTGGCCTTGGCTAAGCACTTAGTTGCTGGAATAATATGCTTTGAAGCTTCATCTTTTATTTATATACCCTTTTTTACACATGTTCATGATGTCACTGTTTTCAGAGTACATCTTTGCTCTGGTTTTAAATCTTTCCAGTCTTATACCGAACATTGTGGGAACAGTTTGCACATTACCAGTTCTTTATCAGAGATCTCTTGGTTGTTTGCAGACATTGGTTCCCAGGACCTGGCTAGAAATGGGCTAGGGACCATTCAGAAAGTCGATTACTTGCATGTGACTTTGCTAAGCAGATTTGGCTGATTATGTAATAGGCAAATGATTCATCCATACAACTCTTTGACCTTTATTAGAAAAGTAGTTTTATAATCCTTATAATTCTTGCTCTAAGAGATAGTGGTTTAAATTTGTAGTATAGTAGAACTACAGTATTAATTTCCACAATTTGAATTCATGAATTTCTTGCTGCAATTCTCAGCATTCAGTTTATAGTATAGCATAGATATTTCTCAAATTCTGTGGACCTTTGATTGCCTAAAAGAATTAATTCATGGGATTTCTTCTCCTCCACAATAAGGTCGTCCTCAACCTATGACACAATTGAACCCAAAATTTACGTTGCTAAGCAAGACTGTGAGTTTTGCCCCATTTTATGATGTTTCTTGCCACAGTTGTTAAGTGAATCACTGCAGTTGTTAAGTTAGTAATATGGATTCTAAGTAAATCTGGCTTCCCCACTGACTTTGTTTCTCACAAAGTCGCAAAAGGTGATCACATGAGCCTGGTACACTGCAGCTGTCATAAATATGAACCAGTTGCCAAGTGTCTGAATTTTGATCATATGATGCTTCAATGGTCATCAGTGTGAAAAATGGTAATAAGTCACTTCTTTCAGTGTCATACCTTCGAACAGTCACTAAATGAACTGTTGTAAGTTGAGGACTACCTGTATTATTGATGGTGGTGGAAGCAGCTATCATTTTTATTAGCAGCTACCTAAAAGGCTGAGTATAGTGGTGCATTCTCTTCTTGGCTGGAAGAGAGCCCCTGACCCTGCATGTTTTCTCATCAGCCATGTACTCTGCATGGTGTAACTCCTCCCCTCCTGCTTTCCCTAGGAATTGGAGCACTGCAGTCTTTGCATTCCCAGCTTTCCTACTTTTCCACCTTTTGGCAATCCAGAAATGTATAACCCCCCTTCCCCCGCTTTAATCCACTTGGTAGTCATGGTATTATAATCATTGATTCAGCAAGCAGATGTGTTTGGGGAAAGCCAGAATTATCTTACTCCAAGTCCTTGGAATGAGAAATATTTTTGTAGTCTTTATAGAAATCCATTCTGCATTTTTTTAAAATGTTTGTTTAATCTTGTAAATTTGGGTTGGAAAAATAAATGCAGTGCCTTTCCAAAACAAATTTTACTAATGTGCTAATGTAGTGAAAATAGATTTGTGGTTTAAATTGATGGGGATGTGTGGGTGGAATCTTTTCTTTTGCTAATTTGTGCTTTAAGACAGCAGATAGAAATGCACAACTTCCAAAGGGAAGAGATTTCTTCTTCCGCCACTTTCAATCCTTTTCCTTTAAAGAAGAACATGGTACCTAGAATTACTCCTCTCCTCCCCCTTCCCTTCCCTTCCCTTTTCAGTAGGAAGGGCTAACTAAACACAAGCACATTTTGTATTTTTGAAAGTTAAATCCCAGGGATTTTGTTTGCTTTCCTATAGTTGTTTCTCTGAAAAGCAGCTATTCGCACAAGTGCAATCCATGTTTGGAAATAAATTTTCATAGATAAGTCAGTTGTACCAGAAGTGTAGAAAGCAGTTTGCCATGGGGGCAAAAAGATGGAATGGGTAGGAAAAGAAAAGGTGTGTTAACAGCCTGTTGTGAGTTTCTTTCAGGCCGTTCCTTTCCTACCCTATACTTGTGAGTCAGATCAACTGCCAGCACAATAAAAGCAGTTTTTTACCTGCTCCTACTCGCCAGCTACTATCTGGTGGACCTTGCACAACATGATGTTTGAAGAATAGCATATTCTTTCCCTTTCACCTGTCTCTTTATGGGTGCTCACAGAATGAGAAGAAAGACTCACTGCCCTAAGAAGAACCCCCCAAATTCTCTCTTTTCCACCAGACCCTTCCAGAGGCAAGACTATAAGGCTGCTTTGCTGTCTGCTCCTCTTAATTGTCTCTTTGTTGCTTATTCTGTCTTCCAAGTAATGCTGAGCAGTAGCTATCCTTGAATTAATTTTCTTAATTTTAAAAAATTTAATGTGTAAAGAAGAGGGGAGTCAAAGTTTTGTGCTTTCAGCATCATTTGTGATAGTGCCATAATGTCAAGTGTAAGTGTATGCAGAGGAAACATGGTAACAACGCCAGGCATAAGTAATCTGTTACTGTGGAAGTTGCAAGTCCCATGTGATATTTAGGGAAATGGTTTCAGAGCAGAATGATTCTAATATGATTCTGTTCACTAGTCCAGTCCTTTTTTTTTCTTTCCCCCGAAGAATCACCTTTTGTTACCCTAGCATAACTTGCTGCAAATTGTTTTGCATCTCTTGCCACTGAGTTGGTAAACTGGAAAAGGCACTGTCTCCCATTGGGCTGCATTTAGCCCTGGGGCTTCCAGTTGCTGTCCTATACATTCATTAATGTTTTGTCATACCCAGGGCTTTTCTTCGGCACAAAAAGGTGCCGGAACGCTCCCCCGCGCTCCCCCCGTCGCGCGCTAAAAAAACC
>JAOYMU010000077.1:61832207-61843000 GCA_025802295.1 Psammodynastes pulverulentus
GTCACGTGCCCACCAAGCCACGCCCACCAAGCCACGCCCACAGAACCGGCAGTAAAACAAATTGAATTTCACCACTGCCCTGAAGGGAATAGCTAGATAAGTATGTATATACTGTATAGAAGTTCTTCCACAACATAGTTGAGTTATAGAGTTAGTCTTTGGGAATTTGGAGTGGAAGATGTTTTAAGTTAGTGTTAACCCAGCAGGCTCTATGCCTAAGGCAGGACTAAAATGCATGATTTTATGATTGTCAGCCTGGTGCCTAGCCAATACACCAAATTGGCTCTTTGGAGTTAATCTTCTCCAGACATAACTGTATCTGTTTAGAGGTGCATATAATGCTGACTGGGTCAAATTAATCTTTTTTATTGTTTTACAATAACGTGGAAATTGATTTAAATAAGTGTATTTTGAAAAAAGGGCACAAAATCAAATCCCAGTGATACATTATTTATGATATGTATTGTATTATTGTTATTATGGTTGTTAATATTATTATTATTATTGATACATATATAGCACCAGTTTAATCTGGTCGGCTAGTCATTCTCTCTTAACCTAACCTATCTCACAAACTTGCTGTTTTGGGAAAATAGGAAGGAATATTAGTATATTTGCCACCTTGAGTTATTTATAAAAAGAATAATGCTGGATATAAATAAATAAGTAAATATTACAAACAAGTTAAAAAATCTCTGTAATAAGAACAAATTACATACAGATATTCAATTTAAAAGTAATATATTTATTGAATCTAATTCCAACTAAAAGTTCATGTAAATACCAATTAACTTGTTTTTGTTATTTTTCTGCTCTAACTTTTGCCATCCTGTTTACTGCAATTGAAAGCTTGCCTTTTTTTTTCTTTAGGTTTGTTCAAAATAAAAGTATTGCCTAATGGCATGTTTTGAATTCTTTGAAGTGTTACCAGAAAAATAAATTTAAAAATCCCTTCTGCAGCTGTTGGCAGATAAAACTATACAGTACAGCACAACAGGAATGGAAATAAATCTGATCAAGTAATAGTAAAAGATATAGCTGCAGAAGTTTAAATCTATGCAATTTTATTCTTCATAAGCTGTAAGTTGTCTCAAGACTACATTCTGAATTAATTAGAATTAACAGGACAAGACTGTTTCCTGTAGAAGAATTATGGCTTATCTTTTCCCCCCTTAAATTTGGATTCTTTTTAAGAATCCACTCTTCATTAATGCCTTTCCTGCCATTTCCTCATTATCACCTCCATGATATCCTGGAATATGTGTTTGCAGTTTGTGGGGAAAAAAAGGCCTTATTCAGAAACTCAAGTCCATTTTCTTTGTGTTCAGGAAGAAAGAGGCAATTCTAATTTTCTAATTTAAAAGGAATTCACAATGGGCAGTGGCTTCAACTGGTTACAGATTCTATGGTGCTTTAGGGACCTTGTCACAACAGTGTGATAGGTTTTTCTTTCTTTCCCTTTCTAGTCTTTTGTTGTTTTTGTTGTAGTTATGGGAAAACTAAAGCTCTCTGTAACTCCTAAGCAGAAAAAAAAAAGTATTCTTCCCTAGTGAGGTTTATATAACAGGAAACATCAAGTAAAAATAATAGTTTCAAAATGGTTTGTCGTTGCCTTCTTTCAATAAGGGGGTTAAAGTCAAGAGTTCAATCACTCCCCCCCCCCCCAATTGTTTATTCATCAGTTCTAAGAGAAAAAGTTATGGTTTCAATTGTATATTAATCTTTAAACTGCAAATTAGTGTATTATACATCTGATGCAGAAATAAAGTGGACATTTTGGAATACCTGGACCAATGTAATGAAAAGGCTGTATTGATTTTCTGAGACACAAAGACCTTGACAATATGAAACAGGCCTTCCTGTTCAAATTTGGGAAGATATGAATTATGGAGAGCATTTTATTAACTGGATAAGAGAAATTTTATACTTCACAGAAACCACAAATAGTTGTCAATAAAGATTTAACAAAACACTATGGATACAAAAAAAGCGACAGGTCAGAAATGCTTATTGCTCATTCCTGTTTGTTTTAATTATTGAAAATATTGAATAGAGATATAAGACATGTTGCAAGAATTATGGGACTAAAGATTTAAAAAGAAACTTCTTCAGTAAGTTAAGGGCATTTGTAGATGACTGTGTGTTGACCCTGAATAAAACCACTAAGCTTGAGCAGGTACAACTCTCCTTTTAGAAAGGAAACAATGATTGGGTATTTTGATTATTAAGTCAATTAATTCAAAATACAGATTTCTTACAATACTAAGATTGTCAAGTTTTCACCTGACCCCCATTCCTGTATCAGGGACATCAATGAGGGTGAGGGGCAAAAAAGCCAAGATGGCAACCATGATCAAAGTTCTAACTCTTTTTTTTTATGTCCTTTATTTTGCATATAACAAAGGGGGTGGAGATTGTGGTGGCTCCCATCTTGACTTTTTTGAACCCCCTTGTTAACATTTCTGTTTTCTTTAGTGGGAGAATCCATACAAAATGAAGAACATAGGGAGTAAAAGTTGATCACATGGTTATGGCTGGCATCTTGGCTTTTATGCCCTTTCCATTGATGTCCTGATACAGGAATAGGGGGTCAGGGGAAAATTTGACAACCTTAATACTGTAAGCAATCCGTATTCCGGTCATTAACTGATTTAATAATTAAATCGCTCAATCTTTGCTTCCTTCCTAAAAGAAGAATTGTACCTGCTCAAGCTCAATAGTTTTATTCTTCCATAGAAAAACTTTCTTAATTATTCCAGCCATCAATGACTTGTTTGTAATTACGAGTCTAACATTGTTCAGGTAATTCTTAAGATATAATTACAATGGACCCAAAATTTCCATTCCTAAGCAAGACTGGTGTGTTGTGCCCCTTTTTATAACCTTTTTTTGCCATGGTTATTAGCAAATCACAGCAGCTATTAAGCAAATCATGTCGTTAAGTGAACATAGCTTCTTCCATTGACTTTGCTTGTCAGAAACCAGCTGGGAAGGTTTCAAATGGTGAGCACATGTCACCAGGACACTACAACTGTCATAAATGCATGCCAGTTATCAAGTGCACATATTCTGATCACATGACCGTGGGTATGCTGAAAAAAATAATAAATTTGAAAACAAGTCATAAGTAACTTTTTTCAATGCCATTGTAACTTCAATCACTAAATGAATTGTAAGTTGAGAGCTACCTGTATGTTGCATATAGCATTTTCATGTCATTTATTATATTTACAGTTATGTGTATTTATTAGGCTTTTCTTCTAAGAACTTATGGTAGCATAAATGGAGCTTAACTTCCCTCTACCTTGTCACAATAACTACAATTGAGCTGAGAGTTATGCTGACTTCACATAATACTTTAAACTGAAATGTGGTTATCTTGTTTGTGATTTAGCCAGTATGAGTTAATATGTTGTGCTATCCATAAAACTGAATTAATTTAGTAAACCATGCCTGTTATGTCAACTGAATGAGTTGTCCAAATGCTTAGCCTTCTCCAGTAACCGTACCCAAATTATCCCGGAGTCTGATTTGTTTCAAGTCTTAATTCAACATCTTAACCATACATCACATTATCTATGTGTTGCTATTCTGCCAAGCTTGTTTGCTTCATAAAACTCACTTTTACATGATTATCTACATCAGAATTGATTCAATTAGTTCAATTTCCTGGGTTCACTCAACATCCAGAACTATAAACATTTCCTACGGGTTAAAAACATACATTAGTCTAAGATATGATTGGCTAATTAGCTGTGTTCTGAGAATACAGCCTATGCATTAATACTACACTTCTTCTGGTCAATATTTTATGACTCTGCCTGTGTAATGCAAGCAATCACTGTTCAAATATGCAACAAGTGGCTTCTGAGGTAACTCTGTAGGTTAGGATTTCCTTCCTTGCAAGTGGGAAGACTGCTGGTAATGGCACACGAAACTATAATTAACACGTGCAGCTGCATTCCTGCATCTTGCTCATCTTTCTCCATGTCTGACAGAGGAGCATATTTCTCTCTCACCACCTCTTGCCGTTCTTGCCTGAGCAACTTTCATCTGATAGCATCCCACTAATTAAGCCTCCTCCTTGACATTGGGGCAAGGAAGTCTCTGTGGAAATGTGGGGTGCCAATTAGGGATTAAGCTGGGGCAGGGTTAGGAAACAGGGGAAATATAGAGATTCGGTTGGCTTCTGAGACTGCAGTGTTTCCACATATAGCTTTGAAATTAGGCTGTGTGTGAGAAGTTGTGTATGCATGTAGCAGCAATAGCAGCAGCAGCATCTTTCATGGCTCCTGATCATTCTCTTGCCAGAAGGTTTTGAAAAAAACTTTTGCTGTTTCTAATGCAGGAATCTGAAAGATTTGGCTTTGCTGGGCTGATGAATTATCAAAGACTTCAAGGAGGAACATAACACTAAGAAAGGATGGCAAGTTCTTTCCATCATCCCTTCCTAGTTGGCTGCATATTTGCAAAAAAGGCATTTTCTGTGACAGTTCTTCTAAATTCATGGTAGATGCAGAGTCTGCTTGTACCAACATCTGCCCTTAGAGAGACATTCTTGATAACACTTTGCAAGCAACACCCATAGCTCATCTCTGTGGTCCAAGTTTCAACCACACATACAGAAACACTCCCTGAGAGGAGATGCAAGTCTGATATAAGGAAATCTGAAGGTTGTTGCAAATCACTACCCTCTCAACAGGAAGCCTTAAGTTTCTTGCATGCCAAGGATGCTGGCAGGTTACTCTGATACCAAATTTGGTGCTTAGAGGTACTCTTCCTCTTCCTTGCAGCCTTTCCAAAGCTAGTGACAACCAGGTGTATGAGTTCCCAAGTTGCAAAATTCCCAATGATCTGGACAACACCAGGATGAGATGCTGCTTTGCTGTTATTTTATATAAGCTATAGTATATTCAATATTAGTCTTTCAGTCGTTATGATAGAAGCAGATCAAATCAGGAAGTCAACAACTTCTACCTATCATTTCCAGCCATAGCCCTTTTCTGTTACAAGTCAAAGATGTTGACATTAGATTACAAGAGGAGTATATATGCATCACTGACAGAAGTCACTTTAACTATATTTTGAACATGACTTTTGAGATTTTGAGAAATTGAGACTTTTAACAAAGGAAGATTACAAGTTCCAGAAAAATTAAATGACAGTTGTTTCAGATTTTAAATATATTACAAATCACAAAAGTTGGCTACAATAGAGCATGTGACATGCACATATTACATAGCAAGTGGTTTAGCTTAGCGGGTCTTGTGAACATATCCAATCTCTCTTCTCTCCCCCTTTCTTATAGCAATAATACAATTCTCTACATAAATTCTGTAGCGAGCTTTTCAAGTAGAAAGTTTTCCATAACTGTCATAGCTAAATTATATCCTCCAATTTTCCATTGTTATTAGTCACCATTTTTCAGATGCTGTATCTATCACAACTTTGGGAGAATCAAAAACTTCTTCCTCGTATTTTTTTTTTAAATTCCCTTTAAAATATTTTTTTGCATTGGAGAACTGTTTTAAAACATTGTTATTAGGGGATTTTGCATACATGTATGCAAAATGTATGTGGTCTTAAATCTTGAGTGAGAAGTTCAGGAGTAATTACTGATGAGACAACATTTTAAAGGGATTTAATTTTAAACACTTTTATTTGAACTTTCACTGAAGTTCAGAGCATGACAGATTGGATTTTAGAAATTTATTGAATATATTGGATTTTCCAGCATTTGAGTCAGGTTTAACCATCATGAAAATTCATCACTACTTACATTTCCGGTTTTACTAATATGGTTCACTATATTTCACAAATATGAAAACGTCCATCTGGGCTGCATTGTTTCCAATATAACTGAATGTTCCTCCCTTCAAAAAGAAATCTTGCAGATGGAGGGAAGTATTCTACCCCAGATTTCTTCCTGACATGATACTGTTCAGTAATCAGTGATCGAATGTTATTAGGTTTGGCATGAAGTTTATTATAAGGAAAAAATAATTCACCAATGCCTCCATCTTCAGTTTTTTTTACTACATTCCACAAAACAAAATTCCACTTCTAGTTAGAAATTATTTCTTCTATTTCATGAAACAAGCTGCCCTGCAGACCCCCTTCCCATTACTGCAGGACAACATGGATGTGCATGGAGATTGAAGATGGATAGCAGTTGCTTTTGGATTGTTCCGACCTAAGAAAACAATTAAGAAGAAACTACTTTGTAGTTAATTTTCCCTCCACACAGCTGAACTCAGCATTCCTTCTGCCCTAGGGAAGTTACCTGGGGCTTCCTTTCACCAGGATTCAATGAACGGACCAATTTTGTTTTTGTTTTTTTTATGCCAAAGCCCATAATGCTAGGATTGAGAAGCCACTTAAGTATAGAGGAGAGCATGCTAGAGCTCATGCAGAATGTTACCAATTGCAAAGTAACCGCCAGATAACTATTTACATCCCACATCTATTTAAAAATAAATAAAATAATTCAATCAAAGCACTCGATCAAAAATTTGAACTGCTAGGTATTAATAGCTGTGATTTAAGAAATCTGAGGCTGATGAATATAGCTTGGCACTTAAAAAAAACGAATTTATTTGTTTCCTTATATGGACAGTCTTAGATTTCAAAGCTGTTTTCCAAGATACATCTATCCCCCTACCTGCAGTAGAAAGCATGTGAAGGGAGTACTTTAGCATTGAACCAATTGCATACCAGAGACTGAACATCTGCACGGGAGAATCATGAGTCAACAAGGCTAATCCTGGGAGTGGTGCCAGAGCATGCTGGATTTGGAAAGCACTTATATAAGTGTTCTGGGGCAGAGTTAAACCCATTGCCCTCAATTCTCTTAGGATTCAGCTACCGCTTCTCATCCCACCCCCCTCATTTGAGCATTGCAAGGCAGTGCCTGGCTGGGCAATCATCTGAAATATATTTTCTTGACTATATTTGCCCCAAGGAGAAAGCAACTATACTGTGGGAGGATGCTATCAAGTTCAGAACCAAGCTCTTGACAGCAAATTTTTAAGGCATTCACTTTTGAAAATTTGAGAATTCTTTTTAAAAGTATATTGCATAGTGCTAGGTACATTCTTCCTCTTCCTGAAGCATTATTCTTCATAAATTATTTCTCATTTCTATAGAATATACTCTCTAGGCAAAACCTGCACAAAAATTCATTTTGGTTAAAAGTCAAACAGAACTGTGAACAGAAGAGTTGCTCTGGGCTGTCCTTAAATTACAAACCCGAAACCACTTCTTAGGTATTGGTGTGGTGCAGTATCAAAGACAGGTGTAGCAGTTTCTTGAATCATACCCTCAGGAACTGAGGTACTGTACTATCAGTCCCATCTTTGTACATGACATCAGCTCAGTGATTGAGAGACGCAAGCTGTAGTACAAAATGGTTTCAGGATGCTAATTTAGAAAAGTCAGGGAATCTCTAACACAAAGGGCTTCATTTGAACTGGGGTTTTCTTAGATTTTAGAACCTGTTTTAATAATACCACATGGCAGTCCTCTAGTAAGGAAAAAAGAATACACATATCAAAAGAGAAAACCTTCACCATGGTATAAATCACAATTTTTTTTCCTTACAGAGCTGGAACTAAGGGTCAAATTACTAATTTTTAAATGAATGTATCAGTAGCCTTCTTAATGTTTTTTTTAACTTCAGGTTAGCATACAAGGGCATCTCATTTTGAAAGTTGATCATCTCAACAGGTCACTTCTAGCATTTTGAAATTCTTTGAAAAGAGAAGTCTTTTTCCTGCACTATTCTGTTCTCTCATGTCCACAAATGAAGCCCCTAAAAGCAAAGGGAAAGGGTATATATAATTTTGTACAAGAGAATTAAGTATTTTAAAATATACATTCGTGAGTCCTTGTGGGCTTCATTCCAGCAGGAATGTAATGGGGATATTTGAAAAAGATGTTTACTGAAAGATTTCTCTCACTCACTAACCATTTGCAAGTTAATGCCATCTTTGATATTTTAAAGCTAAAAAAACAGTATAATTTCCAGCCTACAACGATGTTATCCAATGTATTTGAGAGGGTATCAGAAAAAACTGCTATAAATTAGGCAATAATTTCAGCTGAAGCCAAATAACAATCCAGCAAGTATTTGATTGAAGGAGAGAATTGGAGCCAGCGGTTAAACTGCCACCACAGACTGCAAAAAATGTGCAATATATGCCCGATTTAAAATAAATAAGCACAAATGTTAACTGTGTATCCATCAGCAAAACAACTATTATTTTTGATAATGTAAAACCCCCTAATCTAAATTATGAATTAATGTTGTCTTCTATAAACATGGATGTTTTTGCAAAATACATTTGGAAAGTAATGTTTCTACCAATTGCATTAGTACAATTGCATTAAGCAATTATGTTTGATAATAGTACTGGATGGTACATTTATTTTGGTCTCAAAACTGATCATGTAAAATTTTACTTGATCTGACTGATGGAAGTTAGAACTACTGGGAGCACAATTTTACTTAACGACCTTGCTCCCCGTTGCCCTTCAGCCTAGATACGAGTTAGTTGTCTGACTGGAGCAATATGCTTAGAAAAACATTATACTTATGTTCAATTTTGTCTACCAAAGCAAAGGAAATTTAAAGATAAATAGAAAAAGATTAAAAAAGAACTCACAGCATAAAATCACACTGAAAATAATTTATTAATCATATGCAGTTGCATTTTATTCCTGAAACAATCTTTGCTTTTAAAAATTATTCTTTACTGTGTAAGAGGAACCTAGGCATTGTCAAAGTATAAGCCAAATGCCAAATCTAGACTTCTGGTAGTTGTGCTCGAAAGTGGGAAGTATTATCAGAAACCTGCCACTCATGGCCCTCTCATTTCATGAACTGCTCTTGTCCCTTTACCTTTCTCTCCAATCATAACATTCAAAGCCAATTCATCCTCTCCGGCAAAGTTATATCCAATACTTTATTTCTAAAACGAACTATGCCAAAGCTTTAGTCTATCTGGGAATAAGGCATACTCTGCTATTAGTTAGTTAGTTAGTTAGTTAGTTCACTTTATTGTCATTGTACCTCGTACAACGAAATTAAATATTAAGGAGATAGGGGAGTTATCTGTTTCATTAAAAAAAAAAAACAAGTAGAGACTGCCATCATTAGAACAAGTAAAGGATCCAAGAAAATATAAACAGTTTCAGCTGCCTTTTCCTCATTCTTCTTGCTCATGTAATCTGCAAATGCTGAGAAGTGTAAATGATGATGATATGTGTAGTGCCTTGAGGTCCAGCAGGGCTTGCTGAAGGTGAAGTGCTACTGGTCTTCCGAAGAAATATCATCTGATGCTTGCTTTTTCTCAGAGAAGCTAGTAGCTCCTCCACACTCCAGTTGCCTGAGTAATATATTGAAGATTTGTCATCTTAGATGCCTAAGTCCACAAACAATCTGTTTAATAATTTAAGTTATGCTTTATGTAAAAAACAAGAGCCTTTGAAAAGAGTTGAAGGAAATATTTTTTAAAGGTAAACTTAAGTATGAAGGGCTTGCTGAACTCATAGAGCACAACCCACTACTTTGGAAAAAAGTTTCTCCCTCCCCAGTCTGGACAGATGCTCATTCTCTTTAGGGTAAGAGGAAAGTAGACATAAATGTTTAGATATTAAACAACCCATTAGTCCAATAATTAAAAACCACCAAGGAAGAAACTGAAGACTTGGTCCATTAATTGTCATGAATCATGCTTGGAATGATTACTAACTTTTGTCCAGGTGGAAATATTGTTTCTCAGCACTTCTTCTTACCATTGCGAAGGAGTTTTTTGCGTTTAAGAATCATTTCATACAGTTTTTCCAAGGCTGGCTGGAGGCCTAGTCCACTAATGGCACTGCAACCTTGGATATGGCTCAATGTTGAAGTATATAGTTCATGTAAACCAAGGTGCTTCTCCACCTCAGCTACAGAGAGTGCATGAGCCACATCCTGTTTGTTGGCCAGCACAAGCACAGGAATTCCCTGGTTGTCTGAGGAGTGTGCAATTCTGTGCAATTCAACTCGAGCCTCTTCCAAACGTTCAACCTCTGCTGAGTCAACTACAAAAACAACCCCATCTGTTCGGCGCATGTAGGATTTCCAGAGAGGACGCAGTTTTTCCTGGCCACCCACATCCCATACTTGGAAAGTGATGATGCGAGAGGTTCCCAGTGGCACTCGGATCTTCTCCATGTTGAAGCCCTTGGTAGGTGCACTCTTGATAAACTCCTGAAACTTCAGACGGTAAAGCAGAGATGTTTTGCCAGCTGCATCTAATCCAACTACGACCACATGCAGAGCCTGCAAGTGAGGCAGGAAAGGAGGAACAGGTGCCAACTGATTCCCCATAGTCATTGAATTGACACCAAATCTTGAAAGGCACCAATAGATGATCACTGCTCATGACAGCTAAGAAATCGTGACAAGAAGAGTCAGAGTTAATACTTAATTTAAAGCCATGAAAGCATACAGTATTTGTATTGAGCTAGCTATGCATGGATCATTTAATTTTCATCTTCATCATCCTAGCATTTGCCACATATGCAGGGTCCATTTTTTGGATACTAAGAACAAAACATGTAGTTTTTCTTCAGGATCTATATCATATATGAAGATATTCTTCAGATATCCAAAATAAATCTAAATTAATAGAACTCTCAAATACCATAAGCCAAACTTTACACTGACCTAACATATACAGGCAGTCCCCGGGTTAAGTACATTCGACTTACGTAATACTCATACTTACATACACTTCCCTCGGGACCGG
>JAOYMU010000077.1:61885360-61899995 GCA_025802295.1 Psammodynastes pulverulentus
TATGCTGGCTAGGGAATTCTGGGAGTTGAAGTCCACATGTCTTAAAATGACTAAGGTTGGGAAACACTGGCCTAGAGTATCAAAGGTAGCAGTTGCTGACCCAACTATCCTTACTCATTACAGTTCAATACTGTGAGAAACCTCAGAATCTTCCACAATAAGCAAATAGCACACAGCTTGTTTAACAGAGCAGGCAAAACAAAGTAATTGCAACAAGCAGCAGCAGATCCAGAAGATTCCAGGAGCCTGCAGGGAATCCCCTACTGAAATCCCCTTCCTTAGCATCCATTAATGCCAATTACACATACTATATTGGGAAAGCAGGATGAGAATATATTTATCACAACTTACCAACTGGAGTATTACCAGGGACCTGCTCTAATTCTTGCACTATGTTAATGTCCAGCAATTCAAAGGAGAGCAAATCCTAATGGAAAGAAAATAAAAGTGAACAATGACAGAAAAAACTTATGGAATAAACATTTTTCTCTGGACATATTTTGAATTTTGGTCTGTACCAGACATTTCACCTGGGCTGTGAGAAGATCAAGTGATGGGATGTATAACTCTCTAGTACTGAGGATTCTTTTCATCTTTGATGAAGCAACTCTGCTGGCCAAACTTATTTCCCCCTTAAATTCTGAAGCTCTTTCCTATAGAGAAAAGAAGTAATACTGAAGGATGCTCCAAGGTGATTTTGAGTCAAACTGTTTTATTCGGGCACTTCAATGCATTGTTTATACTGCAGTACATCTTCCATACTACCTTGATATCTACATTTTCATTTTGTTATTCTAGATTATATAAAAAAGACTGAATCTATTTAAAATATTTGGTATAGAGAATCTGGAATTCTATTTTGTTTAATGCTTCTTCATTTGCATCAACAAATGCAAAATAAACTTGCAAAGTTAATTCTTCAATATTTCTTTGTATTTTCTAAAATAGTAAGTGACACTAATACACCTTGTCCCATTGTTTTCCTCATTCAGAAGTTAAATATTTTGCTTAAAAAATAATATATCTCTTATATTATTGAACTGAGAAATAGATGGAACAACAACCTTGCCATTAGTTTAGAATAAAGTTACTTGAAAATGTTAGAGGTTGAATTTAGGACTTTGGTATTTAAATATGTACTTTGATAATGAGTTCCTACTTTTTCAGCTGATAGAAGTATTGAATATTATTGACCAAATCTTTCTTGTCCTGAACATATAATTCTATCCGCCAAATAGGAAAAGCAATGGTACACACACTTTACTTTTTTGTTTCTAGATCTTCAATTAATTTTGAGCCTGATTGAGGAGGATCTATAGCACACTGTTTCATCCTAATGTTATCCCAAGCAGATTCAAATTGTTAAAACAAATTAACAGCCCAAAGGACAATTAGTTAATTGATTCTAGGATTTTAAATTATTTGAATCAGGAGAGAATATGCACATTAAAGAAGAGAGCCACTGAATGGAGGCAATACAGACATAAGGCAAAAAAAGAGAATGCAGAGATGTAATAGAATTACAAAATGGGAGAGGTGGAGAAAAAATATTGAGAGGGGAAAAAACCCAACCTTAAATAGACCCAGGTATATGAGGGCATTACCTCTTCTTTGTAAAGAGACAAACTATTCTGGTGAAAACTAGGTATCAGTCTGCCAGGGTCAGGCAGATTGGAAGTTGTGGAAGAAGAGTCAACCACAATACTGCACCAGATCCTGGGTCCAAATTGTTCTTCTTTATGTGATAACCTCCAGTGGGATGTATAGGTTCCTTCTGTGCTTGGGGCTCCAAACTCCACTGAGACAACCCCCTCTTCCCCAGGAAGTAGGGAAGGCACAATCACATCTTTTTTTTCAGAAGACATCAGTGTTATGTTTCCCCACATGAATTTTAGCTGAAATATGAAGAGAAGAGAAAATTATTTTATGGTAACACCAAAACATGCAAATTTTTTATATTGGTCATGAATAAATGTTTTTAGGTCTTAGGTCCTATAAGACTTCAATTAAGTAAATGTTGGTAAACAGATTCAAACTTCCATTCTGAGTTGAGCTTAGTTCTGTGGCTTTCAGGCACTATGCAACACAAAGAAAAATTATTGTGAAGATACCAGAATCTTGCATTTAAGTATCTGGGACTATGACATAGAAGCCCACCTCTCAGGAATCTCTAGGGCTGCAAAGAGAAAATTATTAGACAATCTGGGAGACAAGCGATGATGAAACAGACTAATAACACTTAAGAGACAAATCATAATTCACTGAATGTATACAGTTCTGTGATCTGATTCTTTAAAATGAATCCTTCAGTTCCCATTTATTTAGCAACCAAAGCAGCACAGAACCATAGCTTCTGCTTTTAACAGCTTAGCCAAAACTCCAAAGCAAGTGATTGGGAGTTTAAAATAAACCTTTGTATAGATAAGCAAGTTACATTCCTGAGATCCATTATTTACTGGAATAGTAAAAAACAAAATATTAGCATGACTCAGCCCAAAACATGCAACGAAGTACTAATGCACTTTACAAAATACCTTTCCCAATATTGATGCAGAAAGAGCTAAAGGAGATGAGGAAAGGGAAGCAGTCTCAATGCTAAAGCTAGAGTTTAGCATGTATTTTTAGAAATTAAACATTGAAAAACACCTTGGTATCTGAACTCCATGCCATGTTGCCGGTGTTCCTCATACGCCAATGCTTCATGAAGATAGTATTTGGTGGGAGGTGAGTTCCATCTGGTAAATTCTCATCTACAAAGGCAGCACTCAGTGTGCAGACAACTGGGCATCGCTGCAGGGAACTGTGAAATGGAGGAAACCAGACACAAATCAGTAAAATTTCAAATCTGCAGGCTCATTAGCCATTCTAACTAGGTATTCTAGGAATAGTAACCCAACACACCTAGCTAACTAAGAAAAGCTGATCTAAAATGTATCAGGGATTATGAACATACATACTACTGAAATTCTCATTCCTGTAACCTTTAACTGGGCAAAACAGATCATTGTAGGACAACCATTTTTTAACCAAGGTACCTCAACCAGCTAACCTACAGAAAGCTAATCAAAATCTGAGACCCACTGTGATATCCAGAAGGAGACAAGACAAAGTTGTCCCCTGCCCTTTGTGTTTTATTTTGGTTCACTATACAGGCTGGATAGACTGATTCCCCACATCTGGCTGCCAGAATGCGATTAGTCATGTAAAGCCAGCAGGATATCAAAGTCATTCCCAATTCCAGTGTTTTTGCTCTTGGTCATCCTGTTACTCTGTTAAGGAAGTATCTTTGAAATGATGACCCAATGAATCACAATTTGTCTAACAGTCTCTTAAAACTGTATTTTTAGAGAAGTAGGAAGTTAAAGATACTGAAAATACTAGAAAGGCACAAATCATGAGTTGACTAAAAAAGGAGCTCATAGTCCACTAAAAACAACACAGAATATGCTTTCCAAACATAACCCAGGTCCAAGCTTGCTTACAGAAGTGTAGTGGATTGTAGGCTCTCAGATTTTGCAGCTGCCAAACCAGTGTGATCAAAAGCACGAACTGAGTTCCATAGATTAAACTTTTGATGCAATTTAAATTGCTTCTGGAGTTCCCTTGCTTCAGCTTTACGCTGCTTCTTTTCTCCTTCTAAACGCTGCTTTTCTGGTTTCAGGAAATGCTTGTCCACCTGCTTCTGGAATCTGAAAAATTACAAAAAAAACATCAATTTTGCTTCTCCACTATTAAAAAATATGTGGAGCTCGAAGTCTCCTAAGTTAGCCGGACAACCCATGGTTAGAGGACCACTGGCAACAAACAAGCATCCTTTTCATTACATCCAAACACCATACTATTGTTAGTTGCCATCTTTTCAGCAGTAAAAGTCATTTAAGGAATCTGCAAGCTATTTTTGCCAGATTTAATAAAATAAAGCAAAACAAATGCAGCACCTCTATTAGCCCCAAAACAAAGTCCTACCCTATCAGAAATTCTGGCCTTTGTCCATTTCAGTAGGGCATCTACAACCACCATCCAGTTCTCCCTGAATAACAGGGCATTCCCTTGTTGCTAAAATGTTTTCCTGCTTCTTTTCTACCTAGTCTTAAATCAGATTCTAATTTTGTCCAATATGAAGATAGACTCTTTGCCATTTCAATAGAATCTAATTCACTAGAGGTGAAAGAAAGGCATGGAGACAAATCAGATGTTGAATTTCCCAGTTTGATATGAACTTAGCTGTATCTTTGATTCCTCCATGAGCTTTCTTCACTGTTTGCATATTCACTATCACGAGCACTCTAAATATAAACAATTCAAGGGGACTCGCAATGGAAGCAAGGAAGTTGGTTGCTTACCTGACTTGCTCTGAAGTGACTACAGGAGATGACAGCTGTCCAGGACTGTGTGTGTTTGAAACTTGCCTGGTGGGTCTCCGCAGTTTTAGAAAGACATGGTTAGAGTCATGGAAATATAATCCTGCTTCACACAATTCGCAGATGTTATAGGCTGGACAAACACTGGGAAAATAAGAAAGGTGATGTAGTGAATTATTGATCTGTTTCCTCTATTAACTGTTTAAGTTATCTGCTAAAATACTTTCCCAGCTGTGCTGATATATTGAGATATCAGTGTATTTATAAGTACAATATATTTGGATGAAATCTTAGAGAAAGATATAAAAACAGAATTATGAGCCAGTGAAGCTTCTGTAAGGAAAATGAAACCCTAGATTTATTTTCTCAAATGTTGATTGAAAAACTGAATAGGGAGTGGATTTACATGCTTTAAAAAGTGCTAATAAAAAGTTTTATCTGCAGAAAATTTTGTGTGGACATATATTCCAGCTGACAGGATCAAGGAAAAGAACCTTTTCTGCTATGGCCTCAGCCCTTTAAGTTCCCACACTTCTGCTCTTCTGGAAGTATATAAAAACCTGGTTTTGCCTGTTGGTTTGAGGCCTTGTGGGGACATGCGCCACTGGAAAAGACTGATGAGGTAAAAGAATATCTCATCCCTATGCTGTCCATCTCCTTGGTTCTAAATTTTTACGTAGTGTTTTACATTTTAATTACTTCTGTATTTATCTTATCGTTTAAAGCAGAAATTTTATTGAGAGGAAGAATGTGAACATCACTGATGTTCCTCTTCCAACTATTCCAGAAATATCATTAACCTATCTTTGATTGCATGAGATACCCCATGTTTTCACTTTGGCTACATAATGACTAGAACCATTTTTGTTTAAATCATTTATATACAACCTGTGTCCTACCTGCATTGGTAGCGAATCCCCACTATGGGCTTTTGACAATTATTACAGGAGAGCAGCCAGTCATAGGAATTGCCTTGCACCAAGGAACTTGTAGGAGTTGGATGTCTTGAGGTGTTCATGGACCTTGGAAGCTGGTTGGTAAGAAGCAGCTTGTCATTCAATTTCTGCTCCAGCACTTTAACAGTGTCTTGAACAACTTGTTCCCGGAACTACAAAAGGAAAGGCAGAAAGAAAAACATCTTGAACAGATGTCTATTGGCTTTTTATTTCATACTCTGATCCCCATTCCCAGAGTTGATGCATGCAGTCCACTAGAATGATTCCACTAGAATGGATAGGCTTGGTTTGAAGAAAAATAGTGCTGTGTACAATATACACTTTAATAATTTGTTATATAATGGGCAACCACCCTTATGTGCCTCCAGTTATCACATACTAACCATGGGAGATGAATGTATTGATTTTTCCTACCTCCTGACCACACTATACTAAGCTGGACAAAACTGCCCTCTTAAATCAAATCAACTAGGAAATTTGGGTTTAGCCAATTTGGATCAAATATTAATTTGTGTGTGAAGCTCTACCCAAGATGAATAATATTCTTTTCTTTACCTGTAAAGAAAGGTGTATTATTCTCCAGTTCTGTTTGAATCACACACACCCCAATGCCTTTTCTGAAGGCCTCTTGCATAACAAGACAAATAGAAACCACATTCACCTTTTCCAAGTAGCTTGTGAACCACTCAGGAGGGACCTCACTGAGAAGGTGCTCGCTCTAGAGAGATTAAAAAGAAAACATAGCAGCAAAACTTAACATACAACTTCCTTGTACCTATTTATATTGAACTTGGCAAGACTGAGTGAATAAATAAAGGCACTCTTCAGACTTTGCCATATTGTTTGTTTGGTATTTTTACTTAAAAATAAGACCAGGTTTGCTGCTAGAAACAATGTCGTTCTTCTGACAGAACAGAATGTAACTTGGGCTTTGGTATTCAAGGGGATGCTTGGAAGTTTGTCAGATATGTTCAGTCAGCCCAAAATTTTAAAAGCCCAAATCAAAACCTCTCCTATTACTTCTAATAGCCAAGAATACTGGTCAAGTTCATAAAAATCTGAGGATCTTTTAGCAAAATTTAACACATTTAATGGATAGTTGACAGGATAGTTCCAAATGTCAGAAAACACATATTTTTACTTCTACCTGTATCCTTGTATTCTTTCTTTTAGTATTTTTGCCTTGTATTAGAGTGTGAGCAATTAGGGGCTTCTTTTTAACTTCTGGAACAAACGGTTCCCCTGATCTCCCAAAGACCAGTCCAGAAGACATGCCTGAAGGAACTCTCAATTCATAGACATTCATTTGGAGCTGACTGCCTTGTTTCAATGCAATCTGAAAAAAAACCCCAAAAAACCTTTCAGTAAAGTTATTTGTACATGGACAGTCATTCTAATGAACTATATGCTATTTTAAAAACAATCCTACCTTTCTAAACTAACACATTTATTGGGAATCTAAATTTCAAAAGATTAGCATTGTAGCAGGTTGAAGTACCTGGCAGAAGGAAAGCAGATGGTCTGCGCTAAGGTCATAGTTTTCTCAGGATTTTTTAAAATTGCAAATTGATCACTGATCAAGCCGGATGGATGTTGCATTAGTAATGGATCTTTTCAAACTCAACATACTTTTCCTAATTTCTAAGAGTCCCAAAAGATAAAAACCTACTTCCTCTTTTATGTAATTATTTCTATAGTCACTTCACTCTTAATTTCCTAGAAATTTCCTTAATAGTCTTCTCAAAACCAGCAACTAAGATAATAAGTGGTGTTGCCAAAATTCCTCCTGCCACTTCTCCATCTATGACAAGAGAGCTAGTACCCTTCACAACCAGACAGATATCCATCATACAGGAATTAGACCAGAAAAAAGAATCTAAACTCTCTAAATCTAAAACACAAATGAAGGATAGGTGCTTAAAGCTAATATAGAAACTAACAGAACAACCACAAGAATGTGGAGAAAGAAACATAAAAACTGGAGCTCTTAGATGTATTCTGATCCCAACTGAAAAGGAAGGTAAATAATGCAAGAGTAATTTGCTGTTGTCCAGAGAATAACTCTTTATGGCAAAATAGACAAACAGTATTGATTCAGTATCTTGGAACTGAATCAGTATGGACTACTTTAAATGATTTTATTAGCTGAGATAAAATAGAATAAAATCTCAGACACATCAAATCTATAAGATTTGATTTGTACTGCTATAAAAATAAGCCCCCAAAGTTAGTCTAATCCATTACCTTAACAGCCTCTTGATATTCCTCTAAAGAGAGAAACAAATTGTGGTTAATATTAACATTATCATGTCCAGAATTGTGTCCACTATAATCAAACTATTTAAAAGAAAGAAAATGTATATGTTTCACGAGTGAATTAGCATTGAACTTAATAAACTTTACATTAGAGGAAGTGACAGAATAGAGTTGAAGACATCATTAGGTTCAGCCTCCTCCTTAAAAGATAATGTAAAGAAGCTGCAGATACAAAGCCTCATTCTAATGTAGAAATAGACAAATGCTGGTTAACTAGATAATAGCTAAATAAGAGTTTTTACAGGGAGAAAACAAGGCATGTTATGTTGTGTACAAAAGTATACTTCTCGGTACTATTACTTCTATGTGTCCCTTATTTATATCGCTGCCTTTATTCACACCACCACAGTAGGACTCAACAGATTTTATGAGTCAGCCAAAGGCAACTTACCTGCAGTGTTGATTGATACCTGTGAAAAGAAATGAAACCATGCTGCTAATAATATTCATAGCTAATATACTGCTAGAACAGTATATTAGCTTTGGACATCATTCATAGTTATTACAGACATTTATTTCTTTATTAAACAGATCTTTTCCCCCATCCTGCTTTCTTACTAAGAAACTACAAGGCTTTGCAACAAGACCATGCAAATTAAGACTGTAGAAAAAGTTATTTCAACAAATATTGCTGGTTAGACCAGAGGTCTCCAACCTTGGCAACTTTAAGACTTGTGGACTTCAACTCCCAGAGTTCCTCAGTCAACAAGCAATACTTCCTGCAGAAGCACCTGGATGAGGAACTCTGGGGGTTGAAGTTCACACGTCTTAAAGTTGCCAAGGTTGAAGACCCCTGGGTTAGACCATATTCAAATGTAGTCACTGTCTCTCCCCCGGCCAATATGCTGCCAGATCACTGTTATGGGTTATCATTTTGAAGACGACTGTATAGGTACCAGCCCATCCCAACTTGGTGTTCCCTGGATGCCCAAAGTTCCAACCATTCACTGCCAGTCACATGGTAAAAATCCGAACTGCAGGAATCACATCCTTATGACTACAGGTTCATTGCCACTCCCACCTCAACATGGGAGAAGGAAACAGCTGCAGGGAAAGCGAAAGTTAAGTGGACCCAGGCATGATGGGACAGGAAAAAGGCCCACACATCTCAGGAATGGCAGGAAGGAGACTGCTTATATGCTGGTGTGCCTAGCTGGCTGAGGTCTTCTGGTCATGGCAGGTTTCTGCCTATTGGTAGGCTTAACAAGCTGAGGCTTCCAGGTATGGTGGTAGAATGAGGCCAGGCCTCTCAAGAGCGGCAGGGGGAAGGGAGGAAGTCTGCGAGTCCAAGACTGTAATAAACTGATTGAGTCGGTGGGCCTAGCCAACTGCAGCCTTGTGAACCACAGATTTTCATATGTTGGTAGTTGCCAGGCTTCCCAAGGCCTTCATCAACCCTTTACCTGCATGGTCACTTAATACTTAATAGAGCTCGGATTATGATCATTGAGTGAGGCAGATACTTGGATGCCTTGCTTTATGACCATAATTAAGAAAAAAAATTTGAGCTTAATTATGATCATAAGTCAAAGACCATCTGATTTTTTAAAAAATCTTTTTAATCCTGAAGTGGCAAGCAAGCCTCCAGAGCAGAAGTCTCAAACTTTGCAACTTTAAGACTTGTGGCCTTCGACTCCCAGAATTCTCCTGGGAGCTGGCTGGAGAATTCTGGGAGTTGAAAGCCACAAGTCTTAAAGTTTGGAGACCCCTGCTCCAGAGAGATGTCAGAAAAATTAGATAATCTGTGAAACTAGTACATAATAAAGATAAAATATTGATTGGAAGCTATTTTACAAGGAGAAAAAAAGCTTCTTTATAAAAATATATGAAGTTCTTTTCATTTTTAAAATGAACCTTTCATAGGAATATAGTAGTACAGTACCTCATCATGATCTTCATCTAGGTATTTGATCTGGACATCATTCAGTTCAAATGAGACTTTCACCTACAAAGAAATTAATTGTAGTGAAATGTCTCTTCTCCATGATGATGGAGAAACAGGCAGCAATGATTAATCCTTTTTATTGATATCTGTTAATGAAGCCAAAAGCAATTCCACTCCTCTTTGTCAAATCCAAGCTATATATATATTGTACTGAAAAGAATCAAAGCTTTGCATCCCAGTGAATAAGTCTATAAGCTGTTTAGAATAGTGTGCACATACTATCTTCTCCATTAATCAAAAGGTTACTTTGGCAGTCTTAGTTTCACCTCCCTTACCCAGTAGACTTGAGTTTTCAACCAAATTTCAGATCTACTAAAAATAAATCAAGTAAATAATTCATCTAACAGACTAACTGGATTCAATAAAAAATTCTGGGGAACTTGAGAATAAAACTAAAATTCTTAATACACAATACACAAGTTTCTTCCAGTAAAAAAATATTGTGTACAAAATTGTGAAAAAAATGAGTATACACAAGTATACTAGCAAGTTAAAGATTTCCACACAAAGGGCAAAGCAACCTTATGTCAATATTGAATTAAACCACTTGCAGCAAAAACATGCAAGTTCATGCCCATTTTTAAATACTGTTTCTACAGTTGCTCTAAATTTACATTTAATCTTGATTGGAATAATAGTTTTCATTTCTTTTAATGTTAAGTGCTGGTCCCAAAAATCTCAGATCTGCTTTCCGCAAGCATACAAAAAGCAACTTGAAAGTGCAAGCAATTATCTTGTTTGATCCTGAACAGACTGTAATTCAATCCTATCGACTTTCTGCTATAAAGCACAATTTGGTCAGTGAATAAATAACTTGAACAAGGACTGTTCACTTACAAAGTACATTAAAAAATGAAGGGAACACTATTGGGAGCTCAGATATATTTTTGATTATCATCTGGTATCCTATACCAATTATTAGATTAGTATCTAGATTTGATTACTAGAATTTTGTTGTTCCTAATACTAATCTTGCACTTATACAGCTATGTATAAATTGAGGGAGAAGATTGAAACTGTAAAAGATGTTATTATACTAGTTTAACTACTGCATAGCTGGGATACTATAGGCATGTCAGCAAGGCAACAGCCAAATTGCCTTCAACCTTTTCCCCAACTATGGAATTAATGAAGAGTGCAGACTTTAATGCAATTGCATTAATAAAATTTGTCCAATTTGCTAATCAAAGGATGGGATGAAAGCTGAGATCATCCATGAATGGCTAATAAACACACATAACATTTTACAGAAATAATCTGTGAGAATTTTATTGTTGGTTTATCACTTCAATTATAATAGGAATTCTAAGCAGGTTATAAAATACACATTAGAATTAAACAACAAAGGTAGGGGGAAAAAACCAAATAACTAAAGCTTATTAACAGTCACATTGGGAAAATGGATGACCAATTACAAGTCATCTGCAACGTATGTTCCAAAGTGGGCTCAGAGACCACCCTGTTCTAGGGCCTGCTGAAAAAGCCAGATGTTTGTGAAAACTTAAAACAGTAAGTGATGTGAAGACAGCAAAGTGAACTATTCAAACTATTATTGATCAGTGAATCACAATTAACAAAGACCCAACTCACCATGGCTTCCATATCCACCCATGAAGTTTTAGATGATACAAGGAAGTTGTGGTTGTTACCTTGGAAGGTCACATTAAAATTTACCTGGGGATCCATTCTGTAAATCTGTGGAAAGAAAATGAAAACATCAATTAAAAAAACAATGTAGTTGTTTCAAACTTAACTTCTTTTTGAGGGAACCAAGCAATCACAATATTTTTATGTAGTTCAAAGAACCAAAAAAAATGGGGTTAGGACCACCTGAATTTTTCTCTTCTTCTCCCCATGCTTCTAAATATTCTCCTAAACTGTGCTTGCTTGCAGCATATGAGAAAGATAAGAAAACAATGATGAAATTAAGGAGCTTTCATCATGTAGTCTGATGTTCATGGATACACTCTGTACTTTGGTTAAGTCAGATGCACAGTTCTGTACTTCGTTAGGTCAGGTTCACCTAACCAAATACACCAAGATTAAAATACCCAAAATCATGGATACAAAGTCAAGGTTAATATGGATTAATCATTATGTTAATCATGCTATACTGAGAATATGGAATAAATAAAAATCCAAATTGGGTGCACAAACACCGTTATGATTCTCTGCACAAGATGTTTTTTATTGACAAGAAATAGACAAACATAAAGGTTAAGTTATTGTGAGATACTAGAATTTTGTAAATTTTATTTACAATTAGATTTAAAATAGAAAAAAATATAGTTTTGAACATTCTAAGACTGAAACAACTGTGTACAAATATGAATATAATTGCAAAAACATAAATCTATTGAAATTTGAAATGGAAAAACAGTTATAGAACTTTGTTTTTTATTGCTACAAGGTTATTGTATACACAAATCAAAAAGATTTGGCATTATCCACAATGGAGGAATAGCTGTTGAAGATAATGGATAATACAAATCAAGACTGGGAACTCTAGAAGTTTGCATCTATTCATAAGTGTGTTGTAAATTCAGTTATATTTGCAGCTTGTAATGCTTCCCAGCCCATGACCAGCATGTACATGTTTAATCCAACATGTAATCCAATTTTAACTTGTTCTTACTACAAAACATGTTTCTATATTTGTTTCATTAATCTACTTATAGTTTACAATACATTGTATATAAGGCATATATACTCCTCAGAATGGTAGCTGCTCAGAATGGTATTGCTCTGAGGAAAAGACTATGAAATGGAAATGCGCTTTCTCACCATTTTGAGGTACAAAAGCCAGTATTCTTCAGACATACTTTTATAACTGTTAGGACTATCAATAGAAAAGCAGGTCTACAAAAGATATTCAGTTATCAAAAATAATTACTGTCATTGGTCTAGATTATTGAAATCACTTCTCCCCACATGCCCACAGCAGGGCAGCACTGCTTTTAAATTTTATCCAGCTTTATTGTAGGGCATGGCCCATAAACACCAGCATGTTGTATTACTTATAGAAGAGTTTTGAAAGAAAAAATATTCTGGAATATTTTAAAATTCCATAACCTTGCAGGAACTTAAAAGTGATTTATCTGAAATAAAAGAGTTTTGGCTACATAACTTCACAAACATTCCAGAGAAACACCATCGGACAACTACCATCTTGAAAATCCTTGGAACAGGAAATTGCCTATCATGGGATCTACCGGAAAGTCACCATCTTAACTGGCCTATTTGCTACAGTGCAAAGTATCTAGTTAGGTTATCCCCAGGATTAATCGCAGTATTAACAAAACTACGGAAACACACGGGTTGCTACCCTAACGCTGCAATTATGTGCTTAGGTTTATGGAGATAAAAGCATTAAAATTGACGAATATATGTAGCAAGCATACATAGCATTTATCTCCATATCACACATTTACTCGAAGGATATATTAAGGGCGTTTCCGTTTAGCTTCGCATTAAAATTAAAATTGCCAACTTGGAAAGCTTTAAGAAACAGTTTATTATAACGCGGGAGCCCGAAAAAGTTGCCTGCTGTCGAAGCAACTACCGAAAACCAAACGGGTCATTCACTCCTCGCAGAGACGGGAGAAGAGCAGACTTAGTAACACAGCGTTTTCCGAGCACAAAAGCTATGCGGTGGCCGCTTCTCCAGGACGAAGCTTACTTCCTCGCTTACCAAACGCTCAGCAAACCCCCATCAGTCGGCGTCCGCCACCTGGCACCCTCCAGCTGCACTAAACTGCCGCAGCCCATGGACTTGGGGGCTGAAGCCGAGGGGGCTATTCTACTACCCCGCACGACTGGAGGACGCCTCTTGGAGAGGCAGCAGGCGTGGGGACGGAACTTACTGGACTGCCCAGCAGGTCCTGGACGTCTGACGAGTGCGCCTCAGTAAAGCGTAAGGTTCTACGCTCAGCGTTCGCCATCCCTCCCCACGCTATGACGCAAGAAGATCACAGGCTCGACGTCCAACTATTGCAACCGCAGCTGCTCAATGCGACTTGGCGGGAGCCTCGGTCTTTTATACTATTGGCTAGCCGCGAGGAGAGAGGCGGATCCCGCAAAGAACAACAATAACAAGTAATGAGATTGACGCATCTCATTACCAGGGGAAGGGATTTCCGGGTCCAGAGCGTGGTAGAAGCCATTTTTACGTGCCTTCTGTGTTGCAACCAGCCAATGAAAAACCAAACATTTGACTGCAGTGAAAAGATCGCGGCAAAAACAAAAATTGTCCGAATTCACATTGGATTCTGTGTGAATGTTTTCCTTATTGGGAAGAAATTATCGGCGTCTTTCCGAGATTATAAACAAAACACCATGGAATCATTTATTGATCAAACTTGTATGCCACCTACCACGTTGAGGGAGACTGTAGGCGGCTTACAAATCACTTTACTTTTTTTTTAAAGTAAAGCTATAACGAGTGCCAGTTTGGTGGTTTGCCATTGCCTTCTTCCCTGGGTTGTGAGAAAGTGACTGGCTCAAGGTCACTGGCTTCATGCCTAAAGTGAGACTAGAATTCATAGTCTTCCGGTTACTAGCCTGTGATGCCTTAATCTAGTGAAACTGACCCTCCATTGCTTTTTAGCTAGCTTTTATTACATTTGAATAGGCCACGTTGTTCGGCTGACAGAAATTAATGATGGGATCCCTTCATACTCAAGCAGCTGGGACTGTAACGCTATTCTTTCCCACGCCTTTCTGGCATTACCAATTGGAGGAGGGGCGGTCTGTTGCAGTCATGAGATCCGGAAGCTACGAGGCGATTGGCTAGCAGGCGGTTGCTACCCCGCCGGGTATCAAAGGGAAGAAGGCGCGAAAAAAAAAAAAAAGCAGAGCAGAGCTTGTAGGCGAAAGGAGAGGAAGTCGTTCTTTAGAGGCGGCAAGAGTTTGGAGACAGTGCAAAACTTAAGCGAAAGAAAGCAGCGTTTAGGTGAGTAGTACCTATGTAGCAGTATAACTCAGCAGTGAGGGCAGGTTATTGCTCTCGGAAGTTGTGGGAGCACTTGAGACTTTCAAGAAGAGATTGGACTGCCATT
>JAOYMU010000077.1:62112294-62124958 GCA_025802295.1 Psammodynastes pulverulentus
AAACAGGAAACCGAAGGTAGGTGATGTCATCAAATCTTCATAGAGACGCAGGAAGTCGGCCTGCAGCCATGGCTAGATTTGGGGGGGAGGGCCCAAAGTCTTCCCTCCCGGATCGTTCCTCAGCCATTCCATTCTGGGACTCACCAAAGTAAGACGTCTTTTTGTTTTCTCCTTTCCTCTCTGCTAGGCCTACAGCGCCCTCTTTAGCTACAAGGGGGGGGATTTCCACCCCCCCTCTCACTTCAGGGATGCCTCAGCTCCATTCACCGCTCACCAAAACAGGCGTCTCTTCTCTTCTCCTCTCTGGCCACCGACCTCCTTCATTTCGTCTCGTAAAGCTGCCGCATTTCCAAGGCAAGCCCAGGCCCTACCGGGCGCAGTGACGTGCAGCGACCATGGCAATGGCCGCCGGACGCCGCCACGCTCCCCAGAGCCTCAGGCGCGTCAGCATCGGACGCCCGGCCCTGGATTTCGGCCGGGGACCCCTGACGAAAGCCGCCCTTAAGTGGCAGGCACCCCTGCAGGACGCCTGGCCCCTAGGGGCCTCCGGGGCAGCGGGTTTCGAAAGCTGGGGGCAAGAGTTAGCCACCCAGCTTCCATCGCCACTGAGGACCGGAAGTCGAATCCAGATATTTCTATAAAATGGTATGTGATAGTTTAAATTACAGGTTATTTTCATGATTAGTATCCAAAAATCTGTAAACACATTCAGGAAGCTGTACATTTGTTTAGTGTTATCACAGCAACAGTTTTCAGAGTTTTCCTAGAATGATGTTCAAAATACAAAAGGGGTTAACAAATTATTTTGACTTTATAGCTCAAACAGAAAGGAATTTTAAACTATTGTTATCAATGCACACTTACCTGGAAATAAGCATGTATAACAGATTTACTTTCCATAAATATGCTTGAGATCACACTTTAAGGTTCCAGGAACCATATCTAATATGGTTTACTATAGCAAGAAACATGCCTTCTGTTACTATACTTTTTTTATTTGCATGTTCAAAATAGGTGTGATTGCTTATTTTCATATTCCTAATCACCTCCTCCTGATCAAGCATATTCAGTTTATGTTTTGTTAACAATAGGTCATTTTTTGTTTTACTATCTTGAGGCTTCAACTGTAGTTGGGATTCGAATTTTTTTAATTCCCCTTCCAGATGTTTATATTGTTCATTTCTTTCTTTATTTTTCTTCGCCGTATAGGCTATCGCCAATCCCCGAGTGTACGCTTTCCACGTATCCCACAATGTTTGTACTGGTATTTCTGGACTCCCATTCTCCTGTATGAAATACCCCATTTCCTTATTATACCTTGTCATGAATTCATCCTCTCTTAGAATTCGTGGATTCAATGTCCATCTGGTTCTTGTTTTTCTTCCCCCCCTCCATTTTATTCTAATAGGGTTGTGGTCAGCCCATGAATTTGGTAAAATCTCAATTAAATCAATATCATTTGCCACTTCATCGTTCACCCACGCCATGTCAATTCTTGACCATGATTGGTGGGGGGCGGAATAGAACGTAAACTGTTTTTTATCCAAATTTCTCTCTCTCCAAATATCCTGGAGGTTGAATTCATGCATCAGTTCCATACAGGAGTGTGGGAGTAATCTCTTCTTCTTCCTATTGGTTTTAACACTAATGTAGTCTTTCTCGGGGTTGACGATGCCATTAAAATCGCCTAGCATACAGATATTATTAGCATCGTAGTCGATCAATTTATTGTGAATTTCCTCGTAGAAATTTGTTAAATTCTCATTAGGTGCATAAATAACAACCAGTAAAAGACATTTACCCCGTATCTCTATTTCCAACATCAATAATCTTCCAAGGGCATCTGCGAAAATAAATTTAGTTTCTAGTTCCTCTCTTACATAAACCGCGATACCTCTCTTTTTTTCTACTGCTAAAGCCGTATAAAGTCTTCCTAGTTTAGGATATTCTAATAATTTCTCATCCTTTTTACAGATATGAGTCTCCTGAATACAGACTATATCCATCCGCTGTTTGCATAATTTCATTAGTGTCCTTTTCCTTTTAACTGTGGAGTTTAATCCATTAATATTCAGTGAGATGAGGTTCACCTCTCCTTGCATCTTTTATTTACCTCCCTGTTGCTGTTTCCTGTAGGCCCTAGTGTCCCTTTGTATTTTAGGTGGTTTTTTCTTCCCCTCTTCAACCACCGCTTGCTCTCCTCCGCTTTCTTCCTCTTCTCCTAACTCAATCAAAGGATCGTCCTGCACCCGGGAGGCTATATCCTCTCCACTGCTGGATTCCTCCTCGTTGCCAGTAATCCTGGTCAGAAGTTCTTGGGCTCTCCTTACACTGTCTATTTTAAATCTTTTTTCCCTCCAAGTCACAAAGATCCCTTCAGGTGTTAGCCACCTGAAGGGAATATTTCTTTTTATTAGTTCCGAGGTCAAGGGTTTGTATTCCTTCCTCCGTTCACGTACCCTTCTTGGGATTTGTTTAAGAGTCAGTATTTCCCTGCCCTTGTAAGGGATCGGATTGTTTTTTGTTATATTATAGATCAGATCCTTTATTCTTCTCCTTGCAAAACGAATGTGCACTTCTCTAGGGAGATTATGCTTTCTTATATAATTCGTACTGACCCTATACACCTCGTCCAGCTCACCCATGAAGGTTTGTATTTCTATTTGAGCCACCTCTGCCAGGATTCCGGCCATCACAGAGAAGATGTCCTCTTCTTTGGATTCCTCCACGTTCTGAAAACGTAGGTAAAAGGACGCATGGTCCATTTCCATCCTAGTTAGGGCCTCCTCTGTCACCTTATTAGCTTCTTGCACCTTTTGGTCTATCGTCTCAACCTTTTCCTCTGTTTTGCCTGTTCTCCCTTCTACAGCCTTTATTGCCTGTTCATGTTTTTCCACCACACTCTGAATCACTTCCATTCTTGTCTCCATTTTTTGGAAATTGCTTCGCATTTCCTTTTTCATTTCTCCCACATCTGCTCTGATATCATCCTGGTTTTTGCACATTACCTCTTGCATTTTAAGTATTATTTCTTGTAAACTGCTAAGAGAGGTGCTCCCACCAGGATGCTTCTCTCCTGAGGGTACTAACATGCCCTCTATGGATTTCTGGGTCATTGGAGAATTTATCGGGTTAGTAGGATTTTTCTTTCCCCCCTTAGATCCCCCGTAATTCGCCATTTCGTCTAGGATACCCCTTTGTTTATTCACTATATTGCTAATACCCTCCCAATTTAGCATAGGGTCTAAGTCTCTCTAGTTAACTTGTAAATATTGTCTTTTAGTATAATAACCTTCAAGTTTACTCAAAATCCACAATCAATTACTCTCCTATAAATAAATTAATTATAAATGTATATGTGTAAATATAGACCCCCAATCTCTATATATAAAAATATCACTGTATATAAGTATAGGTATAAATATATATAAATAGTTTAAACAGAATAGTATATAAGAAAAATAGAGAGGATTGTAGATCTAATCAAATCAGTATGGGGTAATTGCCCCGTTTGTAATCCCCTTTAGTTAGGTTATTAAATTCATTAATCTATATTTCAGCAAGTAGAACCCACTTTTTAAATTTAAATTTGTATATAAATTTTACAAGTATCAAATTGTCTCGTGGCAATCACAGTTCAGATTTCAAATGAACATACTTAAAAGTCAGCCAGATCTATCAGTTCTATCAGCAGGGAGAAAGTTCAATAGATTATAAAAACCGCACAGACACCCAGTTCCGCACTTCTTCTTCCGTTGCTCCAAACCGGATGTAGGTGAAACCGATGACTGATCGCTTCCTTCTCGTTCCAATTCGCTCCGCAATTCCCCCTGTCACAAATCCATTAGCTCGAAACTGCAAAATCCGCCAAAGTTAATCTCTAATCTTTAAACATTTCTTCTAACTCGATCACCACTTAATAAACGTTCCCTTCCGAACCAGCGAAACCGGCGATCTTCTATCTTCTTCCGAGCAGTCCAATTCCTTTAGGTGTAGAAATTAATTCTGTCCACACAACTCCATCTGTCCACACTCCCCACTTCTCTCACCACACGCCGTATTCGTATATTCCCGACTGGATTCTCTACTTTTCAAAAAAACCCTTTTCGATCTTCTCGCGCAGCAGGCTGCAGGACGCCAAACTTTCTCAATTTACAAATTCCTTCCACGCTTAGTCGCCGCTCCTCTCTCGTCACGGAATAACTCCTGCCGGTAGATCTCTGCTCTCTCACTTCGGCTGGGTCACATCAATCACACTGCCACCAATTCACTCAATTTCTCGATGTCAATTTCTCAGGATCACACACCACACTATTTTCCCCTTCCCTCTAGGGTGGCTAGGGAAAGCTTTGTGTCCGCCATCTTCTAGAGATCGGACGCTGCGCCTGGAGATCGGAGCCTCGCGTTCTCTCGGCAATGGATGTATGCCTCACCACATCACCCCCGAACCTGGCCCGTACCTTCACCGACCTACTCACGGTCCGTGATCCTTAAAGGACTAGCTCCAGGCTGCAGATTAAGAATCAAAGATCGGAGCCCCGTTCTTGATCCTACTTCGCTTTCCCTGGCATACACATGGTAATGCAAACCAGCGTCAGGTAAGTCAGGAGCCCCTTTCCCCTTTTCATATTGAATAGTGTATTAAACCAAGGGGAAAGGAATTCGTGCAACGATCCGTTTATTTAACATTTCTTAAACACTTTCGCCATAGAAAAAGCCTTACTGAGACTACTTGAATTGGGTCAAAACTATTAATATAGAAACTTGCTGGGCACGGTAGAGGAAAATAGCCTATCAGTCAGAGGAGGATGAGTTATCCTGATTACATTAAGTAATTTTGCTTATTTTTGCCAAAGCAAGACATTATCACTGTTCTGGAATGATTTGCACTTATATTATTTCCAAAGAATAAGTAAATTCAAGAATGATATTTAAATGTTGGATATACCTTCTATGTTGAAATATATATTTAAGTATGCAAACCATTACAATTTTTATAGTAAAAGAACCTTTTGCTTCAAAAGCATTTTGGAATATATTATAGAATATAAATATACCATAAAATGTTTTTGTACTTGTTCAAAATACTAACTGAAGAAAATATATTGTATTTCATGCAGAGCAGCTGAAGGATAATTTTGTGGATTGGCAACCTAACATCCATTTCCCATTTGTTTTTCTGTCTTATTCAAATTGCTAAGGAATACCAAATACTTAGCAATCTTTTCCATGAAACTTCTTATATAGCCAACAGAAAATTCCCTTATTTGAAATATTTGAAGCCCTCATCAATATTTTCTGATAATCTCCCACAATTTCTCAACTCTTTCACCCATACCCCCCGTTTAACCATTTTTTTCCTGTGCACGTCTGTCCAGCTTCTATTATTGGATATGGACACGGGACAGAAACTGGTGTATTTGGGAGTCAATAAAACATTTATACTTTGCTTGTCTGTGGTTACCTCAGGACATGCCATGGCCACTCATTACATGTTTTTCACCTGTAGCCCTTTAGTCTGGTTGAAAGCTTCTTTAAAGACTACTATTATGTTGTTTTTGTCAGTGGAACACAGCATTTTCATTTTTTCCCTTTGTTTTTGGAACAGGATGTTAGTAGTGTTAATGTTGACTAATACAATTAATTCAGAATTATTTGAGACACTGAACCTTTTGAGAATATATCACTACCAAAATTCTGATGAACAATTTTAGAGTTTTGTAAGTGCAATCATATTCACAACTCCAGCAGTTTGTTGGTGATTGTCTTCTATATTTAAAGCATATATTTTTTTACAAAGAAAATACACATTTCAACATATTCCATTTCTTCCCTGTCCCTACAAAATCAAGTAAAGCAGGTTAAGCAGATCTTCCTGCAAAGGACAGCTTCATGCCAAAAAATCTCCATTGACATAAGTATAATATTTTTGCTTGGTATATATCATTTTCCACGTTCTATTGGAAAGATGTATTCATTTATTTCATTCTTTGTGAAAGAGATCTATCAACCTCAGAACTATAGATTCTCTATGTAGATTGAAAGAGATACTGCACACTTCCTCAGCCAAACATGTACATGTGTCCAGCCTAGAAATACAAAAATCATAGAGTGGGAAGAATACAATTAGGCCAGAGTCTAATTTGAGACAAATTAAAATAAATGGAAGAAAAATAAGAACAAAAACTAAGGACACAAGACTGAGTTTATTAAAAGCAAAAGACATTTTCCCAATCAATTTCTTTTTCCCATTACAGTGAACTGGGGTCAAAACAAATAATATAAATATTTATAACTGAAGATACCCGAGGGCTTAGGGTAGAATTTTTTAAAGCGCTCCAATGGATGAACCATCAATGGGTAGAAAAGAACACCTATGCTAGATAGGAGTTTCAATCAGACCATTCATATATATAGATATATCACAACTAGTTTAAAACAAAACTGCAGTTTATGTAGCCAAGAAGTCAATGAGCCCCCCTGTGCTTGCCCTCTTAAGCAATAATATGATCAGAATCAGGTTTGAGACTGTAGTTTGTCTTCATTCTTACACATACAGGAAGTTTTAAGAGACACTACAAAGTTACAAGTGCTGCATATATAGAGACTAAAAGATTACTATTCACCTAAAGGCTAAGAGGGTCACAATCTGAAATAAACATTCTTTAGATACATCTTTTATCACTATTCTGGAGAAACGTAATTCAAAAGAACATTACAGCCAAGCCTTGTTGCTTTAAGAGATATAATGGAAGAATCAGTAGGTTCAGGTTCAGTGTTTGACAGTATGAATTTCCAAAACAGCAGCCTGATTGCTTGTGCATAACCAAATCAAAGAAGGCTATTTTGTCTGCCATCGAGAAGACTTCTAGCATCAAGTTATTTGTTCTTTCAAGGAAGATGCTGATTTAAATGTTCAAGCTTAATAGCTTTTTCATTTTTGACTTCAAGTTAAGATTTTATCCTATTCTGTCAAAGTAATTAAGATCCCAAATTAAATTGTCCTACAAATAATATCTAATTCTTTCCATCTAATTCGCAGACTAATCTCTCAGTACTGAATGTATAGAATTTTTTATTTTCATTGAGTTTGATTGGAATCTAAGTAAACTGTAGTATTTAACTTAAACAATGTATTTCCTTATCAGCAAGTCAGCTGAAAATATTGAGCATATTGACCTGTAAGGATACAATGGATTCTATTTCCTACCACAAAATAGCTCCATTGGAAAAAAAACAAGCACATTTCCCTGGAAGTAACTGGTTCTGCAGCATCAGTATCAAATAGTTTAAGGCCACTGGCACATAAAGTCCCTTCTTCAAATGTGAGAAGCCAGGCAGTATATTTAAAAGTTAAATTATAAATGTAGGTATCAGTCCCTTATGCCTCAGGGAGAGAACACATAAAATGTGATGCAACTAAAATATTAGTTATGTTTAAATATAATCTTGGTTCCATGGCAGGACAAAACCTTCCTAAATTCCCCTCCATATCTATTTTCAAGTGAGATACTCTCCAACTCCACTGTCAAATTTGTCCATGCAGCAGATATCTTAAAAGATCCTGCCAATTAGGATCCTGATGCATGTGATTGGAATTGCCAGTAGCAGCAGGAGACCAGTCAACCAACAATATTTCCTTCTGTAAGAACATGGCCTCCTGGTCAGAACAACAAATGTATCCTTCCCACCAGCCAACCCCAGGACCGAAACAACATCCATTTGCCAAGCGACTCAAAAGGCATCCCTGATGTTTTTCAATTGCCGAACGGCCAAGTCCACAGGAAGGCTGAATTGTAGATTACTAAGGCGGCTAAGGAGGTTAAGGGCTCCCTCAAAGCCTGTCTGGGCCATGTAACTCCAAGGTTGGTAGTGGACTTGGATCAAAGTTCCTGACTTACAGATAAGATTGAGCCAAGAGACTAAACGCTGCTCGTTGAGTGCCAGGCATACCAGTGCCTTGAGTTCTGAGTCTGCACTACGCTTGAATGGGTCATGTTCTGACAATACTGTGTGAATGGCTGACAGCAGGCTCTGCTTTGGAGTGGCAGGTATCCCACCCATCACTGGAAGGGCAAAAGACTGGGAGAGTTTGCGAGCTGGTGATTCCACAAAGGCACGGCCATTCTTTGAACTGTAATACTTTACAAAGAGTTCCCATGGATGCATGGGCTGAGGAGAGGAGCCCAGAATAGGAAGCAAGCAGGCAATTGGAGCTAGAACCAAGCTCATCCCAGGAGACGGGGTATAGAGACCATGAGCCAGCAGATCCCGCACAGCAGTTGTCAGTTCTTTACGTACTGCCAGTGTTAGTTCATCACGTCCTCCCAAGGAAGTATCCTGGATAGCTGAATAGCTGATGACGTGTTCTGTCTCACGCAACTGGTACTTTTGAGCAAGTTGTTTGACATGGGCCACAGCCATCTCTAGCTTGTTCATTAAAGGGGAATAGTCTCTGTCAGACTGGTTCCTCTGCCATAATTGATGAGGGATTTGACCTGTTGCACAACCAAATTGGCTCAAAGCAAAAATCTGTAGCATAGCAAGCATCCGTCGCATGAGATGCAGCCCTGTTTCTCGCATCCTCTGGGCTTCTTCTGAGCTCACTGCAAAGAGAAAATGAATACTTTTTAACACAGTTGCATATACTTATATATTGTCTTATGTCACCATCTGAGGAAAGGACAGAAGGAGACGAAAGACTATAATGATTGCAGTTATACGTAGGGCTATCTTTGGCAACATACTATAAAGTTTTGGAGAAAGAAAAGTACCGTACTTTTCAGAGTATAAGACACACTTTTTCTACCCCCAAAAGTGGGTGAAAATTTGGGTGTGTCTTATACACGAATGTTGCAGAAGCCCCACCCACCAGCAATTTGCCTCCTTGCAGCAAGCAGCAAAAAGCCTGTTTCAGCTTCAGCACAGCCTAATTAAGCAAAAGCAGCTGATGGTCACTTGGATCGGGCTCCCAATGATCAGCTTTTCCAGGCTGCAGGGATTGCCAATAGGCTAGGATATCCCTGCAGCCTGAAACAGCTGATCTTCCGAGACCCGTGCACCTGCTAATGAGGCTGTGCTGAAACTGAAACTGAAACTGAAACAGGCTGTTTGCTGCTTGCTGCAAGGAGGCAAATTGTAGAGGTAAGATTTTTTTTCCTTGTTTTCCTCCCCCCAAAATTAGGTGTGTCTTATACTCTGGAAAATATAGTATATACTGCTTTACAGTGCTTTACAGCCCTCTTTAAGCAATTTACAGATTCACCATATTTCCCCCAAACAATTTGGGCCCTCATTTTACCCACCTTGGAAGGATGGAAGGCTGAGTCAATCTTGAGCCTGGTAAGATTAGAATTGCCAAATTGCAGGCAGTCGGAAGTCAGCAGAAGTAGCTTGCAGTACTGCACTCTAACCACTGCACCACCGTGGCAAAAGAAGATAGAGCCTCACCTATAAGCACCCCAATGAGGAAAATAGTCTCAAATTTTGTAACATGATCAAAAAAATCATTTTGCTCTTTAGGGAGCAAAACATGTCCCTGTAAATGTACATTCTGATATTATTTATTATCATTAATGATTCAGCAAAGTTTTACATTGCTGTTCAACACCGTGTGCTTACAGTGTGCTGAGGTTTTCCATATGATCCTCCATTGGCATGGCAAGCATTGTCAACAGAGGGTTAAGATTAATGAGGGCTGCATTATACAAATTGAGTCCAAGTATTTTCTCCCAGTTTAGAAATGGGAATGGCCTGAAGGGTCCTTGGTGCTTTTTGAGTTTGGTTGTTTATTGCAGACATTTCATTACCCAAAGTAGGTAACTCCATTAGTGCTAGTAAGACATGGGGTTTGCTCTCCATTTATATTCTAATGGCCTGCCCTGTCAAGGTTGGTAGGAATGATCTTGGATGTTCTTTGGTTGGGCTGTTTAATGTTAGCTAATCTGGCAGTTGCTTGATTGGGCTACTGTTTACTTCTTGTTTGTTGGTTTGGTGTTAATTAATGGAAACAATTAATGGTCATCTGGATTCTGATTGCTGTTGGGTGTGTGTGGTCTTTTCATTCCCTTTTTGGCTTGTTGGTTGTCTCTTTTGCACAGTGTGCAGATATTAACAGAATAACAGAATTGGAAGGGAACTTGGAGGTCTTCTAGTCTAATCTCCTGCTCAGAAAGGAAACCCTATACCATTTCAGACAAATGGTTGGCCACTAGCACTGATGATGTTAACTAGTTTGGGTAATAAATGTCTGCAAGTAAACAACCAAGCTCAGGCAGGCACTAATGACACCTCATTTCAACCTTGAGGAATGGTCTTTCTAAGCAAGACAGTGAAGCTGCAGTGTTTCAATATCGGCATATGCTTCAGGGAGAGAGTTGATGGCCTGGGTGTGACCAGAAGCAATGAGTTTATTACAAACATATTTGAAAAGAATATTATAAACTAAATCAAAAGGCTGACATTTAAGCTGCCTTAGCAAGAATGGTTGAAAATAGCTGTTCCAGTGAACTGTGTATTTCTGAGTGGATGGGCACTTTTCCCAAGAAAAGCTCAAGATGGCTATACACAAAGGCAAAACCATGATTTAACCATTCTCGGCATGCCTAACAATCAAACCTACAGAAATAGTACATTTTGAATATATGGGAAAGACTTCTGGATACTATCTACCTTCCAGTTTCGATCTAAATTTAGATGTTGTAAGTTTATAATACTTGTTAGAATTCACTGTTGGAATGTATTTCTATGCAACAACTGCACTAGTATTCAGCCAGTAGATGGCAGTATTTATAAATTTGGGTCTATGGCTCTATGCCCTTTCCGTTACAGAAAGATAGTTGAGCAGTAAAGCACATGGTGACTGTACTCTTTGTTTGCTCTGTGTGATGCTTTATATAAACAGAATGGGTAGCACTACTATTATTACAAAATCATTTATTTCAGTTACTTCTCTCCAATTTGATTTTGTGCGGAGTGTAAAGTTCTTACAAGTCAGAATGTATTGTCTCTACCTTAGTTGCAAAATGATAAAGGGGTGAAACCACACAATCCACTCTAGCAGTCTAAAACTTCTTCAGTTTCCTGTCCTTTACATTTCAAAAGGCTTTAATTTCTGTTTCTGTTTTTCTTCTGAACTCATATTATTATGAGGCGGCAGAGCATACTAGTTTTCTGGTACTGATCTCTCCATTGCACAGTCTCCCTGGCTGACCTTGCTTCACATATTTTTAAAAAACAACAACAACATGAAAGCAGTTGCTACTTGACACTGTCCCTCTTCTCCTGTGAGACCAACTGACCAACAAGAGCCTCCAAAAGCTGCATCCAATTGATGTTTCACCCGAACTACAAGTTTTACTACATATTGTCTTCTACTGGCACTAGTTCCAGACCAGCAAAACATTATTACTCTCACTCCATATTCCAAACAGAATGAAAATACACTGTTATCACTTTCTTGGGGTCTTCAATGCATTTCCTGTGCCCTTCATCATTTCTAAAAGAAAGAAAACAAGCATGCTAAACAGAGGGAAACTGTCTTGGTACACCATCTCAATTGTGTCTGTTTAACCATCTTGAGAAGTGTGAAGATAAAATGATGGTCATGTCATCCAATGGGTGTTTTTCATAAATGCTTTGAACTATGGTTGGGGAATGGAGACAGTAATAAACCCAATGGTTACTTTTTAGCACACAGGAATTCAACATAAAGGTACTTTGAAAACCATCATGATTCTTTTCCCTTCTCTGGAATAACCAAAATCATGTCACGCCTCCACGCAAAAGGCAAAGAAACAAGTTAAAAATCCCAAGATCTCAGAATATTTGTACACCCACTTGTCCTCTGCCAAAACGAAAGAGGGAACATGTCGATTTTTTTTGCCAATTTGACTATTGCTAAATTAAGCCTGCTTTGCTTTTTTATTACATTTTAGGAGGTGACTATAAACATACTTAATGTCACAGTATTTTATTGGTTTTGTGTTTTCTATTTCTTGTTTATAATTGTTTTTATTGCATGTAAAACAATAAAAACAATTAGTGTATTGCATTTGTCAAGGGTACTGGGCCGCTACGAGAGTGGGCAGCCTTTATTTTTGCTAAATAAACGAAATCTCTTCAAAGGAACTTCTAGAATCAAGGAAGCTAGGAAACCAGAAGGATGGGAGAAATAAAACTTCCTCCATTGGGGAAAATGACCACTGAAAAGTTCTGCAGAATTTCACTGCTGTAAAAAGGAAGACCACTCACATGTGTTCATGTGTGTGATTTATTACATATCACAGCTGAGAGGAAATGCTCCTGTGTTCCCCATTGCTTACACACTGGCAGCGTTTACAGAATATCAGAGTAGAAAGTGATCTTGGAGGTCTTCCGGTCCTAGACTCTATGCTATTTCAGACAAATGGCTGTCCAATCTCTTCTTTCAAACACCCAGTGATAGAGCAGACACAACTAAAGACAAGCCGTTCCACTGATTAATTGTTCTCTCTGTTAGGAAATTTCTCCTTATTTCTAGGTTGCTTCTCTCCTTGATTTGTCTATGGAGATTCTCAGATATTCAGGTCATGGTTGTTCCAAAGGTGCTTTTTCAAGAGGCAACCAGACTTTCTGGTTTTTCTTTGAAGATGTTTCACTTCTCATCCAAGAAGCTTCTTGGATG
>JAOYMU010000077.1:62157313-62176046 GCA_025802295.1 Psammodynastes pulverulentus
TTGCTGAAGTCGTATTTCCTGCAATCAAGTTTGGTGTGGTTTACCTTGAGTTTATATCTATTGTGTGCTCTTGTATTATTGTGGTTGAAGCTGAAGTAGTCATTCATGGGTAGGACATTGCAATAGATAATTTTATGTACTACACTTAGGTCGGACTGAAGGTGGCGTAATTCAATACTGCTGAAATCTTGTTCTAAGTCTGGAGGGTATGGGAATTTGGATGGGGGTTTAACCCTAGCAAGATCAAGTGACTGTGGGTTCTTGGACTACCCAGTTCAGGAGATCTCTCCTCTCTGGTTCTAAATGTGATTGCAGTGCCCCATTCAGACTGAAGCATAATCTGGGAGTTTTCAGGCTCTGCTGGAAAAGCAAATGGCACCTGTGGTCAGGAAGGGCTTTGCGTAGATTTGACTTGTGCACTTGCACTTGTTCCAGGATCAGAGGTCCTCTCTGTAATCATATATGCCTTGGTAATCTTGCAAGTGGACTTTGCAATGTGTTCTACTTGGGACTGCTTTTGAAGTCTATGCAGAAGTGGCAGCTATTCCAGTGCTAGGCAAATTTTGCTATGCCGATGTAACAATTGTATCCCTTAAGCCGCACTGATAAACCATTAAGATTCCATATTCAATTCAAGGCGGTGTTTTTGCATTTAAAGCCCTATATGTTGTAGAGGATAGTTTTCTGAGGAACTGTCAGCTACAGTGTCTACCTGTCTCTTGTGATCTAACAGGGTTGGCTTATTTGCCAATGAAGCAGTGTCATCAAAGAATCATCAAACAGTACTCAAAAAACCAGCCTTCTCTATTGTTCCCCCTATCTTCTGGAACAGCATCCTACAGCCCACAAATATTGGTATTTGTACAATCCCCTTTGCAATGAGCCTTAAAAAACTAGCTGTTTTCCTGGGGCTTGGGTCAATGTATCTTTGAACCTTTTAAAATCATTCATGAATGTTTTTGGTTTTGTTCCCTTCAGGCTACTGTTAATTTAATTTATATTATTTTTATCCTTTTTATTGAGAAGTTTCAGAGGGTTGTTCTGGAATTGGAGAACCTAGAAATTCCATGAATGAATGAATGAATGAATGAATGAATGAATGAATGAATGAACAAATGCAGAATGTTAAACAAGTGAATGAGATTAAAGACTGATTTCAGTATTTGCACAAGGGTTAATAAGCTATGTAATTCTCAGATTAATATTGCTGCCTCCATTTCATTCCACCCTAATTCTTAAGGAAAAGAAGATCATGGAATGGCCAAGTGGAGTCTCTGTGGCTATATGTTTTCTCCCTAACAAATGAGAAGAACATATCATATTGCCTTTCTCTGCCCATTGCAGGGAGCTGGGTCGTCAGCGAAGCACTATTGAGCTAGACACCTCGTCCATGACTGTAGATCAAGTGACAGCCCTTGAGCAGAGTGTGAATGAAAAAATTCGAGCTCGGGTCCCTGTGATGGTACGAGAGTTTGCTGTGGGTGATCCTGAAGTTGAGATGGTAAGTTTGGGCTGAAGTAGTGGAAAAAGAAACTACTTTTTATTCTTCTCTAACCAGATACTGTACTACAGGTAAGGAGCCGTGGCTTGCCAGATGATCATACTGGGCCAGTTCGGATAATAAGCATTGAAGGTATTGATGCCAATATGTGTTGTGGAACACACGTCTCCAATCTCAGTGACCTGCAGGTGAGCCCCCACAGGCAAGGTTTTATAAATTGAATTTCTTCAGATGTGCGTGTCAGGCTGTCCTGCAGAACAAAAATAGCCTCTTTGTGTTTGTAAAATCTTTTAATCTGACTCAATGTTTGTTTGTTCGAAAGGTCATTAAGCTCTTGGGTACAGAAAAGGGGAAAAAGAACAAAACCAACTTAATTTTTCTTGCTGGTAATCGGGTGCTGAAAAGTCTGGATCGAAGCCATGCCACTGAAAAGGCCATGACATCACTGCTTAAGCAAGTATTCCACATGCTGTATATCACAAATGGGCACCTCTATACACAGTCACACAGAAACTATTTCAGACTTACTGGCCTGAGAATTCCACTTAAGCAGTAGAAGGAAAAACAGTTGAACTTGGAGATTTTTTTCAAATCCAGAATCAATGACACACAGGTTAATTATTTACTTAAGAGGAACAGATACTTTATTTAAGTATATTTAAAGTTTCGTGATAAATATTGTAAGCCTCTGAACAATTGTTCTTGAGCTGAAAAAAAAATTGTTCCCAAATCATGCAGCAATTCCTATTACAATCAGTTCTGCATCCCATATTAACACAAGTTTCTCCTCAAGGTTTACGCTCAATAAAACACTATACAGTCTTTCCTGAATCCTGTGGTTGCTTTGTACTTTAGGAATGGTCCCGAAGAACATGTAGAAGCTGTAAAAAGGCTGCAGAGCTCTCTGAAGCTGCTTCAGAAGGTAGGTTTATGTCACTTTATTTTCTGTCATGGAAAGTTTCAAGCCTGGCTTTACAGTAACCACAGCAAGATACACCATCAACTTTACATTGGTAAGCAGTTTGCAGAAAATCATGTTTAGTAATGGAATATGGAAACCAGGTTTGAGGAAGATGGGATGATTAGGAATGATAGTGACTGTGACTGCAATTTTCAGGATGGTGCTGGCTTATCTGGAAGGATGTCGTCTAGCCTCTAGAAGGATCAGATTGAGAACCAGTTGCAGGCAGATTACACCTATTTGCCTTTCAGGACTATCCAAGGTCTGGCCTCCCAGCACAAAATTACATGTGATTTAGAATCCAGATGGATAGATGACAGCTTGATCATGGAAAAGCTCAGTAACATTTATTACATCCTTGTCCTTCTTTACCTTTCTAGGAATTTCCCTGCTCAGTCATTTCCTCAGTCAGTTAATCTTTGCTGAGTGTAGCAATTGATTAGGTGTAACACATCCATGATGTACTTTTTTTCCCCAGAATAATGTGAATTTGCTAAGAGATTTAGCTGTCCTTACAGCGCAGAACTTCAAAAACACCACAGCTCAACAGCCAGTATTTGTCTTACACAGGTGAGGGAAAAGACACTTCATGTTTAAGCTTAGCTAATTTGGCAGATCACCATGAGAAAATCTATTTATATGTTTGCTAAGAGTCAACACTAGTCTGACAATATCAGTATGGTGGAACCAACAAATGTCTTAGATAAGGGGAAATTCAAGATAATTGAACCCTCATCTCCCATACACCCAGAAAATGATATTTAATTTTATCCACAAGAGCATTTTAGTGTCTTGAGAACTCTGTTTTAGTGTAATAATACATCCTTTGAAGCTCCATCAAGCAAAAGTGTGTTATATTTTAAATCTCCAAAAAGCTGAAGTTAATACAAATTAAATTATCAAACCAGTCCAGGCATTGATGGTTTCCTCTTTGTGTGTTTGATAGACCTGCTACAGAGAGTGGTGTGAGAGTGCAAGTTTGGACTTATTTCTTACAAAATTTTTAAAATAGGAAAGAATTTTTCTATTCTTCTTGGGGAATCACGGAATAACTTTCTCCTCTCTACAGGAAAGATGGTGACTCTGAGTTCATGAATATACTTGCAAATGAAATTGGCTCTGGGGTGAGTCTTTTCTTTTCTCTAATTTTCAAAATAGGAAATCTTCAACAAATACTTATTTGTTGAAGATTTCCTATTTTAAATTTAAAGGAAGTTCCTGTTTCTGATACAGATGGACCTTGTTAACAACCATTTGTTCAATGACCATTCGAAATATAACAGCACTGAGCAAGGAGATTCATGACTGTTCCCTGATAATGTGGCTGTTGCAATGTTCCCATTGCCAGGTAATCACAATTCAGGAATTTTACAACCAGCTCACAATGATGAGGGTTGCAGAGTCCTGGGTCATGTGCTCGCTATTTGCGACCTCACAGCTGGCTTCCAACAAACAAAATCAATGGGAACGATGGCAGGTGGTTATAAATTGAAATCATGTAACTGTGGGACAGTGTAACAGCATGGGATCTGTCTAACAACCACAACTGGAACTGCTGCAACTGCTACTATAAGTCTATGCACGGTCACACTTCGTGACCATGTCCCTCAGTGATGGAGTTGACAATCCTAGTTATTACGGTAGTTCTTGACTTAACAGCCATTATTTAATAATGGTTGAAAGAATGACCTCAGGAAAAGTGATTTACAACCTGTTCTTGCGCTTATGACTGCCGCATCCCCCCCATCTCCCTACGGTCACAAGGTAACGATTTGGATGCTTGGCAACCAATACGCATTTATGACTAGCTGCAGTGTTTTGTATCACATGGCTGTTTTGTGACCCTTTTGAATGGTTTCTGATCAATTGCGGAAATTGGATTCACTTATGATCCTGTGATTTGTTTAATAATTGCAGTAAAACTGGTTGGTCATAAAATTGGGTCCAGTCACATTTATGACTTCACCAATTTATGATGGAAATTCTGGTGTCAATTTTGGTCATAAGTCGAGGACGCATAATTAAGTAAAGACCATCTATATATTATTTTTCTTATTATAAATAGTCTAATAGGCATTTGGAATCTTTGCTGTGGGCTTGGGAACATGGTTTCAAATCAATGCAAAATTGAAGTAATTGATTATAGAAACTATAATTTAAGGTTTAACATGGAATAATGATCAGATTTAAATAAGTATATTGAAATATCCCAAATTAAGTATTCTTATTCATATGATTCTACCAAATAAAGATGTGGAAATAAAAGAGATGAAGAAAGTATCTCACTAACTATTGCGATTTAATAGTTAACGTTCAAGAGAGTGAGAAACTGTTTGCTAGATCAGTTTGTCAAAGAACTTATCAGTTCTTTGTGTGTCTAAAGCTTGATTCAAATACTAATGTTGCACTTGGTCCTTCCATAAGTATGAACAGATTTTACTTTCAAGGTTTCTCTGAAGACCTTAAAATGGCTGTTAAGAATTGAACGAGTGAAACATAATAGAATTCTTTATTGGACACACAAGGAATTTGTCTTTGGTACATAAGCTCTGAGTGTACATAAAGGTATAAGTCATAGGATACTAAGTAAGCAATCAAAATCATACTGGGAAACTAAATTTTAAAAAATCATAAGATACAAGTAACAAGTATACTTATAGTCATAAGTAGAAAATTAGATAGGTAATAGGAAGGATGAGAAGAATAGTAGTAATACAGTCTTAGTAAATAGCTTGATGGTGTTATGGGAATTAGATGTTTAGCAGAGTGATGGCATGCTGGAAAAAATGTCCTGTTCAGTTGTTCTAGTGTGCAATGCTCTATAATGTCGTTTTGTGGGTAAAAGTTGAAACAATCTATGTCCAGGATATGAAGGGTCTGTAGATATTTTCACAGCCCTCTTTTTGACTTGTGCAGTATACAGGTCCTCAATGGAAGGCAGGTTGGTAGCAATAGTTTTTTCTGCATTTCTAATTATCTGTTGAGGTCTGTGTCTGTTTTGTTTGGTTGCAGAGCCAAACCAGACAGTTGTAGAGATGCAGATGACAGACTCAATAATTCCTCTGTAGAACTGAATCAGCAGCTCCTTGGGCAGTCTGAGCTTTCTGAGTTGGTACAGAAAGAACATGCTTTGTTGTGCTTTTTTAATGACGTTTTTGATGTTAGGTGTCCGTTTTAAGTTTTGAGATATGGTAGAGCAGTAGGTCTCTACTGTTGATACTATGTCGTCTAGTATTGTAAGAGTTGGTAGTCTAGGAGAGTTTCTCCTAAAATCTACTATCATTTCTACGGTTTTGAGTATGTTTAGTTCAAAATTGTTCCGGTCGCACCACAAGGCTAGTTCGTCAACCTCCTGTCTGTATACAGATTCGTTGTTGTCTCGAATGAGACCAATTACTGTTGCGTCATCTGTAAACTTCAGTATTTTAACAAAGGGATCTTTTGAGATGCAGTCATTGGTAAATAGAGAGAAGTGGAGAGAGCATACAGCCCTGGGGGGCTCCTTGCTAATTGTATGGGTATCTGATGTGATTTTGCCTAGCTTCACCTTCTGTTTCCTATCTGTTACGAAGCTTATGATCCATTTACAAATGTGGTCAGGGACAGCTAGCTGATTTAGTTTAGTTAAAAGAATATCTGGAATTTTGGGGCCTGCCAATGAATTTGACTTACCACCAGAAGCAAAATTCTGATTTAAATATTCCTACACAGTGGCACCCTTGAGCAATGATTGAATAGTACTTGTAAAGAATTTGTTTAGCAGCATTAGATCTGAAACACTATCCTTTCAACAGGAAACTCTTCTTTTCTTATCTGTGGGAGATGAAAAAGCAGCTGGGCTTTTTTTGCTGGCAGGACCTTCAGAAGCAGTGGAGAAACTGGGTCCCAAGTGAGTTATTCAAAACAATTGAAGTATAATCAAGCTATTAATTTGGCGACCATTGAGAGTGGAGCTCTGGTCTGTTGTTTTGTCAGTTGTCCAACTTGATGAGTAAGGGAAATCCAATCTAACTGAACATATTGATTCACCTCTTGCTGTTCTTCCCACAAGAGTTGCTGAACTACTGGAAGGAAAAGGAGCAGGGAAACATGGGCGCTACCAGGGAAAAGCTACAAGGATGAGCCAACGATCAGAAGTGGAGGCCCTTCTTCAGGCTTTCGCCAGGAAATAGAACTCGGAACAATGACTGGGTATCCAGACAATAGTGCAATTAGCGAAGAAGCAAAAGATTCAGCCATAATTGTTCCTCAAGGACTATTTAATAATACAATAATTTGTGTTTCTGTTTTTTGAGTGTGTCAGTATCAGCAGAAAAAAAATAGTGGTCTAATGCTGCAAAGAGGGATATTATTAGATATGAAAGAGATAAAATATGTAAGAGGGGTGTGGTATGTAAAACAAGCATGCCTGGAAACCTTGTTATATGTCTGTAGAAAGAAGCTTCACCATAAACCAAGCAGTTTTTGGGTATAGAGAAGAATTGCATTTTTCAGGATATGTTATGAAACGTTTTCCATAAAATTTGTGATGTTTCAGTATCACAAATTGAAACACTACAGATGTTTGCTGTTGTATTTGTTTCTAATAGTGTATGTTGTCTTCCCCAAATTGTCTTCTGCTGAACCATTTGGAAAGGAGTTTAACAGGCATAATTCTTTGCTCAGTCTTGGCTAATTTGGCCTCCTCTGAATATATGAGTTAGCTGGACATTTTGGAATTTGTATTCCTAACACATCTGGAAAGCACCAAACTGGAGAGATAGCTTTAAATCCCTGTTATATCTTAGGATCATCATCTTGCCTCCAACAATCTGGGTCCTCATTTTATTGACTTTGGAAGGATGGAAGGCTGAATCAGTGTTGAGCTCATTGGGATCGAACTCCTGGCTGTAAACAGAGTCAGCCTGCAATACTGCATTCTAACCACTGCACCACCAGGCTGCATGATATTAATGAGAGGGAGATGCATAAGTTTTCTTCTTATGTAACAGCCTGTTACTGTTTAGTTCATTTGCTTATGTACAAGCTGTTTAGTACATAACCTTGCACAAGAAGTACCATGCTATGATTCTAAATCATATTCTGAAAATCTGTCCTAGAAATGTGAGTCTAAGAAAGTGCCTGAATTGTTTAATTGTTAAAAAATGGTATATAAATTTATCAATCCTCAATCTGATGATTTATGGTTCTGCTTAGGCTGTACCAAACATATGATTAAAAGTGGAAGCCTCCATTACTTCATCAGAATGTATAGTAAATGGATTACAACATAGAATAATACAGTTGGAAGGAACCTTGGAGGTTTTCTAGTCCAACCCCCTGCTCAAGCAGGAGACCCTATACCATTTCAGACAAATGGCTGTCCATTATCTTTAAAAACTTCCAGTGATGGAGCGCCCACAGCTTTTGCAGAAAAGCTTTTCTAGTGGTATATTGCTCTTACTGTTAGGAAATTTCTCAGTTCTAGGTTGCTTTTCTCGATTAGTTTCTATCCATTGTTTCTTGTCTAGGATTAAATATGGTCCAAAGTGATAAGAAAATGGTGAGAAGCAAGATATGTGCCTGACATTGGTTGGAAATAAATGCACAAACATGAAAAGAGGGAAAAGAATCTATGATAAACATGGAAAAGGAACCAGGCGGGCAGAGGATGGGCAGGGGAAGCAGACAATGCAAATACAGCAAATAATTCTTCCAGGCTACTATTAAAAGTCTGATTGTTTCTTGCTTGTTTGCAAACTAGCAGATAAGCTAGTCATCTTCTGTTCTGGTTGGAATTCCTCAGAAGCTTTTCTAAAAGACATCCCGGCTACCACTCCACTTTCTTTTCTGGATGAAATATATCTATGCTTTTCCTCCCTGTCCATCCAGCCAGGATATCAAATTATTTCTGTCTGAAGGCAGCTATATTCATCAGTGTATGGAAGGGATTACGACTCTGTTTAATCATCCACAAAACAGACAACAACATATCTTAGTTTATAAACCTTTAGTCTTCAGAGTTGAAGATACATGTCCAAAGTAGTTCAATTACAGGACATTTGTTAGTTCCTTATAAATCTTTCTTGTCTGTCGGCTGAAGAAGGCAGAACATACTGTAGGGGATCAGGGCTACTGCACAGATATGGGCACAACTGCACTTACAGAATGAGAGGATGTAAAAGAGGATCTCCTGATCAGTGGGTAGTTCAAAGGAATCAAACAGCTGCAGGATTAACAATGAAAAAACAATGCAACTGGCGTGGAAGATCAGCCCTTGGTTTGGCTTCCCTTTGCACATTTCTGCATACATTGGGGAGTTGAGTCCAAATCCCAGACCAAACAAAATGCCCAGATTGCGCAACAGACTGGCAAAAGGGGTTGTGTCAATATGGACCCATTCAGGCCGTTCACACCACTTGTGGGCCTTCTCGATTGTCCATAAGAGATCTACTCCTAGCATCTTGAGCAGCAAGTAGAGGCCTAAGGCAAAACCAAAGAGGAAACCAATAGTTCCAACGTATCGCGTTAAGCTAGCACTGTAGATGGAATGGACTTGTTCAAAAATCACAGCCACCAGTAATCCTGTGGAATAAGTCAATTATTGATTTGAGTTGGCATTCTCTGATATTTACATATAGAGTTTTATTCTTTTATTTATTCAAGACTAGGAATAGCTTACCTGAAATAACACCTGCAATTACTTGATGTGGGAAGTGTGCAGCAATGAACACTCGGGACAAGCAGACACAGACTTGTATAGCCCAGAATCCAGCCCAAAGAAGACCATGCAGCCATCTGGAATGGGGAAGATCAGGGCAAAAGCAGTTCTTGATTGCACCAAAGGGAGACATCTTAGGCTAAAGTCCAATCTCTCCTTTGAATATTGTGCCAGAGCAAGAAATACGATTTTATTTAGCTAATTCTACAGTAAATTAGTTAAATGAAGATAGTCCTCACTAACCAACTACTTCATTTGGTGACTGTTCAATGTTATAAAAATATTGAAAACATAACTCTACCACCAATGCCTGTTTGACCTTCATAGTATCTCTCAGTCATGCGATTGCCATTAGAGTCTGCATGTGTTGAGAGATTGGACAGGAAGGGTTTACAAGAAAATAAGCAGGCTTACTCTCTTGTAATCCCTTCTCTAATTTCTGTGCCCTGCAAGGGATAGGGAACAATATCTGTAGGGCAATTTCTGCTGTCCTGTTTTTGGAATCACCAGTAGCTTTGAGACTATGTAGCGTACAGAGGTGCCACAGTGTACAATGTGATTTAAAAAGAGTCAAGATAGTGGACATGATAGTGAAATCAAAGTTATGTCTGTTTGTATATGGTCTGCACATGTGTATATATACAAACCTGGCAGAACTTTATTCATTCCACTGTTGCTCTCATCCTGTTTTTTGTTTTTTTTTTACTATCCTATGGACATCAAATGTTTGTGTATCTATGTTAAACTGACAAGATGCCTGCTGTGCCTTCACTTAAGGATTAAATAAATTTATCTAATCAGTTTGGCAGTCAAAAAATACATTTTGTTATCTCCTTTTGCATGGCATCTCCTCACAAATGGATGATTCCCTGAAACAACCAGTCAGTCAGATGTTTTCATAATTATGTTTCAATGCGCACATTTATCAAACCTTTCCAAAGGTTCCCAAAACCAACTGAACAAAAACAGGAAGACTGACACTGAAACTCCACAAAATTCAATTTTCCACAATACAGGTAGCCCTCGACTTACTGCAGTTCTTTTAGTGATCATTCAAAGTTATGACAAAAAAGGGACTTATGAACTTTTCTCACATGGCTGTTGTCATCAAAATTGGTGGCTGGTTTATATTGATGATAGTTGCAGTGTCCTGGGGTCATGTGGTCATCTTTTACAACCTTTTGACAAGCAAAGTCAAAAGGGACCGAAAGTGGAAGCCAGATTCACTTAGAAACCATGTCACTAACCTAACAACTACAGTAATGAACAACTAGCAAGAAAGATCAGAAATGAGGGGAAATTCACTTAACAAATATTTCACTCAGCAATAGAAATTTTGGACTCAATTGTGGACATAAAGACTACCTGTATAATGCTTCAATTTTGAATCGCAATCTTGATTTCATGAAAATTATCACTGTTGATTTAGAAGTCAACTTTGAAACTGCTGTGTAAGAACACAGTTTATTTCATGTTGCATATAGATAATACTTAATGTGTTAATTGTGGCAACCATTATTAACAAATGAAAACAACCATCTGAAAATGAGACAGTGAGTTGAGACAATGTTTAGGTATGGTTTTTCTTCCATAGTCTTATATTAATATCCTCTCCTTAGCAGGAAATGGGAATGGGGAGATGTATCCTTCTTAAGAATAGAAGAATAGAATAGAATAGAATTCTTTATTGGCCAAGTGTGATTGGACACACAAGGAATTAGTTTTGGTGCATATGCTCTCCGTGTTCATACAAAGAAAAGATACATACATCAAAAGTCATAGATATAACACTTCGTAGTAGTTATAGGATATAAATAAGCAATCAAATACTAGGAAACTAATAAGCTAGGGCCTATCAAACCATACTAGTAAACAGTGAATAAAAATATATTTTTAAAAAAACAGTAGTAGGAGATGGATGAAAGGAAGGATGAGAAGTCAGTAAAAAATCATAACAATACAAGCAACTACTTTACAGAACAGAACAGCAAAAGAGGAGCCTTCTCAGTTATGTCCATGTCTAAACATAAAGTTTCAGCTCCCATCTGCACAGCAGACATGCAGACCTTACCTGCCTCTCAAGGTGTTTCGCTTCTGTGGCAATAGTTGTGAAAGCAGTGCTGTGACCATGACATAGTAGACCCCAGAAGACCCCATGGCATGACCAGAAGGACTACCTGAAGATGCATACAAAGGAATCAGTGAAAGGAAGGCTGCAGCTGCAATGGATTAAGGAAGGTACTGGGAAAGTAGAGGGTACAGCACTTGCAACCTCACCTGGGCCAGTTTCACAAGTAATGGGAAACTGGCGAATTACCGGGGGTGTTACATTGCCATAAAAATCTGTCTCATGTACCCACCAGTAGGGCCTTTCTCCAAAGAGGATCCTAGAAGGAAGGAAAATTAAAAGTAATTTTGATTCCAGTAAAGGACAAAGCCATAGCAGGCATAAGATATCAAATAGACACTGTGAATACAAGTGAAAGTGAAAATTTAAATTTCTGTAAATTTAAAAAAAAAGGTTTCAAGTTTTTAATTTCAGATTTACCTGCAAAATGGGAATTCTAGAATTAAAATCCTTTCAAGTAGGGATAGACCTGGGCAACATTCCCCAACTTGTGATCCCATATTTCATAGCACTAAGAATTATGAAAATTATAAGCCAGAAGTATTTGACTCGGAAAGCTTTATTACTCTTGCCACTGTTTTCTGAATTTTAATTTTTGCAAACTCTATGAGGATTGTTTTAGTAGAAAATTAGCCCTACAATTTTAAAGTAAAATTTCAACAGTTGTTGTTTTTCTTCATTCAGCAAAATCAATCTAATATTTTCAATAAAATGAAGAATGCATGTTATAATATACAGGTCAGAGTACTTGTCAGTATGACTTCTTTCATAAAGAAAATAAAATTCTAGAAGTTGTGAATTAACAAAATTGTAAGATCTAAAAATGCCAATGACTTTTTTTGGAAGGTACAATACTACATTTGCCTATTCAGAAGGCAAGATGCTTATATTTAGTAAAATTGATTCCCAATTAAATTAGATTGGAGCCTGAGACCACATTCTGGACATTTAGTATAGCATAATAGTATCTATTTAAAAAGTTGCCTAAATTCAGTAGAACTTATTCCCAAAATAAATGTATATAAAATTGCAATTGTAGCCTCTTCCATAATACGGAGACAAAAATTTTTCATGATACCCAAATCCCAGTTTGTGATACTCAGAGAATAAAAAATCCATGGAACAAATGGATGCTCAGACTATTTAAGCAAATAAACAAAGAACTGGTTAATTTCTGGAGAGGGAGAGAGAGAGAAGAGAAGAGAAGAGAAGAGAAGAGAAGAGAAGAGAAGAGAAGAGAAGAGAAGAGAAGAGAAGAGAAGAGAAGAGAATAATGGCAGTCTTCAAGCTTGCTCCCTTTTTCTTAAGTGTCCCAAATTCAATTCTCTGAGAGGACCTATATAAAATATAACTTGGAAACGATAAACGCTTATTTGGAGGAAAACTTAGTGTGAATGTTTTCTTCTTCATCACCTCCCTCTCCTTTGTCCTTTCTTGCTTCACAGCCAGCATACAACTTATAAATTACAATTTGTGCTGGCCCTTCAAAAAAGAGTCAAAATCTGGAATATTTGTTATTCTGCAGAATTGTTTTTTTCTAATATTACTGTATACTATATTATTTGCACACTTCACAGGATGCATAGACCTATGTTCTGAGTTAAGGACCAGATCAACAAACTTGCAACAAGGAAGGGTTGTAAAAGTCACTTTGGTCTTTGTGTAGGAAGAATGAAAGAAGTTATTCTTGACCCCATGAGGGATTCTCACTCATGCTCACCACTTGAAAACAAGGTTGAACCAATCGCCGATGACAGCTACCCAGATGAGTCGGATTCCCACGGATTCCTTCAGTTGGAACCAGATGGGAAAGAGGAGGAAAAAAGTTGTTCTGAGATCAGCTACTGTTGAGATGAAGAGAAACCAGTCTTGAAAGTCCATGAAATTCTCCTGGAGGTAGCTGGTGGCCTGGATTCCTGCACTGTGTATAAGATCCATAGTGCAACTTCAGCAGAGATTCTCTTCTCTCACTGTGGCCCTTTCTAGTTTCCCCAGCAATTGCTGGGCCTTTTTAATATCTAAGCCCTCTGATCTTTGATCCTTAACCACCTCTCCTGTCCAAAAAATATTGACAGAAGCTGCAGAATGAAGCAAGGTGTATTTGTGCGCAAGAGTCAATATCTTGTTTCAGGGAGCATATCTGCCCTACATGCTTGAGTTTGAAATACCACTGCCTTTTCCCACCGAATTCTGAATGGATTAGATTCTGCTTTACAGAACACATTTGTTGATCAAACTACAATTCTAATGCACCTGTGGAAAAAATTATGAACATCTAAATGTAATAATGTCTCAGTACATGAGACAACTATTATAACACTCAGAGGAAAAATAACTGCTTAATTAAACCATTATGGAATGAGTGCATAACACACTATTTTGTAAGGCATCAGCAATCTTCAAGAACTATTTCTAAAGAATTACATTAGCATAAGCAGTTCCAATTTTCTTTGTTCTTTGAACTCGTTCTAGTTAAATGTCTAATTCCCAGGCACTTTAGATACAAACTAAAAACTGGGAAATTAAAGGTTGATAAGTAAACTTTCCAGGTAATTAATTAATTAATTAATCAATCAAGACTCAAAATCATATTTAATCTGGCATATCTGAGTTCAGAGAACTATCCACCAGAAATATATGCAGCAGCACAATCAACAGGCACTAAGACATTATTTTCTAAATTCTGTGCTAAAGCAATTTATTGATAAACAGATAAAGACATCAGTCTCTCAGAGGAAAGAAAAGGGTAGGGGATGATGATATACAACCAAAATGAACTCAGCATTTTGGACTTTAGGACTATATAGCAGATTTCCAAATTACAACTATGGAATAGGATTACAAAACAAAATCAGCTAAGACCCCAATTTCAATCAAGACCTTGAGAAATGCAGAATAACTTCCATAAAACATACCAGTCAGGTTTTAGATTCATTCCAGTGTGGTGGGTGACTTTTTCCAGAAATTACAGCATGTGGTTTCTTCTGGCCATTTCTGACATTACCACCCATGATAGCCTTCTAGACTATTTATTTATGTAAGGCTGAAAAAGCAAAGTGTTATGGTTATCCCAATCTTCCTCATGCAATATTTTGAGAAAAAATACTGGAAAATATTATTATTATTTTCCATACCAATGGCCACCAAATTTTGACAGCACTGTTAAATAAACAGATTTAGCAATTTAAATTTGTTCTGGTTTTGGTATATGCAGGGAGTTCTCATCATGTATAGTTACAAACTTATTTACTGGAAATTTTTGTATACTAGTAGGGCTACTCAGATTGGGGTACAAAATCTGGATAATCTCAGATAAATTATGGAGTATCTGAAACACTTCCAATTATTATCTGGAGGTTCTGGACTTAAAAAATGCCCTGGCCACTTTTGTGGGGTTTATATTTGGTTCTAGAGAGAACTTGGCTGGAAAATAGAACTGAAAGAAAATCCAGTTTTATCATAGGATTTAACTCTCCCGGAGTCTAATGTACTTTCGCCATTGCTTAATAGCAAGGAAGAAAAGGTTTTAAGAATATCTCGGTAAGCAGCCGGTTTGGCCTTGTTTACAAGAACTTGATCAGTTCCAGCATTTCAGTGACAATCCTAAAGTCAACTGGACAGGACAGGTTAGGTCAGTGTTTTTCAAACTTGGCAACTTGCTACGGAATTTTGTGAGTTGAAGTCCACCCATCTTAAGAGTTGCCAATTATGAAAATGTTAGTCTAAATAATTAATTAATGTGAGGGGATGAAATTCATTAGAAGTAACATAAAAATAGAGTTGTAAATTTACTTTTAACCTCCTAAGCTTTATTCTCTTTGTTTTTTAGTTAAAAAAATAAATACCCAGTAATGGAAATTTCATCACTAGCACTATAGTATCAAAAAAGATAGAAAGGAGCAGACAAACCTATTAAAGGACAAATTGCCTCATCTATTTGTCCTGGTAGCCTCTACTGAGTAGCCACATCTGATAACAGAGATGGTGCTGGTGCATAAGGAACAAAAACAAATGTTGGAAGGTCAAGTTGCCACATGATCTCTGTACCCAGTTCAAACTTATTTGTTGCCAAAGTACAACGGGCCACTGTCCCACTGCTTGTGTTCCAACCCAACCCAATCACTTTGGTATTGTGTGAGTCTCAACTTTCCCCCTTATATAGAAAACGTTTGGACCTATGGAGATGTTCAGGCTGCATTATGACTCTGAAGGAGTCATCTATAAGCAAAGTTTAAAGAGACGTGGGTGGCCTGCATGGAGATAATGTGTACTTTTGAAACCTGCAAAGAACAGTCAGGGGAAGAGGGTGCTTAATTTGTCCTCTTTCTTTGCCACAAAACATTTAGCTTGAAAAAAAATCCCATCTCAGCAATTGCCATTTATATTTTCAGAAACTTTCAGTTGTGGCATTAAAAGATGAGTTTTTGAGAATTTTTTGTCAAGAAGGGCAATGAGTTAAATGCTCAACGTCCAGTCAATCTCCCATTCTGCAACTGCTGAGGTTTCCCTTTTGCTACTTATACCGTATGTAACTGCCCAACCGATTACAGTCACAGCCATTTAAGGTCCTGTGAAAATTTAGCCCTTCATCTTCTGAAACAAAATTCCCTTGGAGTGAACCCCTATCCTGATGTCACCCAGGTGTATTGGTAAAGCAGTTTCCTAAAGTCTAATGGGATCCAATATGAGACCTGGGCTTGTATTATGCTTTAAATATTTTCAAGTGGCTTTATAAACTTCTTACTGCATTCAAGCAGGGGAGGTTGATAAATTATCATTTCAAAGAAGGAAAGTTTTTTGGGGAAAGCATCTAGAAAATTATCTTATGACTCTGCAATTCCAAAGGCATCAGGATAAGTCAGTGTTTTCCAAGCTTAGCAGCTTTAAGATGTATGCACTTCAGTTACCAGAATTCCTCATTCTGCAATTGTATATTGTCCCAGATTGTTTGCAGGGAGCAAGTATTCAAATCAGTTAATTATATAAATAAATAACCCAGCTTGTAGATCACTAGTTCTCACTCTTAAGGCCAAGCAGCAGTAGATGTCTATCATTTCTGTTGCAAGATTTGCACATTTGAAATTGTTTAGAAATTATTAACACCATCCAGCATTGAAAGCTGAGTTCACTGAACTTGTTAGTGCCACTGCTGTGCAGAATTAATCAACGGATAGTTTGCATAATCCTTTGTTATTTTATTAGAAGCCAGTTTGGTATAGTGGTTAAAAATTGGCCTAGGAAACAGGAGACTGTGAGTTCTAAGTCTCCCTTAGGCATAAAAGCTGGCATGGTGACTCCGAGCTAGTCATTCTCTCTCAGTGAACCCACCTCACGTGAGGGGAAAATAGAAGGAAAGAATATAAGGTATGTTCACCACCTAGATAGATAGATGTTAGATTTGGGATACCTTTGAGGCAATGTTGACTCTTAGCAACTACCTGGATTAGTCTCTGTAATTTTCTTGGCAAATTTCAAAAGTGGCTTGTCATTACCTTTTTCTAGGATTAAGAGAGAATGATTGTTTCAAGGTCACCCAGCCGGTTTTGTACCTACAGCTGGATTAGAACTCATGGTCTTCTGTTTTCAAGCCTGGTACTTTAACTACAATTAGTTCACAGACTAATTTCAACTGAATATAGTTTGAAAATCACTATCATGGCTCATGTACAGCTTGAGGCCAAGCAGTCTTGTCCAAGACATTAACTCCAGGGTGACCAAACTTACAAGAATGAAATGTATTAATTTACATACCTTTACATATTTGTCTTTTTATAATCATTTAGTTCCTTTGAGAAAGGAAGCATTAGATATGATAGCCCTAATTATCACCCTTTTTATTCGGGGTTGATAATTAAGGCTATCATACCTGAGTTGTACAAATCTAGATGCCCACTAGATGGCAGAAAAGAGATATAAAAAACTATAATGCTTTGTTCCATCTTATGGCTTCTAGAATTTTTTTGTAGTCCCATTCTAAAAATACCATAGGCTCCTTGAGCAGGGACCATGAAAGTTGCTTTTCGTATTATGATTTGCATATATGCCTGTTTGTTTTTGTGACTGAAGCCTCTTGTTGCTTCTGCAGCTGCTGGTGACTATCTGAAACAGGCTCCTGGAAACTGAGTTTCTTTCCAAGTTTGCAGGGTGCACACAGAATACAGAATGCTTCTCCCTGAACCAAATTTATCTTGGGAAAACTGAGACATGTGTCACCTAAATGGATCTCACTTTCCTTGGGAACTCAAAGGCTAATTATTATGTATTTGCCACTGTCTGTTTTCATGGAAATGATAAGTGAGAAGAATTGAGAGATGCAATATTTTAGCTGTAGTCAGGCACAGTGGTGTACCCAGCAACACTTCAGGCTTTTTCTAACATAGTTTTATTTTCTGTGAAGATTTGTAAAGTATTTTAAAATGACACATACCAGCATGCATATCCATGGAGTCCATAGGATTTAAGGGATTGGTTCTGAGCCCTCCTTCTAGAGGACAATTAACTGGAGGTTCAAATGTTTTCTAGACTTTTGCTTAGCTGTGTGCAGATCTGATACAACATCAATGGAAATGTCTTCCGAGGCACGTATAGAGCAATAGACTTAAATACCGCTTCACAGTGCTTTACAGCCCTCTCTAAGCAGTTTACAGAGTCAGCATGTTGCCCCCAACAATCTGGGTCCTCATTTTACCCACCTCGGAAGGATAGAAAGCTGGGTCAATCTTGAGCCTGGTGAGATTTGAAGTGCCAAATTGCAGGCAACCGGCAGGCAGCAGAAGTAGCCTGCAGTACTGCACTCGAACCACTGAGCCACCACGGCTCATAGAGGATGCAATGAGGAGTTATCAAGACCAATAAAACCTACTGTACAAGACCAATAAAACCTACAATAATTCTTTCCTCTGGATCTATATAGGATCAAATGACATTACTAGAAGAGATCTTAAAAGAACCTATGGAGGCTATGAAGCAGGGAATTAAGCATAACTTACTTTTTTCATTGATCCTTCTAACTGAAGGTCATAGCATAACAAGGAAAATCTGAGATGCTGGAAACCAAAATCTGAATATGCAAATAATATCTCCAAGAAAGGTCTGTATTCTATAAAAATACTGTGCCACTTTGATGAAGAACTGCGGGAACAGACTGGATACATCTTATAAAATTGGGAAGGAAATCACTTCACTATTCTCATTAGGAGGCGGTTAAACTAGAACAAATGGGGAAGATGAAGAAAGTACAAAACTAAACGTACAGTCAAGAATACAGAACTCAAAGGGAGAAGCAGGAAGCCAGGATAGGGACTCAGTTTCTTAACATCAGTTTCTTTTTTTTTTATAGTAAAAGTTTTATTGGTCAAAAATATAAAAAAAAATACATTGTTTAAAATATGTTGAATTTTACAATTATCATATGATAATAATTATATTCCAAATTCTATTACA
>JAOYMU010000077.1:62253894-62271109 GCA_025802295.1 Psammodynastes pulverulentus
TCTTTTTTTCTTTACTATTTTGCTAAATGTTGTCATTGCTCGGGGTGCCCCAAATCCCTTATCTACCTTACTGTTTTGTTTTTTTTTTTTAAATATTTTTCAAAGAGAAGGCTGAAGTGTGTTAAAAATTCGGGAAATAATTTCTTGTAATAAGATTTGAGTGCTGCATAACATGGCGAGCTCCTGTTACTTGCCCCAGATCCTGCCCACCTAGCAGTTTGAAAGCAGTAAAATGTGAGTAGATAATTAGATAACACTTCAGTGGGAAGGTTGTGGGAATTCCATGTGCCTCAGCATAATCACCATGCTGGTCACATGACCATGGAAGTGTTTTTGAACAACGTTGGCTCCCTCATCTAAGAAACAGAGATGAGCACCACCTTCTAGAGACAGACACAACCAGGCAGGGGAAAACCATATAGTAATCCTGCATGGAATTGCATCCCATAAAAATGTGGGGGAAAAGGTTGGAATCATGAGATTGTTTATGAGTCAGCAACATTTTTTAAAAAGTTGCCTGTGTATATTTTTTGTTAGAACATCAAAGTGAAAAAGTTTAAACTATCTCCTGTCCAGGCTTTCAACAAGAATGAGGTAATGAGGAAACAGGTAGCAACTTCAAACTAATGAGGAAAGAAGGGAAATGGAGAACGTTAAGATTCCCAGTGCAATAGTGAGAATGTATTATATGTCCCCTCCTCAAAGTCATTGTGGCCCCAAAATTCCAGACATCTATCCAGTCTCCAATCTTCCCCTTTTAGGGGAGGTTTTTTAGAAAGTGGCCCAGCTACAGTTTCAGAGGGTCCAGAATAAAGAGATTATCTGGACTCTGCACTTAACTTTTAAACTAGAGCACAGCAGGTTGTCAGCATCGACCAGACCTGTGAATCACTTTTGAGATGGGAGATCTGCTATTTTGGTTCTCCTTGGTCTCCCACTTTCAAACTGGGTAGCTGTTGTTTTGGAAAGACATTATAAAATGCTGGAACTATCTACATGAATAGCCAACTTCGCTTCCATAAATTGAATTAAAATTGGATTAATTTGTCAGATTTGAAACAATGCTGAAACCTAAGCTGAAGGTGCCACCTACTAATGAATGAAAAATATACCATACCTCTACAAGCCTGGGAAAATTTCTGATAACCAAAATAAACAACATTAATCTGGAGGACTGTGGTGATATCTACTGTTTTATAACTATCTACTTTATGATTCCTGGAGACTCTATTGTGAGAATAAGGAAGACTCTTAAGTAAAGTAAAATGACTTTTGACTTTTGGAAAGCTGCCTGGACTACCTAAATAATTCTGAGAACTATGATTACTGTAGTTTTTGAGGAGCAACATTAGACTTGAATATATTGTTTTTGGACTACTGAGTAAGAGTGGGACTTACTATAAGACAAGATACTCCACCAGGGGAAAATGAGTGAGATTTCAAAAGAAATGGCATTTCAAAGCATTAAGGATACTATGACAAAGAATCACAGAGAGATAACCTATTGCAAGGCATAAATGGGAAAATAGAAAATACCCTACAACTGATAATGAAGATCAAAGAGTCCAGGGAGAAGAGGAGACAACAGAAAGAATGGAGGAAAAGATAGAACAGACAATCAGCAAATAAAGCAAGAAGATGAGGAGAGGATAATAAAGATAATAATGACTGAGGAAATAAATCAAGGGAAAAGTACTTTAAGAGATTTAAAAATGGAATCGGATAAGCTGGGAGATACTTTTAAAAGGGAGATAGGGGCGTGGATAGACACTCTGGAGGCCTGGCAGCTTAGGGGGATAGAGATATGAGAAATATTTAGACTGAATGGTGAAGACACAGATGTTGACAGAGACAAAGATCCAAGAGAGGAGTATGGGAGGCAAGCTTAAAAAAAGAGATGATGGATAGAAAGGAAATATATATATTTTCTAATATAATGATGGCCTGATTAAAAACTAGAATAGAGGTAGAAATAAGAATACACAGTTTTATATAAAGCAATTGTTAGATGGAAAATTAGAGGTTGAAATATAGTATTATGTATGTTTAAATAATATGATTGGCACTAGAATGGGGCATTGAATAATCAAAAATGAAGGATTATATCTTAATATAAACATGTGTATTAACACTAGGATTAGTAATGGTGGCCTGACTAGAAGTTAGAATAGAGCTAGAAATATGGAATTGGGGGAATATTAATAACTAAATGGAAAAATTAGAGGTTGAAAGATGGTGTTACTATGTATGCTTAAATAATATTGTGATTGACATTAAAACGGAACATTGAAATATTGAATAACTACTTTAAAACAAACATATTAATACTAGGATTACATAAGTTTAACTAATATAATAAATATTAATATCATTGCTACTAGTATCAAAATGAATGATACCCAGAGGCCACACTGTTCATTTATTGATAATTGATGTATATTTAAAAATAAAAATAAAAATCCCCCAAAAAATAAAAAAATAAAAATCCAAAAAAATAAAAAGGAAGGAAGGAAGGAAGGAAGGAAGGAAGGAAGGAAGGAAGGGCAAAAGCAGTGGAGGGTTTTTACTCCCTACTGGCTATTACTCTCACTATGGTGGGGAACGAGAACACCACTGCCATTTCAATATCCAGCCTGCTCTATGCACAGAATAGAAGCTGATAAAAGAATATTTTGTAACTTTAGTATTTCTAAAGCTGCTGAGATGATGATTGCGTCCAATACCATATATGTATGTATGTATGTATGTATGTATGTATGTATGTATGTATGTATGTATATCAGTTTCCTTCCTGTGTTTGTAAGCTTTCTGGCTGGAAGCTCCTAGAGAGAGAAACAATTTAAGTGTCAATTGAATTAGCTTTTCTTTCCATTCTCTGTTTCTTTATATATTACAATTATTTATAAACTGCCTCTTGAGATAAAAAAATCTTTTAAAATGACCTACAAGCAACGCAAACATGCAAGTACCATAAATAAAAATACACGGCAACTTTCTGAAAAACAAGGTTGCTTTTCACTGAACTACTATAATAGGGGGAGAGGGAGAGAATACAGATGGGAAAGCATCCTGTCTTTCTTTCACAAGGAAATTGCAATGACCTAACAGAGAATGGTAATTTGGAATTTGGGTCATCAGACTGAAAGGACATAATGCCTTTTTGCTCAGAAGGATCAAGCAAAAATTTACTTGAGGTTTGCCAGCTGAGATTACATGTACAATAACACGTTTGTATTTTCTGCTTATTAAAAAAAACTCAAAAGGCCAGCTTCAGAGGATAAAGGCATTATCACCTGGAAACCAAATTGCAAATGACAGATCATTGGGATCTCATAAAAGGATTATATATCAGCAAGAGATCATTTCTGAAAGCAGAGGGTCAAGGCATGCTAAAATGAATAGTTTGGGATAGGTTAGCCCCAATATTCAGCAGAAGTCTGCTTTTTAGTCTGCACTTAGCCTGAACTTATAGATTTTGCTAATAAGGAATCTGAAAAGGACAGTGAATTATTGGTAAGCTACAGGGAAAGCATAAACATGAGACTGATACTCTTAAATCAGTCTCTGTCTTCATCCAACATGCTTAAAATAGCACAAAGGATATAAAGCAATGCATTCAAATGTCTGTCAAAGATAAAAGACCTATCTAAATGCACTATCTACTTTAGAATTAGATAGGATTCACGATTTATGGTACTTGATGGAAACAGAAAATCTGCGTATACCTACCAGAGACATCTAGATCCACCTTGAAGCCAACAAAGTGTGTATGAATTGTTCCCAGAGTGTAGTCTCCAACTCTGTTTCCATATTCTAGACCATCATTATGGAGATAAGATGAACTTATATAACCAGTGGCACGGACTTTGTTTTCAATTGCTCCATTTGGATAAAATACAAAGTCCCAGATATAGTCATAATTGCCAATGGTGGACACAGAACGAAAGACCAATGCTGTGCTTTGTAGCCCTCCATAATACAGAGAGTGAAGTTTGGAAAAATGACGCCGAAATGGAACCCCCATGTCCTGTTCAAAAACACAAATAGCATCACGAGTAATGAGAGGTCTTTCTACTTCTGCTAGAAAGGTAACATTAAGATAGGTAGCAGAATAAGGGCAGTCAAGCCCTCGCATAAGAGGAGATGAGAACTTCCCAATTCCAAAACTCCCATCCATGTATCTAATAGACATCCCACCAGGGTTGTTGGAGCCATAGACGGACATAGCATCTTGCACACTGAGTTCATACACAACCCTTTCATTTTTGAACCTAATATCAAAAAGTTGTGGTCCTCTATGCAAATCTATTCGGTAGGCAAAACTCCACGATGCAGAGTGGACTTGGTTGTTTTTCACACTGTAACGTGGTCCAAAAGGTTCATAATTCAGGGAACTGAGTTTGGCATGACGCACCCTGGGTTTCATTGAGGAAAATCCCCCATCAGCTGAAATTCTGTTCACCTTTTCCACATGGATATGCCCCTCTGTGAATTCTCTTTCCAATTGTGCCATGTCCCTATAGTATTGGCCACCATAAAACACTTTCTTGACAATCCAATGGGTAATATCCAGGCTTCTATGGTCTATGAGCACTTCAAGCCCAACAGGATGTAAAAAGTAACCAGTTACATTCTGGTACAGGATCAACCAAGTTTCCCGATCCCCAGATTTCATTCCCTTTGGCGATGTAGTCATTGCTGCTAGATTGGCTCCATCGTAGTTCAATACTTCACGCATGAAGCTTGGGGCTGTGGGAAACAATGTACTCTGCAGAAAGTAGGCCATCTGCTTGTGTTCAGCAATCAGTGAAGGTCTGCGATAATATGGCACTTGTCCTCCATATTTTTGCACTGTCACATCCTGGTGATACATTGGCTGTGGGAGGGGACCCACCACATATTCAGTAATGTTTGGATCCGGCTGATTTCCAAAATATACTACAACCAAAGCCTGCCTCGGTGGGCATCTTCCTCCATGATCCAGAAATGACAAAGTGTCTGCTTTAGAGGGCAACTCCAAATCAACAGAGTAAATGAAATTATCAGAAGGCTTTGCATGAGAAGCATCTTCCAAGGTTGCTCCAAGATTGGATTTCAAATACTGTATTACGTGGACCAATTCCTCTTGTGATAAATCAGCAAAGAGCCAACTCCATTTGCTATTTATATGCTCAGTTAAAGCTTGAGACTGGGAAGCACAGCTGTCATACTTTCCGCCTCTGGTCAACAAGATGCATACTAAAGCAAAAATTGCTAGAAAGGCTAGAAAGAGTATGAAGAGAAGAACTTTCTGATTCATCTTTGCAGCAGCAGAAATGGAGGAGCCTAGCAGTGGTGTTCCAATTCCAAACTGCTCTCTGGAATTATAACTAGCTAGAATGAAAGACAGACTAGGAGGAGGGAGAAACTTGAAAGGAGACTTTGTCAAAAGTCAGCAAAGGAATATGACCCTCCTCTTCATGCTTGTGGAGATTTTTGTGCTGTGGCACAGACATCCTGGGGCTAGAGAAAATAGTGGTGAGTCACAGGATAAATCACAAACCCCTTATTTCAGTTTGCTCCTCGAGTCCAGTTTTCCAAGGAATGGCAAATATAGGTACTAGAATGTCCGATCAGCATGTTTTGGAAATCAAAAAAAGCTGCCTTCTTGTCCAAAATTAGTTCTTTGGGCTAGCAAGGAACATTCATTACAATGATTAACTGCAACTGCAACTGCAACTGCTCCTTGAAGGACTCAAGATGGCCTCTAGCAATCAAAACTCATAGGATTGATGCAACAATTAACAGAATATCTTAATAGCCAAACAACACACACTATGAATATTGCTTTGATTGGCTCATCAGAATCAACGTACACTATGACATTAACTCATAGAATGAAAGGCAACATTTTTTAAGGAGGTACATCCACATGTTAGAAGGGTATATGCTTTGCCATACCTTATGGTTCTTTGAGAAGAAATGCTGAGCAAATTTGACCCACAGCAAGGCAAGGCAACGAGCACAGTCATGACTTGGGAACTGCATTGTCTGCCTCCATGGGTCTGCCAGAGAGCAGGGTCCGAACAATAGGCGTGTCTGTTGCTTTATCTTTCTCTGGATTGAGGCAGAACCTTGTGTCATGCTTCAGGAAATCCAAAGGGCTATGAGGTTTGAAAGGTTCCCTCTTTTATGCTGCATTTTCAATTTCTTCTGAGTTTTTTTTAAAGCAAGGAGCACAGCTTGACTGCCTTGAGACTGAATTTCCACTCAGTTCAGCCAGAAGACCTTCCGACAGTTTTATTCTTCTTTGTGCCTGGCTTGCTGAGGAAAGAAAAACAAACTCTTGCAGGCAGGCAGAAGCTCTTTGTGGGAATTTCCATTCCTGCTTCTAGTTTGTCTCGATTTGGTTTCCTGAAACTTACAGAATAAATGAGTTCTTTCTGTCTCTTTCCAGGGCAAGCTGTTGTCTTCCACAGCTGGCCGCAGGTACCTTATTCTCCCTTGGAAAACAGTTGCAACACTTTCCTACAACCTGGTGTCTTTGAAGATCTGCTTGTTTAAACAATCTCTAGTCTTCATTTATATCAGCAGGCTACATCTGTTGCTTGCACTTTTCTCATTATCTATTGTTCAATTTGTTCTTCACCCAATTTTTTGCATGCACAGCAGCAAATGTGATCCAGAATAGGGTGGACAAAAAACACATGCCTTTTGGATCTGCTCTGTAACTTACTTTAGCTGCCCTCCTTCCATGAAAGAGATTAGACAAGCAACATTTAAGAAATCTTAAAAAGTATGGTTAAATATAATACAACCATTCAAAATACGAGGTTGGGAAAAAACCTGGTTTAAATCTATCCTCCCCAGTGGTTAGTTCAGAAGACCATTTTGTGAGCAGCCAGCTGCAGACCTCTCTTGTAACCAATGAAAAAAATCCACTCTGTGCTGCATCAAGGCTGAAAAAAGCTTAAAATGGTTGCTTTAGTATTAGTACTAAATTGGAAATCGTTGCAACAGTTGCTGGAATTCTTGTAACCCCATTACTTTCATCTCAATGCATTTTATTAAAGAAAACAGAGATTCTTGCTTGGAAATAATTTATTTTGGTTTGAGGCAACTACCAAAAAGCTCGATCTCAGCTAGTTGTTTACTGTCATGTTTTTAACAATTTAAATTCTGTATTTGGATATTATGAGCTTCCCAGAGTCATTTCAAATGGCTGACTATAATAAATTTGATGAATAATAATGAAAAATCACTGGATATCTTTGGGCCAATTGTACTCTTTCAGCCCAACTTATACCACAGAGTTGTTATGGGAAAAAAATTCTCAGGCAAGGTCTACATACGCTGCCTTGATTTTCGTTGGAAAGATGGGACAAGGCCTTAAAATATGCCTTAGATTAGAAGTAATCCTCAGATTATGATGGCAACTGGGACCTGGATTGTCAACAGTGATATGATCGTATAGCATGACATCACATAACTACATCGCTTAGCAATGGCAATCCCAGTTGCTGTTGTAACCTCAGGTTAAGCAGGAAAATGCAGGAGTAAAAGACTAATAGTGTGGAAGTGTCTTGGGAGAATGGGGGTATGAAATATGGCATTATGGGGCATATATAGGTTACTGAAGGCCTGGGAAAGAAAATGGAGAAGTCATACCTGTATTACTTAATCAAATATATTGACATTAGTTTAAGAATATGAAAAGTAATATCAGAATAGGCTACTTTCAATTTTAAGAAATAAGTGGGGGCAGGATGGGGAGTAGGTAAAGGTTACTAAGATATCTAAGAAAATGTGCTCTTTTGTCTGCTAAAGTGTTTCTATACCTCTTTTAGACCTCTGACAAGCATTTGATTAGCAATGGCTAGAGGCAAAATTATATACATGTTTCAATCCCACCCATTTTTTCTATTCTTGTTTTTTGTGTGGGGATTTGGAATTTTAAGCAGAGCAAGATGCAACTTTTGGCCAAAGATGGCTATCTCTGGTTATCTCTGTGGGGTTCAAACTTTTGAGTTGATACATCCTGCCTAAGTTGCAGCTGTGCAGCTGCAAGTCAATTATTTGTTTTCTGAGCTCATCTGCAGAAGACCTTTGTACATTTTGCATTACAATAACTCTGTGATGCACACAGACTTTGAACTGGCATGCTTTCACCACATCTAAACATTAACAGAACTATATTGCAAATGTTACTGACAATGGTAAATTACACATTTTAAGCTTCTGCAAGTCAGTGAAAAGAAACTCATACTCCTGTTCTTGATGGGCTAAACAGGAAACCATGAAGAAGAAAAGAAGCTGGAGAAATAGTTGTTTGAACCACAATACCATCCTGTACGTTTTTTCTAGTTTTTATCTAAAATGCTGTTTTTTTCTGTTTTACATAACATTTTGTTCCTTTTTCACAGCCCTTGCTAAAATATTCTTGTTCTTAGCAAACTTGATTTTTGAAATAGGAATAGGTGAAGTAAAATAAATAATTCCATGCAAATCTGCACTGATTCTACAAAGATAGGAAATATTTGAGCCAATCATATTTCGCTTACAAATAATTTGCAAACAAATTCCATATCTTTTAATATATCCATTAAAAATAATAAAGCAGTTCTCTTGATTGTTAAAGTAGCTTGGAAATGAGTCATTCACAAGTCAAACTAGAAGACAAAGATGAGGAGGGAAACAGTTGAGCAGAATTTGTACAATCTGTTATCATTCTTTTTCTCTAGAACTAGCAGGCCACAAAACAAGCAATGTCACCAGATAAATGCAAATGTTTAAATAGAACTTGTATTCTACTGTAGAATTTTGTTATTTCTCACATTATTCTGATTACAGGTAGTCCTCGACTTACAACAGTTGTTTGAAGTTACAACAGCACTAAAAATGACTTATGACTGTTTTTCACACTTACAACCACTGCAGCATCCCCATGGTCACATGAACAAAATTAAAACACTTGGAAACTGACTCACATTTATGCCCGTTGCATATTGCAACCTTCTGACAAGCAGTCAATGGGAAAGCCAGATTCATTTAATACCTGTGTTAATAATTTAACAACTGCAATGATTCACTTCAAAATTATAGCAAGAAAGGTCGTAAAATGGGGCAAAATTCAATTAACAAATGTCTCACTTAGGAACAAAAATTTTGGGGTCAATTATGGTTGTAAGGATGAGCTGTATTTTGAAGCCCTGAATGCATATTATGCGTCTAGAGCTGAAGGGAAAACTTAGAAACAGGAAATGGGAATGGGTTTATCTAATTATGCAGCTTTTACCACATATATTTTTTTTTGTGCTTTAGAAGGAACAGAACTGTCCCCACTCAAATCTTATAATACTATATCTTTCAAGTTCAGAAAATGGGTAAGAAGATGAAATTAAAAGCAATGCTCTGTACAATTAAGTAGAAGTGTGATTAGGAGAAGGCAAGTAAAATCACTAGTTCACTTAATGAAATTCTGCCAAATTAGAAGGTATAAAAGATTTACAATTACAGCACAGGAAAGAGGCCAAGTACTCCTTAGGTGTGTACATTTCAAATTAATCAAAGAATACTTCTTGAGAAAGAAAACATAACTATCCATTAGATAAATGATGAAAACAATAATGAAAATATCACATCACCCAGACAATTTAAAAACCTGAAAGTCAGAAGCTTTCTAGAAAAATACTTGAGAGTTGACGTTAATTTTCTCACTATATGAAAGTCATTATAGACAGAGTTTGCATTCTGCAGAAAGCATAATCTTATTTCCCTGAAGAAAAGACCTGTGACTATTAAATGAGCTCAACAAAAAGGAATAAATAAAAAAATAAAAAATGCTTTATAATGCTCAACTTCCCTAGCACAAGGTTGCCAGCTCCAGTTGAAATCATCCTGGAGATACTTTTTTCCCCAAATATTATGTACTTATTAAATTTACATACCACCTATCTCACTCTTTGGGGCAGCTAATAAATTAATAAACATAGGTTTAATGCAGGGGTGGGATCCTCCTGGGTCTGCCCGGATCAGGCGCACCGGTAGCTAACTGAAGTGTCCATTCTGCAGAGAGGAACAGAAAGCAAAAAATCAATGTTGGGCCCTCCCACCTGCCGATTGTTACCTAGTCTTTATCAGCTCAAGCTGATGTCGCTGCAAACTCCAGCTGGGTGTTGGAAAGCGCCATATGTGCGTTTTTCCAGTGTGTATGGGCGATCCTGAACCGGCAGCAATGCCAGTAAGATCCCACCCCTGGTTTAATGTTAATATATATTAATATTAAGTTAATTAATAGCTCCTGATTAAAGTTAGTTGCTTATAAAATAAGGAAACCCTTTTGTATATATATTAATTCTTCATCTGCCCTCATTCTGTCACCCAGGCAAGCAACTTCTATGTTACACAAAAATATATAAGCACTCTGTTTTTTTTATTTTCCTTTCAGCAGAATCAAAATCCTCTCAAAATTAAAAACCTCAGATTGGAATAGCTGCCACAAGAAGGGAATAAAAATTGGGGTGTGGATGAGGGAAAACAAAACTCTGAGGGCAAAAAGGGAAAAGTAGGTAGTAAAGAGGAATACTTGTTTACACATTACAGAAAGGAGTTAAAATTCAGCAGGCAAACAGACTTGATGTATGCAAACATGTAGATTAGGAATAGGATAACTCACCACCGGCCAACTCATCGCAGGAAAGTTCAACATCTTGATTTAATCGTTTAAAATAATTAAAACATTATTTTTTGTCATTCACATTTCATTTTGTTCCTTCTTTTGCATTTTTTCTTTAATGGTTCTATTCTATTTTTTTTCAATATTAGCATAACTTCTGTCCTGTGGAGAGTTGTCTCATGGCAAGTTGGCTATGCAAGTTATCCTAGACTCGACGGGAACAGTTAACACCCCAGAGAAACCTGTTCTGCCACCGTAATGTAAAGAAGCTCTCTTAAGAGGACAAGGCCTGGGGCTTCAAAAGGTGGAGACTCTTCAGTGCCTCAGTCCTGGATATTCAACACATTTGGCCATGGAATCAGGTTAGTTGAGAAACTCATATTTGAAACCACTGAAAGAAGCAACAATTTCCTCTACAAAAGAATATGCTTGTAATTTTATTGAGTATTTTGTGTTGAGAAAGGGCTAATTTATTCTAAGATCTAACGTTTACAACTGAGCAGAAATTTGTGCTAGGATGAGGGATGGAGACAAAATAGGCACACACACACACAATCCCTTGCTGTGGTCTTGCAGGATTCTTAGTCCCCATCAATAATTGTTAATTTACATAAAAATGTAAAACATCATAAAACCTACAATATGGTATAATAGTCAAGCAGCCATTAACATATCACTCCAGATAGAATCATATCCCAGACTGCCATTTTTAGTTTCTTCTAGAAGGCAGTCAAATTTGAAGTGTGTGCCTGTTTATGTGTAAAAACCAGCACTTTAAATGTACCTGAAAGCCTAGTGGTAACCAGTCCAGGTTCACAACACAAGCATAGTGTTCTTTCACTCCAGTGAGTAGCTAACCTAAAAACTACAGTACTTTAAACTTGATGCAACATGTGCTTTAAAGGCAACCCAAACAGAGGTGATTTTCAGGAGGTTCTGACCAGCTCTGGAGAACCAGTAGTGGAAATTTTGAGTAGAAATTTCTGGTGGTAACTTTCCCACAGGAATGGAGATTTTACAATATCTTTCCCCCGGAGTGAGGTGGGACTGTAGATTTTGCAGTATCCTTCCCCTGCCACGCCCACCAAGCCACACCAAGCCGCACCCACAGAACTGGTAGTAAAAATTTTTGAATCCCATCACTGAACCCAAAGTAGGTACTGCAGTAGTTCAAGTGGTGATGATGATGGCATGAGTCATTGTAATAAAGTTTTCTTCTCCTAGGCAGGGGAGCAATTAATGAACCAGCTAGAACTGGGCAAAGGCCTCTTGGCTATTGCCATCTGCTGTTCCTACAGAGCTGTATGTCCAGGATAAAACCAAAATCATAGACTTACTCCTTCAATAGTGCCTCCCCATCAAGAAGTACTATTAGAGCAATAGCCTTGAGAAAGAGGAGGAAGAGGAGGAAGAACTGCAGCCAAGACAAGTCAGATAAATTTCAAAGTTCAAAGTAGGAATGGAATTTGAGAAAGAATCTCAGACTCACAACCGTCTGTATAGAGTCAAGACTAGGGCAGATTTTACACACTAAATATACTGATACCCATAGGCACCAGGGGGCTCTTGATATTGATTCTTCCCCAAAAGACAAGAATCACTCTAAACACGATCACTTTACAGCCACCCACTACTGGAATAAGAGAGAAGTAAAATAAGACAATGTGAAAAGAAATTTAAGAAGCAAAATGCTGCTTTTTTGACAGTTATGGGGATGTTAGGAGGCATTTAAAAATAAACAAATCTTGTTTCTCACTTTACTTTAATTGATTACTATATATACAGCTCACAAGTAGACCAAATCAGAAGCCTCACAATAAACCATGTGTAAACTGACAATCCAACTTGGAGTTTGGATACAGGCAGCTTATTATGTGTTTTGCCCTAAGAGTATACTGAATCAAAAAATGAAACTCTGCCTTTTTATCCTTTAGCAACTGTTGTCAACATGATTTATATAGCACCTGCAAGTAGATACAGTGGAAGTGAAGGAAAAACAAGCTTGGTATTCTGATGATATGTTAGTTTGAAGTATTGCATCCAACTGATTTATGATGAAAAACTGTATTAGAGCAAGCTCTGCAACCCTTGTTGTGAAAAGGGGATAAGTATAAAACTACTAATATCATGGGATGAGTTCTAACGATTGTCTTGCCTAAGAAAAGCTACCGTATTTTTCAGACTATAAGACACTCCGGACTATAAGACACACCAAGCTTTTGCGGAGGAAAACAAGGGAAAAAAATCTGCCTCTGCCTCTCAGCTATTTGCCTCCTTGCAGCGAACAGCAAACAGCCTGGTCAGCGGGACGCAGAGGCCAAAAATGGGGCGCGTGGAGCCGGTGATAGGTGGCAGTGGCGATGGGCGGTGACAGTGGCGATACCCACAGCCTGGAACAGCTGATCAGTGGTATTCTGGGAGGCGGATCTAACCACCAATCAGCTGCTTGTGCTAAATCAGGCTGTACTGAAGTTAACCAGACTGTTTGCTGCAAGGAGGCAAATTGTGGGGGAAAAGTGAGTCTTATAGTCCGAAAAATACGGTATTCACTAAACATACTTACACAGAAAAATAGTCCAGATTCTGCACTTTCCTTCCTCCTGTTACAAGTACTTTTTTTCCTCTTCAATTGCATCCTAGAAAACCAAACCAATAAACTATAACCCCCACAGGAATTTGTATTATAAGAATTTAAATTATCAGCCTATTCAGTACAGCGTGACAATTCCCCTGAGGAAAAAAACAGAATCGAACCAATATCAGATCCATTAAAAGAACATACTCAAGGTCACAGTACTGTAGATGCAGATTGAGTTAATGTCAATTCTGATGTAAGGATCACTTTGCTATCATTAATATACCATTATATGTAAATGCTAGACATCTCTGGTCATTTTGTGTATTTTAATGCATTGCAAAATGAATAGAAGCTCATAAAACTTTTGTATGGTACAAAGGTAATCTTGACACCTTCCTGCAAATCTGATTGCTTGCATATTGTTTATATAAGGCTGATATTTCTGAGAAAGATTCTATAAGAAAAAGTATGTGCATGTATGTGTGTGCATGAATCCTAAAATATTAGCTAATTATGGGAAGCATTTGGAAACTGCGTTTCTGCCAGTGTTTCAAATACTGAAAGGGTGAGCAAACTTTTGCACCTATCACATTTTGCATCTTATCATATTCATTGTTCTTTTATTCTGAATTTGTAAGCTGCACATTAAAAAACTTCCAAAGGTATAGAAAGATGTCACGTTTAATTTTACGTTATGTAGTTTGCACCATCTTTTATGCAATTAGGAATTTGACCAGGAATGTCTAATTTTTTGCAAACAACCGTATCTTGCTTTAAAACAACGTATTTGATTAAATCATTGCTCTGATAATATACACAATATTTCAGTATTTCCCAATAATGGATAGTTCAGCAGAAAAATGGAAATCTCTCATGGAACAAGTGGCTTCAAGATAAGTTACAACTTGCTACTCTTATGTGGAGTCAGGGCTTTTCTTCTCCGAAGAAAGGTGCCGGAACGCACCCCCGTCGTTGCGCTAAAAAACCCGGAAGTGATAGCGTGCGATTGGTGGAGACGGACCATGTGATCCGGACTCCGAAAAGGATCCGGAACACTGTTCCCCCGAGTTCCGGGAGAGAAAAAAAGCCCTGTGTGGAGTCAAATATTCTATGCATGTTCCATGCATCCCAGGTGTTTGTTACTATGGGAAAGAGCTCTGCGTAGCTAGATCTTACTATTTCAGCCATACGCTTGCTGACTCATCCTTCCTATGCTAAACTTTGCTCATCTATCATATTACTTGATTCTTCTTGCATCTTAAAGAATGTGAAATGGAATTCACGGTTGCACTCATTTCATTCAGAAGTATCATAAGAATTAATTGGGGGTAGAAATAAAGCAGATTGATATAAAGAAAGATATCTTTATCAAAAGCTGCAGGATTCACTGAATTGGAACCTCAGAGCTTTGACCTACCTGATTTTAGTGCCCAATCAGATTATGAGAAGGATTTCTTCCATGCCCAGCATAAACTCATCTGTATCTTCATTTAAACATACACTCTAGTATTACTCCTTTTGATGTCACTAAAACCTGTAATTACTCATCTGCATTGGATAAGTCAGATTTTCCAAACCATGAATAATTTTATTCATCTCTCTAGCAGATTCTTTCCTGGTCTGCGGTGGTGAAATGTTGGAATGCTATAGCTCTGTACGCTTTAAGTATTCAAATTCATAATACAAAATTTTAATTGAAAACTGAATGAAATGCACTGGATCTACAAATGTAGTGCTCTTCAGCTTCAGTTCAGAAAAAGTTAACAAAAGAACGTGGAACAGCATGACTGAAGGGGCCAACAGTAGGGAGATACATGTTTTATTTAAGAAAACACACTCTGGCACTATTCATTACTAACCAACACTATCAATTCACACATAAAGATTGCAATATATGTATCTGAGGCTTTGCTCCTCTTCCCTTATGATGAAATTCTGTTTCTTGTGGTTTCTTCACCATCATAACACAGAGGGAGGCAATCATTTTTCTCTTTCTGTTTCTGTGGAAGGCCATGTTCCCCTAGAAGTAATCTAGGACTGCATCACATGCCAAGATGGACAGAGCTAAAGCAACTGACCTATTTAGCCAGAGAAAATTACATTGAGCTTATTCTTTCCGGAATCCCTCCTTTTCACCCCTTTCCTTAATCCAATGTATTCTCTCTTTTCCTCCTTACAAAGAAGACACAGATCAAGGATGCATTGCTTTTGCTAGAGAAATAAACTGATTGATTGTAAAGGGCTTTCAATGTCAAGCTGCATGAAATGAGACCAGGAATTGCAAGCAGTTAACTTCTGCTTAAGCCCATTCTGAATGATCAATATTCATTCAGCTTGGAAGCCAACTGGATTTCAATGTATACTCCAAAAGAACTATGAGGATGCCTTCAAGCTTCATCCAGGAGACAGAAAAAGTAAATACCACCATAAAGATATGGGGCAAAATATTAACCTCGGGAACAAGATGTGAAAAGGGGCTTATTTCCTCCCCCATCATTATCACTGATAAAGCTCAGAGCTACTATTATAGAGATTTTTCATTTTACCCCAAAACTGTCTAAAATATCAGAGAACTTGGGAATAAACTTTGAACTAAAAATTTAGCTCCTTCTCACTAAAAGGGCTGAGATAAGAATGATAAAAGGCAAAAATCAAATGAATAGAGACAGAAATCTTGGTTACCAATGCACTGGTACCTATGAGGATGATTAAAGATAGATTCAAAGTTCCTATTACTTTTAATTTGTCGGCATAATAGAAGTCGTACATAGGTTCAATGCAGCAAGGAAATATAAACAATCCAACAAAGCAGCTGATACAAGGAAACAAAAGCAGGGAAGGCTGCTCTCAGGAGCAGCTAATGGGGGCAATTGTTATATGGATTTTTACCTGGGTAAAGTATGGCTTGTCCAGCTACAAATGACAGTGATGCAGAGGCATTTGCAATGAGTTCACGGCAATAAAACTCCTGTGCCCTTGAGAGATGGCAGAGAAAAGATCTCTTTAAAACAAGCAGGGAAAGGAGCCAACAAACTTCATTCATCCTGTCACTGTCGCTGTTGTCTATTTTTTAACAAATCTAACACCACTAACAAGACTACAGCACTAGATGGATATAAAGATAAATAGTAAATCTGAAAAGAAACTGCAGCATCCCAGATAGATAGCATCTGTTTTCATGAAAATCAGAAACGAGAAAAATGGAAGAATCCAACAGGGCTGATTCAGACCTAGCAGGACACCTAGGACACACACTTTGGGCATTCCTGAAAGTGAGGCAAGGTCTTCAGAAACAAGTGCTAGGCTCACTTAATTAGAGTTGGAAAGAAAAAAAGGATTAAGATGAAATATACTTCAGGTCTTCCGGGCTCGATCATTCGTGCTGAAATTAGGCAGACCAATTTTGCTAAACCGTCTAACAGGTTTGCCTTGCCCCAAGGAAAAAAAAACATGTGAGAATGCCCACTGCACTCAGATACTGTGCTAGAGTTCCTTGTTAGCCAAGAGTAGATTTATTTTCTCATAAACATTTGGAAGGTGTGTGTGTGTGTGTGTGTGTGTGTGTGTGTGTTCAGAATGATGAAATAGATGTAATGGAAGAAGTACGTGTAGAAAGGAGAATTTACAATGGCATTAGAACTATTAAAACTTGCATGATAGGACAAGTTAGGTAAGGGCAAACCATGTTGAGATAAAAAACTGAGTTTCAGTGGAAAGACTGAATGAAGCTTATGACCAGAAACATCAGCTCTGAGTAGAAGATGACTATGCTTTTGGCAGGGACAACCTACCTAGAAAGGAGTTTGCCAGGGATGTTAGACCTGGATTATTTAGGGCTTCTGATCTCGGGATCCTTGCCTGGAACAGCTTGGCAAATCTCCCATCCTACCAATATAGGAGGAGATGCTCTGTTCCATCCTTCTGTATCTCAAAGACATGGTAGGAAAAGGGAGAAATTAAAAGACCCCCCCCCCACCCCCACC
>JAOYMU010000077.1:62284011-62300553 GCA_025802295.1 Psammodynastes pulverulentus
TTCCTTTCTATGTACAGCACTGGGTGATTTATGTATTGTTTTATTTTTGAATATTGTTTTTGTTTACGTTTTAAAACTATAAAAAAATTAAAAAAAAATTAAAAAAAAAAACCTGCATTCATAATTAACATATTTATATAACTTTCTTAAAATATAAATCCAACATCACTGGTCAAACTGATTTGTCCTAAAGTCTGCTGTTTTATTAGACACTAAAAGGAATCCATTTTACTTTATGCAAATTTTTCACTCATTCAATCACTCAAATGGTGATGGGTGGTATGTAAATTTAATAAATAGGATTTTGAAGCATAGTTATGTATGTTTCTCAGATTACATTTATTATTGTGTGCAAATCTTTTATATGTATCAGGATTTACCTCTGAAATATACCCAACTATGACTATTGCAGAATCACATTTTTATTTTTCACAATTATTCCACAAGTATTCTGTAATTACATTTTGTCCATAAACCGATTACGCTTACTAGATATATTGTATATAGTCTTAAATGCAATTTAAATTAATCCTATTTAATAGTATAAGACTTAATGAAATACATATACGGTAATCTTGTCCATATCAAATGGAACTACCATTTTGCCCAGTAACCTAAAAAAAAAACTTTATATGTGCAAATAAATAGTAAATTACCTCATAAAAGAATAAGAACCTACAGAACATTTATTAAAATCAAAATTATTGTTATAAAGCTACACATCCTAGCCATTCCAAGAAGCCTAGCCAATCACACTGTCTGAATGATTAATAATCTTGAATTATGTTCCTAGATTATATAAATTGGTGTGCTTTTCAAGGTAAATAAATATCCTATTCAGGAAATGTGTGAAACATACCAATTTCGTGGAATTCAATAATCTCGTCAGATAAAAATATTATTTTCTAACGCAAACATCTTGTTTTTATTGCCATGGGAAGCTGTAAGGATTACTGCTTCGCGGGTTTTAACGCCCATAGTAAGAATAAACAGCAGCCTGTCGTGTTTATTTGGCTACAACCTGCGTAACTGGAGGAGCTTTCGGTTCATAAAGCAGAATGGCTCACGAATGAAAGCCCAGTAACACCGTACCAGTGAAGCTCCCAAAGGCAGATCACTTGATCTAAACGTGGCGTTCAACGGCTTTGTGGATTGTCGCTGTATAAAAACTATCAGACTTTGATCACGTTCGACTGGCAAAAATAGTCGCCGTGGCGGAAGCTTGTCTGGATTCCCCGTGACCTTCTGTAGCACTCTGCACATGCCTAAAGGCACGCCCGTGGGGGGCTTATTAGAATTTCCCCTCCTCCCATACCTTGATCTTAACTTCTGGGTCCACCTTGAGCAGAGAGGCCATGGCGGGGTAGGGAAGCCGATTTCCCAAGCCAGATCCGTTTCCTTTTATCCCGCGCGCGCGACCACCTGAGAAAACCACCGGCTTCGTTACCGCCGGAAGTGAGAACATAACGCCCCGCCACCGCCCTTTCTTGGCCAATCACCGAACGCGATTTTAGCCAACGTGATTGTTCCTTGCGCTTTTGTCGGACAGGCTTTATCCGGTGCTGTGCACATGCGCTGAAGAAACAACTTCCGGTTGGTGTGGGTGGAGCTCGGTACTAATAAGTGAAATGATTGACGTGGAGCCAATCAGCGTAGAAATAGGAAGTTGAGGATGCTTCGCGTTCGAAGTGACTTTTTTCCGGCAACTTGCAGGTTATCTTCCACTGTGTAAAATTCTAGGTATTATTTCCTTCTGTATCTGGTTCTTCAGTATTTTTTGCCCTTAAGAGATGGCCTACCTTCCATGGTTCTCTTTTTTATTATTGTACTGCCTTTAAACCGAAGTATTTTTGCGTTATTGGATCTGACCTGTGTTACTATGGTCAGTAGATGGCAGCAAAGAGCCAACCAGATATTGGCAGTCCCAACATTGTCGTAAAGCCAGCTCGTGGGCTTCCTCTCTACTGTGAATATGGGGGTGGTCGTAACAGCGAAATGTTTCATGTGCGGTTTCCATTCGTACAAGGAGGACATCGCCAACTTTGCATCTTTGCAAGTAGCTTTTCCAGTCCAGCCCAAGCTCCTCTCTGATGCCACGGAGAGCGAGAAGGCGGTCCTGTTTCTGCGCTTCCTACGGGCGTGAGCAAAGAGTGCGATTTCTCCGGAAGAGAAAACTTTCTGCGAAGCCGTTTTGAGAGACGGTGGGGTTGCTTGGGAAGGCACTTTCAGACGAAGAGAAAGTCGACCATATGTTGTTGGGAGGGAAAGGTGGTCTGGCGGTGATTTTTTTAGCGATCGATTTCGTTCGCTCCTGGGGAAACTTTAAATACCATCGATTGGGTATCCCGCCTATCATCAGGAAACCTGATTATGGCCACTTAACAAGCACACTAGTTCGTTGTTGGGCGTAAGGTAGGTAAGAACGACGGAGACATTTAAATGGAATCAAGGTAGATTCCAACAAAGGTCATTGGAATATACCTTTTTGTATTGTTAACCATAATTTGTCTACCAGCTTCAGGCTAAACTGGAACAGAAGAAGGAAATTAAAGCTGTGTATAGGTAGTAAATGTCAGTAAACTGCAGTAGAACAGGTTGTGCATTCGTAGTACCTCAAAGATAAACGTGTATTATTCCATACCAAAATCATGTAAAGGATTGAACTAACACAGGTACCTGACTAATTTTTTGGTACTAGATTCTAGTTTTGACAGCTCCTGTTTTCCCAAAGATACTTAGTAGTAACTTTGCTGATTTTCTTGGGAATTACAGCTGAAATGGTGATGATTAAACTATGTTATTACTTGGATTGATTCAATATGTGTCATCAAGTTGCTATTGGCCCTTAGACATAGAGCTAAGGTCTATGCATAGATAGGATATATATAGATATTCTCCATCCTCTCCATGAAGAGGTGGATGGTCACTGAAATGATAATGACAGAAACATCCATTTATGTGCATGAGAGAAGGTACCTAGTAATCACTCCATAATTTTTACAATAGAATTACATAAGGTAGAAAACACAAACTGGATAGCAGATATAAAATATTAATTTATACCCACCCACTTTGCAATTAACAACAAAAACAAAATATTAGAAACATTGTATTGACTATCTTTCTATTTTCACAGATATGGATGCATATAAGTCACCTGCTTGTACCATGCAGGTCAGCTTTGTTTGCCAGCGTTGTAGCCAGCCCCTTAAATTGGACACATCTTACAATGTTCTTGACAAAGTCACAATCCAGGAATTGACAGGTAAAAAAATGTGCATAAAGCCAGCGCAGCATAAATTCTGTATTGTGAATGCTTATACTTGTCAATTGCTTAGAAAATTCAATGAAAGCACAATGCAAGATTGTTGGAAACATTCAATAACAGTGTTGTTATGAAGGATTTCAGTAGAGTTTAATCTGAGTCAGTTCTCAAGTCTGAAACTCTATTTCAGAACCTGAGAATAAAAACAAGGACAAATATCCCTGGGCAGTAACTATATTGAATTCTACTGTATAGTGCAATATTAATGCAATACAATGTGAAGGATGTGTTTGTGTTTTATTTTTTTATAGTTGTAATGTACTCTGAAGATGGCATTTAATTTTGTTGTACAAGATGCAGTGACAATAAACTAAAAAAACTGTCCTTGGAATTGGGAAGCAAAAGCTCAAAATATTATAGACAGATATAGTAATTTTTCTGCTGAGTTTATATGCAAATATTTTATTTTTTCCTTTGGTAATTGTTTATCTTTTGTCTAGCTCCTCTGCTTACTACTGTTCCAACAAAACAGGAGGAAGAGACCCCTTTGACTGAGGTAAAGAGTTAGCATATGATTCTAAATTAAAAGCAATGCAGCATTAGAAGATAAACACCAGTATTTAGGAAGTGTTATTTTCTTGGCATTTATTCTGCAAAACCTGCTTTTTACATTTTTCTTGTAAAACATGTACATTGTAAAGTGGCAGGTTGTTAAAAGCTGCTTATGGGCTCAAACATTTACCTCTGTTTGGTAAGGAATCACAATTTAGCTAATGCTAAATTTCTTTTTAGGAAGTGTTTGTTGAAAATCGCCAAGATGGAGTGTCCCGAAGATTCATTCCCCCAGCCAGGTATTAATTATTATGTTCTCTGCTGTAGTACATTTGTAGTAAATGACATTCTTTCAGAGGGTGGACATTTTGATCAAATTTTGATACTGAAGTCTTTCTGAGATTATTGCATTTTAATTTGAATGGAGGAGGTACACATGCACACACACACATATACACTCAGCTGCCAATAAAAGCAACCCTCCCCCAAAAAAGCTATTCTTAGCTAGAGCAAAAGATAATAAAAGAAGCAAGAATTCTCCCTAGAAGTGAAAGCAAAATATACTTTAGTTCTTTCATCCTTCCTTTGAAAGGAAACATAGTCCTATGACCGCTTGTTTAACAATTCAAGGTTACGATAGCATTGACAAAAATGACTTGCAAGTGGTCCTCATACTTATGACCAATGCAGCATCCCTGTGGTTATGTGATCAAAATTTGAGGGCCTGGCAACCAGCATGTATTTATCATGGTTCTAGCACGTCAGCATTGTGTGATTACAATTTGCAACCTGCCTGGAGGGCTTCCAACTAACAAAATCAATGCAGAAAATTGGATTTGCTTAATGACTATGACAAAAAAGTTTGTAAAATTGTAAAATCATTAAAGTGTGACTCACTTAATAACTGAATTGATGTAATGAAATCTGGTGCTGAATTATGGGAGGGAGGAGTAAAGTGAAATATTAGACCTTGAGTTGTTGTTATGCAGGAAGTGATGCAGAAGAGACCCTAATTTCTTCATAGTATTTATCAGATAGGTATGCAGAGTGTGCTTTACTCTGGCAAGATTATGCCTTTTTGTGAACAGCATTAAAAAAACCCTCCTTTGAACATTTACACGTTCTTGATTTCCCACGCTTGACAATTTCTTAGTGATAGAAGTTCTGGTCCCAATTGTTGTCATAAGTCAAGGACATAGTTCATTTTGAACTGGATTTTCTATTATAGAGCAACAATTTTCAGAAGGAATTTTATAAATGTCTGGGAATTAGGGGAGTTGGTCCAACATTAGGCCAGTAGATCCAGGAAGGCTAGTTTGTTGGTTGGAAAAATGTAAAAAGCTAGTTATGTTTGCCCCCCAGACTAATGAGACAGAAGTATCCCTCTATTATTTCTGTCATAGGACTAATACAGGGCTGTCAAACTCGCAGCCCGCAGCCGGATACATCAAGCGCTGGCCACGCCCATGCCCGGTTTCACAAAGGGGGGAAAGTTGTGATATGTCACATGACAATGCCATGATGATGCAAGTTTGATACCCCTGAACATTCTTCCTTGCCATTATTTTTTTCAGATCAGAGCAATCATTCTGCAAAAGTTTATGTGACCATGGTTCCTGATAACTTGTATAAACTAGCTAATGTATATTCTAATGAAAAGGAATAGTTTTCTAAGAGGCTTTTAAATGGAGTCCAAATGATTTTTGGATGCAATGGATCCAAACAAGACTTTGTTATTTTTGAACTCTATTGTCTATCTCTAACAAATTCAGACATTTTTTATCTTATAGCCTAATAAGCCTGCAAATTGTAGATCTGTGTCCAATATAGTATATAGAGCAAAACCTATTTACTATTTAGGAATTGGAAATTGTTTGTAGAACAAAATGTAAACTACCTTACTATGGTTTAATGTCAGGATTTTTGGTGAAAATGTATAAGAACACAGGTTATAACAAAAACATGCTGCAATTTTCAGGATGATGTCAACAGAAAGTGCCAACAGTTTCACCCTGATTGGAGAGGCCTCTGATGGAGGAACCATGGAAAATCTCAGCAGAAGACTCAAGGCAAGTTGATCCCTATTCTTGAATGTACTGTCAATGTTTAGAAAAGAGTGACTGTTTGGGAGAATAGAACACAATAATTTTGAACCTTTTTTATCAAAACAAAGGCCTAATGAATAGTAGTTTTCCTTGACAAAACTTTCTGTCTCATTTAACAAACTGTAGAATTGTTTTCTCTTTCTTTTGCTAAAATGAGCTCTTCCATTCAGGTCACTGGAGATCTGTTTGACATCATGTCTGGCCAAACAGATGTGGATCATCCTCTATGTGAAGAATGCACTGATACACTTCTGGACCAGTTAGACACACAGCTTACTATCACAGAGAATGAATGCCAGAACTATAAGTGAGTAATAAATTTCAGAAGCGCTACAATATCTTCTTGACAGAATAAAGAAACACAGTTTAACCTTTGTTCACTAAAATATTTTTTACTGAAGAAGGTACATATGCTTGTCTCAGACACGTATATACTCAAGTTGTGGCAATTCGGCTTCTATTTTAAAATAGAGCAAATTACAGTTAATCCTTGACTTGTAACCACAATTGAGCCCAGAATTTATGTTGCTAAGTGAGAATTTGTTAAGTGAATTTTGCAACTTTTCTTGCCACATTTGTTAAGTGAATTACTGCAGTTGTTAAATTAGTAACATGATTGTTAAATGAATCTGGCTTTTCCATTGATTTTACTTGTCAGAAAGTCACAAAAGATGATCACATGACTTCAGGACACTGCAACCATCATAAATATGAACCAAGCATCTGAATGTAAATCACATGACTGTGGGGCTGCTGCAATAGTCATAAGTGTGAAAAATGTTCATAAGTCACTTTTTTTCAGTGCTGTTGTAACTTCCAACAGTCACTAAATGAACTGTTGCAACTACCTGCTTTATCTACACAGCTTTGATACTCCAGGGTTACTGGCTGGGTTTCCAGGTGCATAATTGTGAAAGAAAGTGAGGGTAAAGGGTTTTGCATGGTTCATTGCCACCCCATAAAATCACTGGGGGTTTTTTGTAGGAAATGCCTTGAAATCCTGGAGCAAATGACTGAAGATGACAAGGAGAAGTTACAGTTGGAATTGAAGGAATTTGCTCTTGAGGAAGAGAGGTTAATTGAAGAATTGGAGGAAGTAGAGCAAAAGCGCAAGGCACTGACTGAAGATTTTGAGAAGGTCAAAACTGAGGCTGAGAGGCTGGACCAGGAGGAAGCTGAGTGAGTGTGACATCTTGCTACTGTGTTTTCCAGTGATAACAGCACAGCAGCTGCAGATGAGGTAGTCACCAAAGGCCGCCAGGGCATGTCAGTGCGAGTGTTGAAGGCATGGCCAGATCACACATACTCTCCTGGGTGGCACAACTGAAGGGAAGAAGCCGGCAAAGGTGATATTTGTGCAGCAAGCTGAGCAGCAGTCCCTCACTGTGCGACTCTTCCAACTTGGGATAAAAGAACGTGGACACTTGTGAGCTTCTTTTCTGATGCCAGTCACACACATGCACCCCCGCACATACAGTCAGGCTGGCCTTATTCTCCTAAGATCATACATCTGGGCCGACTCGCCCTGCACCAGGCAGGAGCCATCCACCAGGGTGACTAGAGCACCCCAGCAAGGTGGGCAAAGAGCCCCAGTGAGGCCAGCAACAATATGGGCAGCTGCTCTGCGCCAGTACAGCACCCACCGTGGCCAAAAAGTGTCCCACAAGCAGGCAGGCCATGCGGAGGCTGGGGCATGCTGAGAGTTTGGCTGGCAGGTGCTGCAGGAAGGCGGCAGCCAGAGCCAACGTCAGGCAGGGCAGGTTATGCAGCAGCAGCTTGGACAGTATGGAGAACCTTTCCCGCCACTGCCTATGGGCCTGGCTGAAAAGCAGCCTGTGCCACCGGCCCCCAGCAGCAGCAGGTTCAGCAGGCAGAGGCCAGGACATGTCAAGAGGCTTGGCCTGTTGCGGTCATGGCCAAGCAGACGGTGGGACGGAGAGACGGGGCAGGTGGTAGCAGTGCTCCCACTCCTGTCGGCCCCTGCACTCGCTGCCTCCTGTATTGAAAAAAATAAGACACCCTCCGAAAATAAACCTGAGTACTTATTTTGGAGGTCAAAAGAAAATAAGACTGAGTCTTCTTTTCAGGGAAACATGGTAGTAACAGTATTCCCAACTTTGTAATTTTTTGGCTATATACGTTGTTGGAGTTCATACCCAAGTTTTCATGTTTATTGGTGACTATTTTTTCCCATTTTTTTCTTTATGCCTGTACTAATTATCTTCCTTTTTTATGCTGCTCTCCCAGCTATTGCTTTGCTTACTGCATCTCTGCTACACTTCATTTTCTCCTTATCTCTGACAAACTTTTTATTGGTTCTTGTGTTTTTCACATTTCCTTTAATACCATACCTGTGGCTCACTTACTCTAGCTAGCCTGAGTACTTGATAGGGAAGTCCAGAGAAATTAAGTATAGTTTCATAAGTCAGATAGGAAACTACAATGTGCTGTTTTTATGCCATCTGTCTAGCACTAGATAGGAACTATCTTTTTTTTACTCAAATTAATTCTCATGAAATTACTTTCTAATTCTTCTGAACATTTTTGAAGCCTATCCTTTTCTCCCTCTTAAGAAAACATATTTTATTCTTTTGGATCTGGCACTATTCTACATGTTGAATCCTTAATGATTTTAGGGAGGTCCTCAAAAGAACTAATTTTATTCTCTTGATGTTTCCTGGAGGTATCAAAAGGAATACAGTGAATTCAAGCGGCAGCAACTAGAACTAGATGATGAACTGAAAAGTGTTGATAATCAAATGCGTTATGCCCAAATGCAGCTGGACAAGTTAAAGAAAACCAACGTATTTAATGCTACTTTCCATATCTGGTAAGAAAAGAGATTTGGATAGACTGGGATGGGAGTTAGTAGAAATGTAGTAGAGTACCAATAGTTAAATCTGGATGCCGTTTAGGCTCTGCAAAGTTGAGGAATTAAGAAGACTCTGGACAGCATTAGAGCGAGTATAATAGTTTCAGTTTCAGTTTGCTGCAGAAGTCTTAACTGAATACTGTTTTCAGTTTATACTTTACAGTGTTCACTCGTGGTTGGATTCTTACTTTCCACTTTTTAAGAAGCAAACCTTCTTTGAGAGCATTAGGTCGCTGACCATAAATAAATAAGCTCTTTAATCAATATGTTATTCCCCTTTTGGAAGGTACTATCTAGTATTTTTTAATGATAACTAATTAGTAATTTCATACAGGGTCCTGTCCAACATCCTTCTCTCCTTGTTTTAAAGTTTCATATTCCTTTGCCAAACTGACTAGGGTTAATAGAGTTGACTATTACTAGACTAACTTCCTGTGCTGCAGACAGATTTTCATAAAAGCTGTGGATCTTGTTGTTTATGTTTGGAAAATCATTTTAATTTTGGATAAGTGTCAACAACTGCTTTAAAAAGACTTGTTTGTACTGCGTGTAAGATTGTTCTGTTTCCCTCAAAAGCTAGTTGATTGGATTTCTTCTTGCATAGGCATAGCGGGCAATTTGGCACAATAAACAACTTTCGTCTAGGCCGCCTCCCAAGTGTCCCTGTGGAATGGAATGAGATTAATGCAGCCTGGGGGCAGACTGTTCTGCTTCTCCATGCCCTTGCCAACAAGATGGGCCTGAACTTTCAAAGGTAGATATGGAGACAACAAGCCACCCCTCCCTTTGTCAGCCATATGAATGGCAAGATTAATTTACTTGTTTGTTGGATTAGAAGCCTATACAATACTTTTCAGTCAAATTATTTTTAAGTGGCTGTTTCTTGCAGATACCGCCTTATTCCATATGGAAATCACTCTTATTTAGAATCCCTTACTGACAAATCTAAGGTAAGAGATTTATTCACATTTTAGTTTCCAAGAATCCCTTTCATAAACCTGCATTTTGGATTTCTAGGGTACTGTATCTGTTGTACTTAGAAGAGACTAGTCAGTTCAGAACAAGCCTCTAGGACACTTGGTGAAGAACATTTTGAGCAATTCTGCATATGCTGAATTCTAAAAAAATAAATAAAAATCTAGGTTGCCCAAAGTTTTTAAGCATAGTTTGGCTATTCTATTTTAAACATGTTGAAATATCTTTCTGAGTATACTGAGTTTCTGAGTATTTGTTGATGGGAAATGGGATGCTAATGTAATATAACATAGAATGATTTAGCTGATAACATTTTTAGGCTAATGAAATATTCATGCATAATAAAATATTTAGATGAAGATAATTGAATTTGTGTTTTGGAAATATTGATACAGCATTGCGTTTTTGCAGTGTAAATAAATATAATAAACATACAACCTAAATGTAAACACTGTACTACATATGTATTTAGGGATGTGCTTGAATGTTATCTTCTTTCAATTGTACTGTTTAATTTGATACTTTATCTAATCGTCTTAAATATAGTACTGGATGTGTGGAACATAAGCATGAGTAAGTGCTTTTTGGTAGCATCTCTTTGCACTTTTTTTACCCTGGGGTAGGCTGCCTATATTTGGACTGGATATCAACCCCACCATGCAGAAGAAAAATATAAAAACATATTTATAAGGTAAAAAGAAGATCTGAATCTTCTAGATGGAGAATGGTCATTTATTCTCCTCGTGCTGAACTATAGTAGGAGGAAAAATTTGAATAGTCATGGTTCTCCATCTCACATCAAAAGAATATTTTCGGTAGAACTTATTTCCTTATAGTTCATTTACAAAGTGATTGAAAAATCATTGAAAAACCTGGATCCCACAGGGGAACAGGCTCTGTTATTTATTATTTTAAAATGCCCTAGATGCTAATTGAAAAAGAAGCTGGGTTTTAAGAGAAATAGGAATAGTTCTCCATTGGAGTAAAACAGATTTTATTTTCTTGTTTCCTGTAGACTTGGTTTAGAAGAACAGTAATAAACAAAAAGATGATTCATGCTACCTAAGTTACAACAAATGCTCTTTATTGGCTAAAGAGGCTAAGCAGCTTCATTATTAATATTGTAGAACTGTAGGACAATTCCTTGTGTTTCTAATATTTACATTTATGTCTTCAAGGAGCTACCTCTTTACTGTTCAGGAGGCTTACGGTTTTTCTGGGACAATAAATTTGACCATGCAATGGTGGCATTTCTAGATTGTGTACAACAGTTCAAAGAGGAAGTAGAAAAGGGCGAGACTCGTTTCTGTTTACCTTACAGGTAATTGTCAATGGTGTAGAAAGTAGGTTTCCATTTTTTACAAACTTTTTAACTCTGTCTAATTAATCTAAATTAAGTATCTCTTGCTAAACTATTATATAATTAAATTAAATGCCATTAATTTCAAGGTTTCTCATGTATACCAGAAGTTTTGCTTTTCTATTTTAACACAATATAACAACACCTAGATTACTGTGGTTCTTCAAAATACTGTTGTAAAACGATATCATGATATTTTTTAGTTGATTCTGTTTTGTTATTGGTTGCTGAAAATATTGTGTCAAATAAAGAAAACTGAGACACTCTCTCAGTTTAATATAAAACCTATGTCTAAAGATTAATAAATCAGGGCATTACAAAAGTGAGTGGGTTTTATTAAAAAATAATGTAGTGCTAACCTGAAACCAAATGCCAGCATTTTCAGTGCCTAATAAGATCTGTTTTTCCAATACAGAATGGATGTGGAAAAGGGCAAGATTGAAGATACAGGTGGAAATGGTGGTTCCTACTCCATTAAAACCCAGTTTAACTCAGAGGAACAGTGGACAAAAGCTCTCAAGTTCATGCTGACAAATCTGAAATGGGGTCTAGCTTGGGTTTCTTCGCAATTCTATAATAAATGACAATTATGAAGGAGAAAGAATTCAGCATGACGCAAAGATGCCAAAAGTAGGATTTGGGACTGTGACAGCCATACATTATTTTAGAAGAAGAAAAATCTGCAAGCTTGATATTTCATTATAAAATGGAATGAAGCAAAAAGCTTCATATCATAATTTAGATAACATGTAGATAAAAGTACACAACTGAGTTATAGGAAAGAATTATTTTCTCCGATAGGACAGGAAAAGGAGACAATATTAATGGTAGAGGCTCTGCTTAGTTAGGAGATTATTGCAGCTTCATTATTGCACTAAACTAGAAATACAAAATAAATACACTGATTTTTTTTTCCAGAACAGTTTATCAGTTCTAGAGAGAGGAACACATTAATGTATTTTGTCAGATACATTTGTTTATGCTAAAGCTGCTGCTTTTACATGTAGTATTTATCTCCATAATCCATACATCTAATATTTGTCTTAAGCTGCTATAATTCTTTGTGTTGTAATGGTTATGCAAGACTGCTGTAAATGGTTTTGATGCCCTAGTCATGGACAAGATACCTTTCTTTAAATCTTCTTCCCTCATAAAAGATTAAGATAACAAAATCTGTGTGACCTCCATTAAACTATTGAAGTGTATGAGGATGTGCAGTGCCTTTTTAGTATTTATCTGCTTACAAATCCCATGCCTATGTTAAATACTGTAGTACATTTCTTGATAAGTAGGCTCTTCAGCTTCAAAAAAATGAAGGGTTTCTAACAACCATCCACTGTACTACCTAGAGTCCTAGACTGTGCTTCAGAATTGCATAGACTGCCTCAGTAATGCTCTGCAGACTAATGCCTGTGGTGCTATTGAGGTGATCCACAACCTTTCAAAAGAAAGAGAAAAAAAGCTTTAGATTTCATAGAATAACAGAGTTGGAAGGGACTTTGGAGGTCATCTAATCCAACCCCGTGCTTGAGCAGGAGAGTTTATTCCAAAAATTAGTTTCTACTTAGGATCTAACTCACAGCCTCCTGATTGTGAGGTGAGAGCTCCACCTGTAGGCCACCGCAGCACTGATAGCATTGATATGCTATATCCTATACCAAGGGTCTCCAACCTTTCGGACCTCAGGGACCACCAAATTCATAATTTTAAATCCCGCAGACCACTAATAGGAATCCAGTGCACTGCTCGCTGAAGGGCCTGGTCTCCCAGTGTCAGGATGGGGTCCTTCAGGCACTTAGCTGCCTGTTTCTACAACCTTAATCATTCAAAGAATCATTTGGACCCGTTTTCCACAGAAAACAAAACACTGGGATCTCTCATCTCTCTCTTTCTTTCTCTCTCATCTCTCTCCCTCTGTATCACTTTCTCTCTCATCTCTCTCTGTCTCTCTCTCTCTTTCTTGCTCTCTCTCATCTTTCTCTCTTTCATTCTCATCTCTCTCTGTATCTCTCTCTCATATCTCTCTCTCATATCTCTCTCTCTCTTCATCTCTCTGCATCTCTCTTTCTTGCTCTCATCTCCCTCTTTCACTCTAATCTCTCTCTGTATCTCTTTCTCTCTTATCTCTCTCTGTATCTCTCTCTGTATCTCTCTCTCTCTCTCTCTCATCTCTCTCTCTGTGTATCTCTCATCTCTCTCTCCCCACACACTTTGTTTCTCTCTCTCTCATCTCTTTCATCTCTCTGTCTGTCTCCCTTTCTCCTTTTCTCTCTCATCTCTCTCTCTCTCTCTCTCTCTCTTCATCTCTCTCTCCCCCTTCTCCATCTATCTCTCTCCTCTCTCTTTTTCTCTCTCTCTCTCTCTCTGTCTCTCTCTCTCACTCAGTTCTAGTCACAGGACTGGCCCATCCTGGACCAGCTCTTCCATCTGGGTACGCTGTGGACCACCAAAATTTTCTCCTGGACCTCTGGTTGGAGACCTCTGGGCTAGATGACCTACAAGGTCCCTTCCAACTCTGTTATTCTGTTATTCTATTTAACTCTGATGGTTAGAAAATGTTCACTAATGTTCAAAGGAAATGTACTTGTAATTTAAATTTGCTGTTTCTTGTCTTATTTTCTGGAACATCTGGGAACAATTCTGCCCTTCCTCTACATGATGGTCCTTCGTATATTGAAAAAAATGACCTTCCTATTATATTTTCCAGGCTAAATATATCAGATACCTTCAACTATTCCTCATAGGAATTTTTTTTCTCTAGACTTCAAATTATCTTGATTGTTCTTCTTTGGGCAATCCTTCTAATTTGTCAATATTCTTCCTAGAATGCAGTGCCCAAAATTGAAAACAATATTTTATATGCCTCATCACTGCAAAGTAGAGAGGAAGAAAAACAGATTAACCAAGTTGAAAATCTATTGTCAATCAACCAATTTGACCTATCATCTGTCTACTGTTAAAAAAAAAAAAGCAGTTCACAAGTAATCCCCAAAACAAGCTAAATGTCAAAGCCCTCTGTTAACGTATTTGGGCTATCACATTACCCTAGAATATTTTAAGTGCAGGGACTATTAGCTGATCTCCTTTGGAGTAGAAAAACTTCAGAATCATGCCTACTGTGTGTTGAGTGAATGCTAAAACAGCTAAATGCATTTTCCATACAAGAGACTTAGGAAAGATGATGCCTAAAGCTTGAAATTAGATTTCTTTGTCACTACACGTCAGGGAACGTATGCATCTGTCATTCAGGGACAGTTGCATAGGTGTTCCATTTATGTTTCTCCAAATGTTAACTTCTCGCTAGGGGCACTGAAATAGCAAAGCATGAAACAGAAAGTCGATCAATCAAATCAGCATGCAGGATGTATACAGTGGTAGGGTTCAAATAATTTAACAACCGGTTCTCTGCCCTAATGACCAGCTGGGTAAGCGTGGCTGGGTAATCATGTGACTGGGTGGAGCTCAGGCGACAGTAAGTCTGGGCGTACTGCCAAGAACCTTTAGCTGTTATATGGGTTAACCGAAAGGCAGTTTCTGTAAGCAGAGCAATAAAGATTAGGCTAGAAACAACACCAGAATGTTTCCTTCCTGCCTTCCTTAAAGGATTAGCCCTATAAAGTGGAAAAAATAAAAGGAGATTTCTTCCAACAACCGGTTCTCCGAACTGCTTAGAAAGTTAAAAACTGGTTCTTGCGAATAGGTGCGAACCTACTGGATCCCCCCACTGGATGCACACCTCCACACAATACACAGTTGGGATTTGGCAGGTGTGCACATTGGCCGATCTTCAGCCATCTGCAACCTATACATACTCACCAACCCCACTACAGGGTATGTGTTATGACCCAGAGTTGGTGCATCAGAAACATGTGCTAGATGAAGGCTTGTCTGCCTTTATTCAACCACCATTCCCCCAAATCCCCACAACCCAGCAATTCCTGGTCCATTCCCAAAGTCTCTGTACACAGTTTACATGTACAGTCCAAGAACAAGGCTTGAACACATATGCACCCACCCGCTTAGTGCAACTTCCCGGCAATGGGAAGTCCAAAGGAGCCACATTGCTCCGAGAGCAAGACAGGATCTCAAACTCAGCAAAGTTCACAACGAATGCCTTGGAACTTCACGGCATGCAGAGTCCACCAGGAATGCAGCAAAAAAGAGGAACAGAGCTGCATCGCCATTAGTCCACTGACATCGAGGCAAAGAATCAAACATCCATCAACAACAGGAAAGGTTTTGGAGCAAATTTCTTCTTGGAATTGTGGGGAGTGTTGCCATGAAATACAACACTTATTCCTGACAAAAAAAACCCCTCCCCATGGTGTCTCCTTACATGCTACTCTCCAGGTGATCCATGTGAGGAGAGGCGGGGCACCCTCCTCCCGAGCAGTTGGGTTGCCCTGCGCTGACTCTGACTCCTCTCTATTCTCCACACTTGGGGATCAGGCGAGGGAAGCATTTGCTTGTCTCCGGAGCTCCACCACTCCTCTGCTCCGCTGCCTGCCCTTTCCATCTCCTTCCCCCCTTCCTCAGTCTACCTGCACTCTCTCTTCCTCCCTGCCTACTCTTCTGAGGCCCAAGGGACCTGGGACTGCCTCATCCTCAGGTCATTCTACATGGGCTATAAGGGCTGCACCCACCCCCTCCGTCAGCCCTAGCTCCATTTCCTCCTCCTTGAACCCGGGCTCTGACGGGGCTATGAGAGTAGGTATGCAGCGACACCTAAGCACATTTCTGGCCAACTCTAAATCAAGCTTAAGTGTCATTGCTCTATTTGTTGGGCACTGATTGCTTATCTGTGTCTATCTGTCCATCTGGTAGAAGTGTTGCTTTTACCGAAGAAGAAAGACCATCTTGCTTTTAGCAAAAGTTATTTTCACTTTCACTCTTTTACAATAATCAGCTAATCTGGCCAATAATCTTCTGTTCTCCTTTTGACATGGGGCAGCACTTTGGCTCACCAGTTAAAATGCTGGGCTTGTTGGCTGGAAAGGCAGCAGCTCAGGTTCGGGACCCGAGTGCCATATGACAAAGTGAGCTCCCATTACTTGCCCCATCTCCTGCCAACTTAGCAATTGGAAAGCATGTGAGTAGATAAATAAGAGTGGATAAATATGTTGAACACAGCAAGGCCTGGAAAAGACCCCTGTGATATACAAGTCAGCAACTCAAACCACACAACACTCATCTTGACATGGAGCTATCGATGCACACTCCCTGTGTAAGATTGTGAGACCATCTTTCCATCCATTTAGCAACTTCTAGAACAGGGAGTCCTCATTTAAAGACTGGCAAACTTGGTTGTTAAGAAAAGCAGTCACTAAGTGAAACTGTCCTGAGCCTTGGTGGCGCAGAAGATAGGATGCAGTAATTGTAATTGCAGACTTCTGCTAACAAGCCAGCTGCCTGT
>JAOYMU010000077.1:62529967-62540362 GCA_025802295.1 Psammodynastes pulverulentus
TGAAACGCACCCGGAAGGCCACAGGCAGCCAATGCAGCTCGCGGAGGATAGGTGTTATATGTGAGTGCCGCGAGGCATTTGAGTTTTGGCTTAGTTTGTTGCACAGTCACAGCCATTATGACTTATTCAACAAATAAACATGGGTAAAAGAAAACCTAATCCTATGAATGAGTTTACCATATTTCCTGTTTTGCCTTTTTTAAAAAGCTTTAAATAAACTAGCTAATAAAAACTAATAATCCTACAGTTAAAACCTTAGAGTGGGTTTGGTTTACCAGTAAAAAACTTTACCATGTAATACACTTAATAATAGTGAATGCAATTTTTGCATGGTCTTGGTCTGTTTCCTTGACCAACATGTAAACATTTTTCTTCTATTTGTTAATAAACTCCACATCAAAAGGGCCTTAATTTGGTGCGTAAGATATGATTTAGATTGTAAAGCGCTCAGCATTACTACTCTAGGGTTGGATAAAGTTTTAAGTCACTTCAAAACATGTGATGGGCAACAGTAATAACGATTTACCTGTTGGGAACACCTTTATGTTTTACCTGTGATCATTCGTACCTCCCTAAAATTAACTAAAATATGAAGGTACGTGGATTTTAAGTACATAGAGTACGTTGTGCGATCACTCGTAGAAACAGCTGAAAAACTCAACAATGCAACGTCGTTCGAATTGGAAAGGGGACCCATTATCACCTAGCCACAACCAGTATCGATTTCCAAACGCTGTTTTCCAGATAAGGAACCAAAAAAAAACTTTCTGAGCCAAAAGTGACGCTGCTTTACTCCAATTAGTAAGTCTATGGATCTCTGCGACAACAGAGGCGTCGCTTTGCGGAAGAGGGCAGCGTCGGGAAGGAGGAGGAGGAGGGAGAGTACGATGCGGTGTGTGACGCATGCGTGTTCAGGAAGGGGGTTCTGCGTTTTCTGTAGGTCACCTGTGTACGATGTCTAAGGAGTGAGTGTCGAAGAAGGGGTTTAAAGGGAAATGGGAGGGGGTAACGAGGATCATGCCTGTGGAGTGAGCACTTCGGGTGCATTAGTACTTATGACGTCATGCAAAGTCCCTCACTCCGAAGTGGGACTAGGGTCAGAAAAGGGTATATAGACGTATCTAAAAATCAGTACATGGGAGGACGAGAGAGGGAGAGATATGCTGAGGTCATCGCATGACAGCCGCAGGTCTTTGGATGCGGGCGGGCGGGGCATGGCAAAAGGTTGCTTTGAGCAGCCTTGGGCATGCTGGCTGGACTTAGTTCTTGCATTTTCCTTGCCTTTCATCTATTTAAAACTGAAACGTGGAAATGTCCTCCCCCATTTTGTTCAGCTATTCCCAGGGTGATAAAAATACCTGTATTAGCCAAATGTAAAGGCCTTTGCTTGATATCTCAGGGATTTGACTGGTTAAATGAAAAAGGATAAAAGATACTAGTTTTTGTTTCTTAAGCCAAAAGTTGTAAGTGCAACCACAACAAATTCTGAGTTTGCTACATGCTCACTGAGGCATTTTTCCTCATGCTCTAGACTAGTAACTCAGCATCTTTGCTTCCCCTTCATTGGTTTAATGAGGAAGGAAAAGGAACACTTGTGGTCTTAATCACAACACTTGAGAGGAAAGTAACTTGGCTTTCTAGGAGGTTGAGATGAAGTTGGTGATTTAGTTTATTATATGTTTTGCAGTGCTATGTGCTATTTATATGATAACACAGAAATACTGTGGTAAGTAACGAATAGGTCAGTCAAGCAACACTTGTGCTATATAAAAGTGATAAAGCCTGACTTTATCTAGAAGAAACCTAGCCAAACACTTTAAATAATTTGTTAAAGAAGGCTATAAAGTGAGGGGAGTAAAGGATGCTGGACATATCCCTCCCATAGGGCATGTCCCTATTCGTTTGGAGGTGTTAATGCTAAATGAAATGATAACATGGGCCTCATCGTTATCAATGTGTTGTAAAAGCAGATCAATTCAATCTGGTACTATGGGCAATGCACAACTGACCCCAAGTTCTTCCTTTACTAAGTAAAATGGTTAAGTGAGTTTTGCCCCATTTTATGATTTTTTTTGCTACAGTTGTTAAGTGAATCATTGCAGTTAGTAGCATGGTTGTTAAATGTATCTGGCTTCCCCCATTAACTTTGCTTGTCAGAAGATCACAAAAGGGGATCACATGACCCCAGGACACTGGGGTCATATCATATCATATTCATATCATAAATATGAACCAGTTTCCAGACATCTGAATTTNNNNATCTTGTGATCATGGGAATGCTGCAATGGTCATAAATATGAAAAAGGTTGTAAGTCACTTTTTTCAGTATCTTTGTAAGTTTGACTGGCCACTAAATAAATGGTGGTCTTCTGTATAGCATCTACCTGTACAGCACCTCAAGACGGTTAGATTACATTTTTAAAGGGAAAAATAGTAATGTAAAGAAAAGCTTCAAAGTAACTGCAATATTGGTGCAGTGATCAAAAGCCAAAGATTACTGAAAATAATAGGCAATGATCAAGAATCGTGGAACTCTGTCATAGCTATTTTTTCATTTTATTATAGGAACTCTTAAGTAGACTTGACAAACTTTGTATAAAGTTATAATTTTCCAGTTAATACTGTTCAAAGATTTTCAAATATGTTTGTTTTTTCTCTTAGGAAAGTAGAGATTCCAGGCCCACCCACATCAAAATGCATTCTGTATTGGAAAAGGAAGGTCAAGTCAGAATACATGCGTCTCCGGCAACTCAAAAGACTTCAGGCAAACATGGGAGCTAAGGTAAAGATACACTTTACCTTAAGCAGATTTTTTTTTTCCATAGGCTTTACCTCTGCATGTTGGGATGGACAAAGTCTGACCGAAAGAAACGTCTGCCTTGCAGTTGACTTTCTCTCAGGAAGAGAAGTTTACATTACCTGTAATATATAGATAGATAGACAGATGGACAGAGAGAGAGAGAGAGAGAGAGAGAGAGAGAGACAGACAGACAGACAGACAGACAGACAGACAGTCAGTCAGTCAGTCAGTCAGTCAGTCAGTCAGTCAGTCAGTCAGTCAATCTCTCTTCGGCAAATCCGGAGTCTATATCCATGGAGTTCAGGAAACTCCCTCCAAACTGTATAAACAGCACACTGCTTACCATTTTAGCGATAGCCATTGGTGCCCATATGGAAACTTTTCTCTCTGATGCTCTTTCTCTTCTGCCACTAGTCTTCTCACTACTGTTGATCTGCTATAGATCCATTCTGCCTCCTGAGAAGTATCCAAACAGTGTCATACACACCTCTCGTTTTTTGTTTTTTCTTTTGAGGGTTTCTACAGGAGAAATATGCAACAACATCTTCCATCTGTTTCTGAGGGAGAGGGGGGAAACTTTATTTGGGGATACCTGGAATTCCCCTCAACCCTTACGTTTCACCAGAGTAGTGGGCAGTGGTGTTTCCAGCACAGAGACGAGGCAAATCCCTCTGGCCTAACAGAGGTGAGCCACTGTCTGAATATGTATAGAGCCTTTTTTGCAGTCATCAAAACACTTTAAGGTTACATGACCCAATTATTGGGGAATGGGGGGAGTTAGTAGTAATGAAAGTGGTAAAATTTAATGTCTCTACAGTGCCCCAAATCACACACAAATAAAATGAGGCTACAAAAGTTCAATTCCTGATAATGTGACTACTATGCCTGTTAAAAATATGGGCAGCCTCTCACAGAAAAAGGTTGACTCTGATTAAAAAGAGAACATTAAAAAGCTAAATGTAAAATATCTAGAATATCTATTCCTAGACCAAGCCAAATCCAAAAATGCTAGAGAATTCCTGGAAGCCTGGTACACAGACAAATTAGCCATCAATAGGCACGTAGACATAAACAGCATCTACATACCATTCAAAGGAGATAATCAAAAAGCCAAAAAGAAAACAAAAAGACCAAAACACCTTCTCACCAGCAATCAACACCCAGATGAACACAGATTAATACAAAGACCAACTTTAACTAACTTTAGACCAACAATCAAAAAAGAAACAATACCCCAATCAAGGAATTATTAACTCAGACAAACAATCTAACAGTAAAACACCAAGGAACCATCAACACCACTCCCAGCAATACTGACATGGCAAGCCACTAGAATATAAAATGGGAGCAAACTTCATTTCCTTTCTTTCACTGATGATATTACCTAGTTCGGTAATGAAATTTCTGCAAAAAACAACCAAGTCCACAAAGAAGCATATATCTCTGAGGAAAAAATAAAATCCACTTCCGTATATTTATGGGTACAAAATGACTTACTAAGTCAATATATTTGATGCTGTCATGAGTCAAACAGAAGATAGACTATTGGCATCATTGTGTATTTTGAAATTGAAAAGGATTGATTCTGATTGTACCAGTAGAGAAATGGTATAATTGCAATCTACCTACCTACGTAAGATAGTTAATAGTCAGTAATGCAGGGTTAAAAATGATTTCCTTTTGCTGGGTTCCTGTGGACTGGGATCCCTCTTCCATGATGACAAAAGGTTGATCTGTTTTTTTCTCTTTCCTCTATTCCTGTAGAATTTATTTGTGTCTAACTTCACAAAGATTCAGGAAAAGATAAACATCCTAAACGATGACTGGAAGAAGCTTAGAGTTCAGCCTATTCAGTCAATGAAGCTGGTTGGAGGAAACCCTTTTCTGAAACAGGTGTTGCAGCATATAATGTACTATATTTCCTTTCCTAAGTTCATATTCACACTCCCACACTATAATATCCTTATTTTCCATGTCATTATGAAGTTCCGCATTTACCCAGAGAGAAAGTTTAGATCAGTTATGTAAAGTCATCGGTATGAATAGAAGTTTTTTTTTTCTTTTCAGAATAATAAAAACCATTCAGGATTGTCCAGCAAACAGCAACAGGAAAGGATGACATTCCATGTGCAAAATTAGTACTTTTACTTCCTACCAGTTGCTGCAAGATCCTCTGTAGTAGTCCTTTTGTGCTTTTAATTTCCTGATTCTTGTTATTTTTTTAGTCCTTCTGTTTCCTAAGCTCTACAGTCGATTGATGTGTGTCCTTTGGGAACAGAAGAGAAATAGGCTCAGGGGTTGGGGTGGGCTTAATTGATACATATTTTTCCCAGAATTGTGGGCATACTTGGAACTTTCTAAGTCATACAATTTAATGCCTCTGATCATGTTGAAAATGCCTGTTCGCCAACTGACTGATAATGATTGGTTCTTTCAACTCTATGTTTAGGGATAAGAGCTTGCAAGTTAGAAGGTATGCCAACAAGCAGGCTAAGTCCAGCATTTAATTTGTTATCAGTCATACAATGCTTAATAAAATCCACAGCCAATAAGTCAAATCGAAGGGGCATGTTTATACAAGATATGTCTACCAAAAAATATCCTTAATCTGCTGCTTGAAAGCCTATGAGAAAGGTCCATCTGGACCAAGAAAGTAAAAGAAACAGGACAGGATGAGGTGAAGAACCTGCAAATTATGGAGGAATATGGACTAGGGTCTCCTAAAACGGCTGCAACGTGTTGCTAGATTTATGTGGGAAGAGATAATCTTTAAGATGCTTTAGTAATAAACCATTCTGATTTTCATTGGTAAGTACCCAGTGTGTTACAGTGGGCCTAGAAAATAATATGATTGTTAACTTGATACGACGATGGCCCTATATATCAAATCAGAGCTCCTATCATCTTCTTCCCTCTGAATGTAGTGGGTCATGATGCCCTCTAGCGGAAGCAAGAGAGAAAACATAGTAGAAGATGCCCATCCGATACTAAAGCTTGTCAATGAGGCACATCATATCTGCCTCCTTTAGTACCAAGAATGGATAGAAAATATATTCAGCACAGAGAGACTTTAGAGGGGTGACCTGTATATTACTCCTTCTGATGGGGCACACTTTTGTTCTCCTCCAGTGCACAGTTGAGAGCATCTTCCCCACTTTGAGCACCCAGACTTTGTTCATGCGGACTCTAAACACTGTAGCCCTGGTGCCTATCATGTATTCCTGGTCTCCACTCCAGCAAAACTTCATGGTAGGTAATCAGCTGCTGCTGTAATTCCGAGCTTGAATATGAATATTTTCTTTTGAATCCAGAACATCTTTTAAGTCCTGGTTGGAAGACAGCAGGGTTTCTTCGTGGAGTACTACCCAGTGCAAGAACATCTTCTGCTTTTCGTTTTGAACCTGAAGTACATGGTATTTTTACTAAGGTTTCCACACTTGTTTGTAATTGCCTGTTGGGGTAGAGATAGCACAGTTATTCATCTGATTACAGAAGTGAAATTCCTTGCTTGTCTACATTGTCTCCAGTGTACAAAACATCTGGATTCCAAATGGGAAAAGATGGCATTTTAGAAGCCATGTCTTGCACAGGAGATCTAGGAAGTTCCAGTTTGATTCTGCAAAATGAGTGTGTGCTATAAACAGTCTGCCTTTCTCTAATGGGTCTTTTTCATCCCCGATCCCAGCCTCTGGAAGTTCAGAGCTAGGGAAATGCTCACAATATCAGAATTTATATTCTAACATTTCTGGTGAGGATCTTCTCCATCCCTTCTCAGAAACTTCTTGTCACTGATGAAGTCTGGGGGCTGGTGGGAAGTGGGGGTCTTCAGAAACATGTATTCCAATGATGGTGCATCCATTTTTTTAAAACTTACTGTCATTTTACAAGTACATGAGATTATTAGACTAATAATTGCTCACAATTTTGATGCCTTGCTGCTGGGTCACCCTCAGTCATATCAAAGGGCACAGCATTGGGACAAAGCAATTGATGGGGCTTTTGTTCCACATTAGAAGCATCTTATCTATTGGATTTAGTCAATACTTTTGTGCGTACCAATTGGGCTGCACTCCCTCTTTAGCAATTTTTTGATAGAAATAACAAATTTTCCTTAACTTGGTGAGCTGATATTTGTTGTGTGGGTCATGCTGTCATTCTGTATGGATTTAGCTCCCTCCCCACATAAACTACCTAGTGCAAGATAGGGGGGGGGGAACCCATTCTGAGCCCCCTTCTACAGTAAGCAGGGATAAAGCCAGAGTTTTTCTGTTGCAAATAATCAAGATAAAATTATGTGAGTCATTGCTGCCACCAGAACCTTCTCTAAAGACCACTGATTGAATGGCATGACCTTGCCCTCAAGAGTAAGTGCTCATGAAGAAAGACCTTGTGATGCTGGGGCATACTGCGTCAGCCTTCCCTAATCTAGTTCCCTCCCAGATATGTTGGGCTACAGCTTCGCTCCTCCTCCAGCCAGCAAAAGAGTGCTGTCTAGGAGAAGTCTCCACTGTTCAGTAAGATCATCAGACATCCCTCTGGGTTCTCGTTAAGGTGGGCGTGCAATCTGCCCTTTGCAGGCTCTTCTGGTGAGTGGACAAGGGACAGCCACCTGCCTCCCTCAGGCTGTGTCTGCCCCCGTTTGCAGGTGGAGGATGAAACTGTTTTGTGCAATATCCCTTATATGGGAGATGAAGTAAAAGAGGAGGACGAAACCTTCATCGAGGAGCTCATTAATAACTACGAAGGCAAAGTTCATGGAGAAGAAGGTAAAGCCTACACAGTCTTCCACTGGGGTTGAAGGGCCCCAGATCATGTATAGGGAGGAAATTGGAGGGGAGAATTCTTTCCTTACAAGTCAAATTTATCTTTGTAGGAACACCGTGTTGTTCTTCATGAGGTTGATTTTTTTTCCCCATGCCTAGCTTTCATTTCTTCCTTCCAGAGTTGCTCCCAGGTTCTGTTCTGATCAGTGATGCTGTTTTTCTGGAGTTGGTAGATGCACTAAATCAATATTCTGAGGAAGAAGACGAAGGACACGATATTGTAGAAGGCAAACAAGAAGCTTTGAAGGAAGACCTGCCTGTCACACGGAAGAGGAAACGGCTTACAATGGAAGGTATGTTTCTTTCTTCCTATCCCACCATTTCCTTTCCTATTGGAGCCACATTCATACTGCCATGACTGCAGGTCTTGCTACTAGGTGTTTCTTCCATTTACTATCTTGTATTAGGCAGTATGAATTGGCAAGAAGGGGGCTATAGATTCAGTTCTTGGGTTGTGTTCTTCTCCAGCAGATTTTAATGGAAACATGTTTCAGCTGGATCCTTCAAAGTTCATAGCTCTTCCATTACTCCACCCCCGAAATTATTAAATGAAATGAAGTAACAAAATAACCACAGGTTAACTTTAAGGGCCCCTAAAAGTACAATTCAATTCTTATTCACAATTCCTTTGTGATTTTGCAGAAGCCCCATAAGTATATTCTTGTATTTTGCTGGGGAAATTCTAATGACTGCATAACGATATACACAAGGAAACAGAGAGAAAAACGGCACCTGTTGGAATTTTCTTCAAAAGAGTTTTTCTGTGTTTTACGGTATTGCTTAATTGTCTGATATTTATCTGGTGTGGTTTCTTCCTAATTATCTTCTGAGCCAATCCTATCTTGGAAGGGGAGAAATACTTTAATTCATAAAATATCAGCAGGCTTTCTTGCATGTCTAATGTAGGTAACAAGAAAGGTTCAAAGAAGCAATTTCCAAATGACATGATCTTTACAGCTCTTTCATCAATGTTTCCTGAGAACGGCTATCCCGAAGACATGAAAGAAAGGTAGGAATTACCTAATTCAAGCCAAGTATCATTCTGTTTTTTTAGTCTGGGCATACCGTAGTCTAATTTCCAAGGCGGACATCAGAAATACTGCCTTGAAAAAAAAGTCTTTAGCAGGGTCAGATATACCGTATTTATTCGAGTATAATGCGCAAAATTTTCTACCCAAAAAAGAAATAAAAGTTTGGGTGCGCGTTATAAACGAGGGCTGAGGTGGGTTGACGCACCAATATTTTTATTGATAAACTGGTATATCAATTTTATACCGATTTTTAATCGAAAATTAGGGGTGCGCATTATACACGTGTGCGCGTTATACTCAAATAAATACGGTAGTTAAAACAGAAGGCAACTAAGAAGTCTCAGGACAGTAATGTGGTTTGAGAAGTTAAAAACACCTCAGAAGGAGGCAAAAACAAACTATAATCTAAATGTTGCCCAAAAAAATATTTGGAAATGTTTAATATAGCTTAATATAATAATATAATATATCTCTAGTAATGTTGCTAGTTTCTGGGCAAGATCTATTTAATTTGTACGTGTCTTAATCTTGTGTTTTATATTTTAAATGTTATGTCATATAGTATGCCTTATTTTGTTCGTGATGCTTCTGTTGCAAATAGACAAACAAACTTGCAGTCCAGCTGAAATTTTACCTCAGCAGCGCTTTCTTTGTACAGCTAAACAATTTATGCATTTTGCGTAGCAGAAGAATAGCCCGATGTATAGTTTGATCTGGGATGTTAGTAGATCTGATGATCTTGCATTTGTCTCCCCCTGCTGTCTGCTTTCGATTCTTACGCATTATCCTTTCAAGCCTTCTAACCATGCTGGTTTGCATCTGGTCTTCATAATACCCAATTCCGGTTCATATTTTGCTATGTTGGTTAGCGTTTTGCAGACCCCCAAGATGCTTCCTACCTCAAAGTGTTCAGTTTTATTTGAAGTGGTTTTATTGCTTGAATGGTATGTTAGCTAACATCTGCCTGTGGCCTTCAGGCTATGACGTGATAACTCATTCTCTCTAAAGTAACCATTTTAAGTACCTAAGTACTGTCAGAGTAGTTGCAGTCAGTCTTTCCGTTGTTTGGAGCGACTTTGGAAGGTCCTATATGACTCTAAATGACTCTTCCCCACCTCATTTCTTTAGATACAGGGAGCTGACAGAAGAATCCGACATGAATGTGCTCCCTCCCCAGTGCACCCCAAATATTGATGGGCCAAATGCCAAATCTGTTCAGCGTGAGCAGGCTCTGCATTCCTTTCACACACTTTTTTGCAGACGCTGTTTCAAGTATGACTGTTTCCTCCATCGTAAGTTCCTGATACAATCTCTACCTCTTTCCTGCTCATTCTGTTGCACTGTACAGCATTTTCATGGGAAATGTTCACAGATTCTCCCTGCCTTTTGTATAGATGTATGCATAACAAGATTAATTCCACTTTTCAAGGTTATCCTAGAATGCCCACCTCCATTTACCTTCCCTACTGCATTTTTAAAAAATCTTCTTACCTACCCTCCTATCTAACACAAGCAAGGGTCTTCAAACTTGGAAAGTTTAAGACTTGTGGATTTCAACTCCCAGAATTCTTGAGCTAACATGACTGGAGGAGGAATTCTGGGAGTTGTAGTCCACAAGTCTTAAAGCTGTCAAGTTTGAAGACCCCTGCGCTGAAGTATCCAGAATGGCTTAGATTAGAACAGGGGTTCCCAATCTGTGCGCCGCGGCTCCCGGGGGAGCCGCGACACCGTTGTAAGGGCG
>JAOYMU010000077.1:62552692-62563609 GCA_025802295.1 Psammodynastes pulverulentus
AAGAAGAAACTGCAGGACCAAAATGGAGAAAGAGGATAGGGGGGGGAAAGGGGGGGGGGCAGAGGTAGGGGAAGGGTTACTACTACTTGAGGAAAAATAGATATCATTTTGGCAGCTACCCAGGCACCAATTAAAACTTTTCAAAAGATACAAAACATATCCAGTTGGAATCAGTTGAGGCATTATGGAAGTCCCATAAATGATAACTAAACAGATAACTAAATACAATTATTCCAAACGAAATGGAGGGAGGCAGAAATATCTTTGATTAGACACTTGCCAGTAAGGACTATGTCCAACTGGGAAATACAGCAACACCACAGGATGTGCAAGTTGAACAAGGCGAAGCACCAGGCAGTTCATCACGCCGTGAAAGGTGGAGGCAGAAATCAGACTCCCAGCAAGTGGCACGATTGGCAGTTTGGGTTTGGCCTTGCTAAGAGGCTGCAGCCAGCACCAACAAGTAGAAGATGAATCCCTCAGGCTCCAGTTGGCTATTCTGTTTTGGACTCTTCCAGGATCTGTGGCAAGTTTTGATCTTTCCGAGAGGCAACAGGCTTGGCTGCAGGGAGAGTGGCAGGTTCAGCACTGCCGCTGCCCCTGGTACTCCCCCCGCCACTACTACTTCCACCACTGTTGTAGTCCTGGATAGCCTTTGGCTCATTGGTGTGGTAGGAGCCCTTGTAGCGGTGGTGGTGAAGGTACATCAAGAGCAGGGCTGCTGCCAACAGCAGAAGCAGGAAAAAGATAACTGTGGGGAAGAAAGGCAGAAGTAGGGAAAGAAAGAAAAAAATTAGAATAACTGGGGAGGGGGGGGAAGAAACCAGAGATGGAACCGAACAGGGCTTAATCTAGCCATCTCTGGGCTCTTCCCATAGCTTTCGCTCCCTTTTTATCTTCCACCTCGATAACTCACCTCCAGTAATAACTGCAACCCAGCCATCATCATGGATGTACAAGAAGTCCACTGCAACAAGCATAAAAAAACCCCATACAATTAAAACTAGATTTGATGTACTCCTCCACCTTCACCTCTTTGATCTCATTGGCTCAGTCCCTTCATGGGTGGTCTCTTTTCCCTTCATAAAATCGCCTTAGCCATGAAAGCCAGCCGGATGACCTCGGGCAATCACTCTCTCTCGGCCAACCCACCTCACAGGGTTCTTGCTGTGGGGAAAATAGGAGGAGAGAGGTATATGGCATATATTTGCCACCTTGAATTATTTCCAAATTTTGAGAGCTATCTCCTCTCCTCCTAGCTATCCCACATGCTTTTTCTGCCAAGGCACCTGGAGAGGGGCGGGGTCTGTCTGGCAGGTTCTTCTAGGAGGAAACTCTTTGCCTTCCACATGCAGGATACCTTCCATCTTCAGTCATCCTGCCTGTTATCCCAAGATGAGGCCCATGGTTTTGTTCCTTTCATCTGATGATTGCTACTCTAGGACTCCCTCTCTCCTAGTGTAAAATATCATTGCATCTGTTTGAATGAAGTTCCATACTCAGATGAAAAAATCAGATGTACCCCTTAGTAAAGTCCTTGACTCAAAAAAATAAATAAATGCACACTCTTCATTTTTGGGATTATAGCGTACGCACTCCAGGATAATCTCAAAGGTGCTATTTCAAGGGGCAACTGGGCTTTCTGGTTTTTCTTTGAAGACATTTCGCTTCTCATTCAAGAAGCTTCTTTGGCTCTGGGATGAGAAGCAAAACGTCTTCAAAGAAAAACCAGAAAGTCCAGTTGTCTCTCAAAAAAGCCCCTTTGGGACAACCATGACCTGGATGACTGAGAATCTCCTTAGATACTCCAGGATTGGAACTCAGGCCCAGCATTTTCAAATTTGTCATGTTAAACTGCCTTACCTGGATCTATGTACCACGGGTCAAGCTCAGGAGGCACTTTCATGTAGGTGGAAGGCATAGAGGCACAGTTGGATTCTACCAGCTTTCCATTGATGGTGTAAGGAGTGATGGGATTGTTGCCACTAGAGCGGAATATGGTTTTCAGGGGCACAATGCTGTTGAATTTCACCCCTGAGATGCAACCTACAAAACCCGGTGTATTGTATTTCTGGATTTCAGGATCAATCACTCCTGTCTCTGAGGACAATGAAAGAGAAGAGGACCAGATTAACACTACTTGCTTCATTCTTCTCTTTCCCTTTTATCACACAGAAAAGCCTGAATTGAAGCCAAAGGATGAGGATAGCGAGATAGAAAAAATATGGGGGGGGGGAATCCTTCCCACTTCTACTCTTATAATGAGCACTAGGCCATGTGAAAATGAAAGGCCTATGATAAGGGCTGTGAAGACAGTAGGGGAGGCTGTGATCCCAACCTGGAGAATATGGGGAAATTATTTTATTATCTCTTGGAAGGCAAAGAGGGTGCACATTGTTCAGATTATCCACATGAGCAAAAAACAAGATTCAGTTTAGAATTGGGGAAGAATAAGGTCCTAGAACTTGATTTTTTTTCCTTTTTTTTTTGCCTCTTCTCACAAAATTTTTCAAAGCTTTAGGAAGCTTCTTTTGTAAATCCAATACAGCCAAAATTATCCAGGTCATTCTCTTGGTTTCTTATTTCTATATCTCTTTTAATTGTTTACAATAATATTTACAATAATGACTTAATATTTACAATAATGAGACATCAGGAAAACAAGCTCCCCATTTTTCTGAGCACTTTCCACAGCTTAATGTGACGGATACAATCAATGAAGCACATACTGAGAGGGTTTTTTTTAATGTTCTTTGGCTTTCTGAATTATCCAGAGAGCATCAGCAATAATGTCTTGTGTTGCTTAACCTTTTCTAAAGCCAGCTTGAACATCTGGTATCTGTTTTTCCATTAATCCTTGGATGTTTTAATTTGGATGGCTATTGCATGTGTGGGTATGAAGGTCTAACTAGGTCAGGTGTATATATATGTTGTGTATGTGCATATTCTCTCCCTCCTATTATATCCGGGGGGAGGAATATGTATTGTGCTGCCCTCTGCATCATATAACCAGAAAGTGAGTTGTTACTATCACTGCATTCTACAGGCTCACTCTTTAGCTGCTAGACCATTTTGGTTTCTTTATATTTTTAATTCATACTTTTAATCTGCGCAATAACAAGTTATCCCAGCAACAGATTACAAACATCATCATCATCATCATCATCATCATCATCATCATCATAATCCGCCGCTATATCACGCAGTCCTAGACACTTGGGAAGTGTTCGACTAGTGATTGATGATACAAAATCAAGCATGATTATCTTGTTTGCTGTGTTTACTATTCTATAATAATAATAATAATAATGCTGTGTAAATGTGTGGCAGAGAAAGAGAGAAACAGAATCTGTGCTATAAACATTCGCAGACGTGGCGGCATCTAACCAACTGTGGGAAATCTTGGGGGGGAAAGCTAAATAGGATCAAACCTAGTTAGCACCTGGATAGGAAATCACCAAATAATCTCAGGTTTATTGACTAGATTGGAAAAATGCTAGGAAATTGCAAACATATCCCAGAAAAAGACATTTTGGTGCAGTTATCAGTAAAACCACTATTGTCACAAAGTCTTCGTAGATACAATAGTATTGTCATCATGTACACAAGTAGCTCTCAACTTACAACCATTCGTTTAATGACCGTTTGAAGTTACAACAGCATTCAAAAAGGTGACTTGACCCTTTTTCACACTTATGACTGCTGCAGCATCCCCATGGACATGTGATCAAAATCCAGATGCTTGGCAGAGGACTCATATTTACGATGGTTGCAGGGTCCCGGGATCACGTGATCCCCTTTTTTCAACCTTCTGACAGCAAAGTCAATGGGGAAATCACTTAACAACTGTGTTACTTACTTACCAAATGCAGTGATTCACCTCACAACTGTGGCAAGAAGGCCATAAAATGGCCAAAATTCACTTGACAACACTCTTGCTTAACAACTGAAATGTTTGGCTCAATTGTGGTTGTAAGACAAGGACTACCTGTTCTTTTTTATTTTGTTTGTTTGTTTGTTTGTTTTCTCCATTCTGTTTTGGAACTGATATTGTTTTGCTAAGAGAACACTGCTATCCTACAAAGAAGTTACAGAGGATATGAAACAAGAATACAGAAAAACAAAAAGAAGAAAATAATTCAAATTTGAAGTTGAAGATAAGGATGCACAGTGCTTTAGAAACATAAAAAGAGGTGTAATGTGAGATAGGGATGCCATGAGGGATGGCTAGAAATCCTAAGAAAATGGCAACGGGCCTAGGGGAATCAAGATCGGGCAAGGCCTATTGTTCTTACTCACCCATAAAACGGCCAAGATAGAGTGCCTTGGGAGAATCAAGTTTGCTGTCCACAAAGACAGAGAACTGATTTACCATGAGAGGATAATAATCCAACTAGATGAGACAGAGAGAGAGAAGAAAAAAGATGAAAGATATTAAGAAAATTGTCTAAAATCCAAAAGAGAATTATACGGACTTGTACACAAATGCTTTCAGTTCAAAGGAAACCTATTTCCCACTAAAAAGAGAATATTTTACTGCCCTCTTCTCTTATTTAATCAAGAATTGTAAACCTACCCCATCCTTTTTTTATCACATCCACGTGATGGATAAAAAGCTGTAGATACCTGTGTGTACAAAGTCCGATTGACACGAGTAATATTGATTCTATGTGGCTGCCCATCAGCCACTGAGCGTGTGCTCAAAGTCAAGCTGAAAGGGAAGATCCCCAGTTGATAACGTAGCTGTAAGGTACCTATGAGAAAAACATTAATAGTAGAAGGTGACCAAGAGTTCAGTCCCTGCACCCTTATAGAACACAGAATAACAGAGTTGGAAGGGACCTTGGAGGTCATCTAGCCCAACCCCCTGCTTGAGTAGGAGCCTTTATTCCAAATATTAGCCTCTACCTAGGACTGAATTCACAACCTCCTGATTGTGAGGCAAGAGCTCCACCTTTAGGCCAATACACAAACATGGCAGAGTCAGAGGAAAATCATTACCACTGAGAACACAGAGAAGACAGAATATACTTTCAGTTTATTAAGTGGATTTGTCTACATTTAAGAGGCCAAGAACTTTGCTGAATCTGGCAAAAGATCCACCAAATAGTCCATTTTGCTTCCAACATGTCCCTCAGTACTTTTGGGAAATTAACACAGGACAGAAGTGCAATATCTACACAATTTTTAAAATTATCACTAACAACCACCAATAATTTCTTTCTTAAACATTTCTTCCTTTCTTCTTATCGTATAGCACTGACTTCTACAATAGTGCAAAAATAGCAGTGGCATATTTTGCACAGTTGGTTAACAGTAAAATATGTTCACTTAAGGCATCTTGTTTTCTAACGTTCCAACACTCTTTAAGACAAAATGACCAGAGGAACATATCACTGGAGGACGCTAATATTACTGCACAGTTTCGTCCGTTTAATTTTGAATCTATTTCTTAATGTTTCCTGGGGTGAACACTGCCTTTTTATTGTTTTCATTTACTCAGCTCAGAAAGCTGTTTTAGTAACAGATTTGCCAACAGTTCCTCAAGGAAAGCCATAATAGAAATAAAACAAAAAGTAAACATATGTTTTGGGATGATTACTTTTATTACAAACCACATTTCTTTGGGAGTATTACCAGAAATGCAGATTTCCCCCCCCCCCCCAATTATTTTCTTTTCAGAGAAAATCTATTAAGAAACTGGGGAAACAGTCAAATAGTTTTAGTGTTAAAGGTTGATCATTGGGAGTATCCTGGTGAAATGTTCTTCCCATTAAGTAGGACAATCTGACATTTTTAAGTGACTGCTCTAAATCATCATATGAAAACATTCTGAAAGGTTTGGGGGGAGGCAGTGGGGATAGTGACTCTTACCCAAGATCCTGGAAGATGAGAAAGGACTCCCATCCTTTCTGCTGAGAGGCAGGAAGGGAACGGAAACTAAGTGCAGTGCCAACCTCAAAAGAAGAAGGAGGCATCAACTCCAGAAAGCATCTGGAAGCTATCCAAGTCATGCTTACCATCCTCACGGATCAAAATGGCCATGAAGTCACGGACAAAGGTGCTGACATAGAGAAGGACTGCAGGGGCTGAAGTGGTGCGGAAGTTGAGTCCCACTTCCTCCCCTGTCACATTGTAGCCAGGGAGCGGTTGAAGTGGTTGATGGAGTATGTTGGCAAATTCCTGTACCACAGACAACGGTGTTGTTAGGATATTGTAGCGCACCCACATGCCTTGTTCAAAGTAGGCACCAATGTCTGCCAAGAAACAACAAAATAAGACAACAGTTAAGGGAGGACAAAATCCAAGGCAGGAAAAAACTGTTTTCTTTCCCCCTCCCTTGCTACTCAAGCCATTTTGCAAGCCTTCCCTTTCTTTCTGGCCTTGGTGGCTCTTGGGTTACTTTCCTGCTAGCCCAGTATATCCAAAAGACATCAAGGTGAGGAAAGCTGCTGAAGCAAATTATGCCAGCCCTCCTGCCCTTAGTCCCAGATCTCACCATGATTGCAGAAAGGTCCTTCAAATGCAGAGACTGTACAGTTGCATGTGTAGTGGCTGTAGTGCTCCCAGCAGATGCCATGATTCTGGCATGGTACCAAGGGGTTTCGACAATGCCCAGTGCAGTTTACCAGAACCCCTTCTGTTTCATTGGCTTTTCCCTCCAAGTTTAGGGTCACTCCATTCATGTGCAAACCTCGCAAACACCCCAAGAATGGATGCAAGTTGTATTCGGCAGCTCCTACAGAAGGAGAAATAAATGGCTGTATTTACAAACATAGAAGTCTAACTAGCTTAATCAAGTCTATCTTACTTTACAAACTGCTGCAATAGGTTTCAATGGAACAGTGGATCCTGGGAGTTTCAAAAGACCTGTCTTCTTCTATATAATCCAGTAGCTCTTCGTACAGACTTCATTCACTATTGAAGAATATGTTTTGTATTTCTCCTTACCTACTGTCATCACATATATTGGGTGATTCCAATTCTAAGAACAATGATAGGACATTGGGCTTGCTTTTAAAATGTTCCACCTTTCCCAAATTAAGAAAATGCTTCTGTCCAAAATCCTGCTAAGCATCTGTTATTAGATTGATAAAAGGTGGATCTGGGCCCACTGGAAGGGGGTTTTGGGTCTGATTTACAGAAATGATTTCTGATTCACTGTTAAACATTAATAAGCAGAACAAAATGAATGAACTCTTACTTACTTATTTACTTACTTATTTACTTACTTATTTGTTTATATTTATTTTTATTTTATTTATTTATTTGTCAAGTATGCATTGTATAACAGATATAAGTATAAACGTAATTACATGAAATGGATACAAATAAGAGATAATACAAATAAGAGATAATACAAATAAGAGATAACATTAGGACAGGGATGGTAGACACGTTGGTGCGCTTATGCACGACCCTTATTATTTATTGTTGTTGTTGCTGTTAGTATATTACACTAATATACTCTTGAAATAGAAACACCCAGGACTAATTAGATTTGTAAAAAAGTAAAACTACACTGTACGTGCAATAAAAGGAAATTCCAAGATTCTAAATTCTACATCTAGTACGCCTTGCTTTGCATCAGATTCTGCATGTGCATCTCTGAATATTATTGGCTCTGCTCTCCACAAAGCCTAAAAGTTCCTATCATCCATAAGCAAAACAGAGGTAAATTAATGCTTCAGTTATATTTCTCTAATGGGAAACAGAGAAGAACTTCTCTTTTTAAATAAGTTACATAACAGGCCTAAGCCTTTATGGACCTAGATTGTAATTATCCTCTGCAAAGAAGACCCATGTGTTTTAGTTTAGCTCAAACATATTTTGTTTGCTAGACATTGGAATTTCTTTTCTATTTTGCGGACAATTGAAGGGATAATGGTACAATAATAGGTTGTGTTCAGTTTTATATTGCTTTCAGAGGATTTGGGCTTTGTTAAAAAGTGAACTAAAATAGCCATTTTGGTTCAACTAGAAACTTTGCATTTCTAGTTTGGTACTAGATCTATTGGGTGGAGCACTTAATTATCTACATGCTGTCTAATCTGCTTTAGTTCTTCATAATATAGCCTTGGTTCTTCTGCCCTCTTCTGCTTTACTAGAGCTAGTTCATTCAGTCTTTTTGCTTAGACACCCAAAGATTATGTATTTTATTTATTTAATCAATTAGTTAAAATATTTTTATTTTAATCTGTCTTAAAACACAACTTTGGGTGGTTCACAACAACAAAACCCCAGAACTATTTAAAAAAACATAAAATGATGAACTGTAAAACAGAAACCTGGTGCCTCAGTCATTCCCTTGAGATGTCTTAACAACCTATCAACTCTATCACAGTGCCTGGATAAAAAGCCAGGTCCTGATAGTCTTTCAGAAGACCAAAGGAAGTGGGACTTCCAGATCATCTGTGGAAGGATGGTCCATAAGGAAGGGGCAGTAACAGAAAAGGCAGCTCCCGAGGTTCCACTACAATGGGGTGGGCCTAACCCCCAGGCCGCAGCCTATTCAGTACTGGGTTGCAGAAGTGGCAGGTGATTGTGCTTGTGCTCCATTTGTGTGAGTGCATGCACCCACTGTTTGTGAGGAACCATTGTCTCCCACCATCACCATCACCGCCAGTCCACAAAGCTGGAAATGTTGGAAACGGCCTACCCCCGTGATGGCGAACCTATGGCATGCGTGGCACAGGTGGCACATGGAGCCATCTCTGCGGGCACGAGAGTCGTTGTCCTAGGTCAGTTCCACCCCGTGTGCGCCTCCCTGCCCATGCTGCCCCGCCCCTCCCAGAAGTCTCCACGCAGACTGATTTGGATGCCAGAGTTGGCACAGAGGCTCTAGGAGGGCGAAAAATGGGCCTCCTGGAAGTACTGGGAATCCAGAAACAGGCCATTTCCAGCCTCTGGAGAGCCTCCAGAGGGCTGGGGAAGGCCGTTTTCATGCTCCCAGAGGCTCCAGGAAAGCCTCTGGAGCCTGGGGAGGGCGAAAAACAGGTCTACCTGAAGTCTGGAAATGGACCGTTTTCAACCTCCGGAGGCTTTAGGAAGGCCTTCTAGGCCCAAAACAGGGTGCAGGGAGCATTGCATTATGGGTGTGAGGTCGCGTGCATGCCTGTTTTTAGCACCTGAGGAAAAAATGATTAGTCATCACTGGCCTACCCTTCCATTCTAGTGAGGTGGGCAAATATTCATAGAGAGAGGCAATCCTGCAAATAACCTGATTCTATGCCATGCAGGGCTTTAAAGGTGATAGCCAGCTATTTGAATTGCACCCAAAATAAAAACTGAGAGCTAGTGCAGCTTATACAAGAGAGCTGTACATTCAAATTATTTGCTCCATCACCCACAAATTTATATAATTACATACAATTCATTTACTGAGTAATAGATACTGTCCAGAAACTGGACTCACAACCTGAAATTTGATGTTCTATTAATCAAAAGGTCCTTTATCAAGTTATTATTTTGATTAATCTTCATAACTATTTCACAGGGGTGCTTTAAAAATTTTCTCTCACATACATACGCACATGAACATTCTTACTCACCCACATACAGCAGTTTAGTGAGGTTCAGATGGATAAAACTCTGGGGCGGAGCTGCTCGTATCACCCAAGGAAACCGGTCAACTTGTAGCCGAGCAACTTTGACATTGATCTCTGCTTTCACTTCATGCCACTCATTATCATTGAATGGCATCTCTGAGTGCACTGTTAAATTCTCATCCCCATTTCCAATATTATAAGCAAAGACCAAGTCTTGAGAAGCTAGGAAAAAGTGAGAGAATTGAAGAGTTACAGAAACATTTCAAGTCTGCCCAAAAAGAAATCTCTGCTGATTCAGATATTTATGCCAATGCATGAAAGCCAATATATTGACGAATATCTTAGAGGCCTATAGCAGGGGTCCTCAAACTTGGCAACTTTAAGACTTGTGGACTTCAACTTCCAGAATTCTCCAGCCAGCATAGCTTAAAGTCTTAAAGTTGCCAAGTTTGGAGACCTCTGGTCTATAGAGAAATGTCTTAGGACATTCCATAAGTGCAACTCCCTTTGTTCCTATAGTTTTTAGCCAGGCCTTAGAGCTGTAATAAAATTGAATTGAATTGTTCCTATATCCCTAATCTCTCTCACTGCATAATAAACCACTAAGAACATTACAGAGAATCTCCTATTTCAACAACTGACCTTATTATCAGTGTCATTAACCCACATTAAGGCAAAAAAACAACTAGAGACAGCTTTACCAGCCTTTATGTTAAATACAAGTTGGAGAAGGCTTGTTCTTTGATTTCCTGCCAGCCCACATGCTAATGACTAGCAACACTATTATAAATATGCCAGCAAGACTCTTGGGAGTTGCAGTCTCAATGACCTAGTCAATTAAGTCCATGGACTAATAAATGATGTGTTAAATATATTGTGTTAAAAGCAATGCCCCATTGGATCCTAAATTCCATACTGTTGAGCTCCATGCGGATATAGTTCATCGGGCCCACATTCTCCAGGAAAGTGCCTGTCGGTGCAGAAGTCTTGAAGAAGAAACTGATATCCAGGCTGTAGTTGACCTTGAAGGTAGGAAAAAGCAATGCTGCTCCCCTGATGAAGGATACTGTATTCCAGGAGTTGCCTGCAAATCGTGAAAAAAATATAATGAGAAAAATTTTATTCTACTGTATTTTAGACTCAGTTGACAATTTGGTTAAGGGACATGTATGTATGTATGTATGTATGTATGTATGTATGTATGTATGTATGGTATGTATAAAAATGTATATGACTGCTCAGCTCACTCCAGGTGGCTTAAAGGATAAAAACCTAATACAAAATAAAAAAGTAATACCCTCCATCCAGTGGTGGGATTCAGTCAGGATGGCCCGGTTCAGCCGAACAGGTAGTAAAAATTCTGGCTGGC
>JAOYMU010000077.1:62646627-62659008 GCA_025802295.1 Psammodynastes pulverulentus
GCCTCTCTCATCTTTTTAAGTGGGAGAACTTGCACAATTGGTGGCTGACTAAATACTTTTTTGCCCCACTGTAGATAGATAGATAGATAGATAGATAGATAGATAGATAGATAGATAGATAGATAGATAGATATAGAGATAACTGTAGATAGCTAGAAAGACAGATAGACAGACAGATACACACAGAGACGGACTTGTCCACCCTCAAATCACAAACCAGATGCTTCTGAGATGAATTCTAAACCAGACTGTAGCTGCCTCTGAGTTGTGACTGTGACAGTTTAAAACACAGACCATGAGTAGTCATAAATTCCCAAGCAATGTGGTTGCATGTGATTATGCAACCTAGGTATGTAGGTTGAAATTCCTTAGCACAAAGAGCCTGGGGAAGTAAATTATCAACATAGTAATGAAGTTGAGCATCTTGGAAAGGAGCTATTTAGGCAGCAAGGGAGGCAACAGTCTAGCAAAACTCCCAGATTCTAATGGAACTGTGTGAATAATCTTGGGGAACGAGGGGAAAGGATCCTGCCTAGGAAACCATCAGACACAAGAGGCAGAGATCCCAGTGGCTTAGTTGTCAGAGAAAGAAACTTAGAAAGGATCCTCCCGAATGGATCAAGCAGTTAAAAGTGGCAACAGGAAGTCTGTACTTCAGACTTCTACGATTCTGTTAATGTACCCTTACAATAAGGTAGAATTAGTTCATCTAGTCATGTTTCCTGTCTGATTTAGCTGGGAGAACCGACACAGATTGTTCCCCTCACCCAGCACATATAGAATCTTAATCTTGCAATCTGTGAAACAAACAGCAGGTCATCCATCATATTTTCATGGAATATTAGCATCAGCGATCCCGTCCTGCTCTGGTGTTGAGGTTAATGCACCACTTAAACCTAACTAGGCAGATGTTGGACAGAGAAACCCGCTTTCCATATTTAACCAAGCCTTAATAAGTTGTTGCAGAGCTTTCTGTTCCTTCAGCACTAATTATAGAAGACCATCCTTGCCAGCAGAGCTTTCTGCTCCTTCAGATTTACCACTCATTGGGCCCAGCCAAGTCCAAGGCCACTGCAATCTCTTTTTATTGCAACAAATTGATCCCTAGCTTCTATTCTATTTTCCTCTGTGTGTCACAACTACAATCCTCATTTTTTTCCACACCCTTAATTTGCCTAGCTCCTTGACCCCTATCACTCTCCAACTCCAACAATCTTAATAATAGTGATCCCTAACCTACTACTACCTAACTGATAGAGAAGACTGGACTAACCTATCTCAACCAGATTGTCAAGGCCTATATATATGAAGAAAAAAAATCCTGGCACGGCCTACAAGTGGAAGCAAATGTGCTATACCTTTATATCCTGTGTCCACAACTCAGGCTAAACACACCTAATTTCACCGAGATGCTGCGTGACCCAACTTGTGAGCCAGGGCAAGCTCAAGCATGTTTGGCATCTGCTAAACTTTAAAGGTGGAAACTGCTAGATTCAGAAGTTTGAATAATGCCGGGCTTCTAGTATGAATATGGCAATGTTATTTCTCAAATTGTTGTGCTCTGACAGCCTTTTATGTTTTTATTTAAAGATTCAAAATGAATTGTTCCCTTCTTCCCCATCTCCTGCTCTCTTCATCACCATCTTTGAGTTATAACCTGTATTAATTGTACTTTTATAGTGATTTTCTGCATTTATATAGATTTAGATATAAATGATTTTATTTTGATGTTGTAAACCACCTAGGGTCACTTTGCAGAGAGATGCAAGGCAAATTTAATAAATAAAATGAGAAATGTGAACATTGATGCTTTATCTCAAATTTGTGCACAATATTATTTCTGTGGAAATTATATTCTATCTACCAGTAGAAGTATTGGCAATGAAGTTACAATTTTTCAAATTCTAAAAACATAAGGAGTGATAAAGGGGGAAAGACAGAACAAAATTTCTGAGTAGAAATTGTCTATTTAAAGATAGATGAGGTTATGCAATGCTAAAGGTACAGGTAAAAATAAATATTTGAATTATGGGGATATTTTAGCATTTCATCTCTAGTCCAGAATAATGATATTAGTTAAAAAAAAAAAACTTCAGTAGATGGTTTCCAGGGAGAGGGATGGTAATTGCAAGGCTAAATACTGATCAAATGAAAGAATTTTTCTGAAGCATAATTACTTCTACAGAGCCTTTAGAATCAGGTGTTTTAGATTAACTTTCTTGGATTCAAATTTTTTTATTACAGGTTCTGTGGGCATGGCTTGGTGGGTGTGACATGGCTTGGTGGGCGTGGCAGGGGAAGGATACTGTAAAATCTCCATTCTCACCCCACTCCAAGGGAAGGATATTGCAAAATCCCCATTCTCTCCCCACTCCTGGGGGAAGGTTAGTGCAAAATCCCATTCTCTCCCAACCCCACTAACCTACTTTCCAGCTCTGTTCTCCTGTGCAGGGCAACAAAAGAAGACAGCCGATCAGCTGGGATTCAGGAGGCAGAGAATAGATGGGGGCGGGGCCAGTCAAAGGTGGTATTTGCCGGTTCTTCGAACTACTCAAAATTTCTGCTACTGGTTCTCTAGAACTGGTCAGAACCTGCTGAATACCACCTCTGTTACAGACCCAATTTTAAGAATCTATTTGGCCATGACTATTTAATCTGGATTGTTGTCTCTTCCCATAATTGAACAGCGTCCCAGATATGAATCAAAAAAGTGTATCTATGTGTCAGAGTGAGAGAGGGAGATATAATGTGAGAGAGAGAGAGAGAGAGAGAGAGAGAGAGAGAGAGAGAGAGAGATTAAGCTATTAGGAAAGTAGGTAATTTTTTTTTTGTTCTTCCCTCCCTTGAAGCAGCCATGTGGAGTGGGATGTTTGGTTTTGAGTTTGGTGCTGCAAGAGTATGGTAAGTTTTATTTCTCTTCCATTCCTTTCTGGGGTGAAGTCATACTTTCTTTAAAGCTATCTCAATTTGTCTGCTGGAACTTCTGTGGAATCTTCTGGAGCTGCTCCTTAATTGGGGAAATCATGGAATTAATCATCCTCTGACAACTCCACAGTTTAAGTCACAGGTGTCAAACTCAAGGCCTGTGGGCCAAATGTGGCCCGCCACGTCATTTTACGTGGCCCGCGAGAGCTGCAAAGTTCCAATTGTCTTTAGGACATTTGGTTACATTTATACTTACAGTTACATGTGGCCCTTTGAGGACAACCATTACGGTGATGTGACTCTCGGTCACTTGGTTTAAGTAAATCCCTTACAGCTGCTGAAGACTACCTTCTATCTTCAAATATTCTAAGATGTTTCAGATCAATGTAAAGAGTAAACCTACATTTGTTTTAGATAAATCTAGACAGTAAACCTATACTGTTTTAAAACTGTGCTGTTTCACTTTTTAAAAGCACACAGTATTTGTGGTATAATGGAAAGAAGTTGAAAAGTTTGAATGTTTTTCAGTTTAAAAATACTTGCTTATTATCCGGCAGAGAAAAAAAGATTTGCGGAAGAGAGCTCTACAGAGCTATCCATAACCAAATACAAAATCAACAAGGAGATAAGCTGGACAGAATGTCACTTTCAGAAACTGCAAATCTCATTATTCAAAAATAACTAAGAAGAAACAAGAGTTAACAGCAGAACAAAAAGCTGCAAAAGCCCCTAAACCCATCCAGTCCACATCCTGTTTCCCACAATGACTAACCAGAAGGGAAGCTCCAAGTCAGGTCATGAAGCATGCAAACACACACACACACACACACACACACACAGAGGAATCTATGGATGCTCCCTTCTACTTAATAATACACTGACTATGAATATGCAGGCTCGGTGCATGTGATAATTCAACTATGATCTTTGGTTACTGAGAGATATAACCTACATATGTTGTAAGTTCCTAACTCCAATTTCCAAAATGATTATTTCAGGTCAAAGTGACAAATTGCAAATATTAATAAAATTGTATATAATCTGGGGAAGAGGATAACATGAGGTGAATGCATATTTGGTTTATGGATTAGTAGCTGAAAGCATAGTACGAATACTGCCAGAGCAGTATTCCTGGAGTTGAAATCCACAGACTTTAAGTTGTACTGGACTAGAGTCTCCAGAAAGCCTTATTGGTAAATGAATTGGTACATTTGCCTTTCAATACAAAATGAGTTTCAGCTTCATTGCCCCATTGTAAAAAAATATTGGCAACTGCAAGCACAGGCCTTCAGCCCTGCAATGAAATAATACCTGGATTTAAACAGTATTATTTTTAAATTTAAATTAACCTATCTACCTGATATTGCTACTAACCTAGCAATCCAGAATCCATAAATGTGCTAGTTCCAGTCATTCAGAGAAGAAATAAAAACTGTTTCTTCAAAATAATTGTTTTTCACATACATTGGATATCACACTCTTGATTTTGTTTCAAAGTCACCTGGAAGCCAAGGTCTTTTCTACAGTACTGATTCCTATCCGAAAGTACTTCAACTTATTAGCACCATTCTCATGTTATCTTAACTTAGGTCACTTAATCGAATTTCTTGGAATTGCAGGACAGAGCTATTACCACTGTACTAGATCAGCAGTGATTCTCACAAACGCTAGTCGAAAATATAATTGGCCAGTCTAAGTATCAGTAGATGGTGCAGAGAGCCCCAATAATTTAAGAATGATGCTTTTTATTGTCCCGGATTTCCTGCTGCTCTTCAAAGTTTCAGAGCTCTTGGTACGCCTTCCCACTCCCGCTTTCCATTCTCCGGGAAATAAATACTACACCATCCTGTTCCAGTGACGCTTTGGGTACACATTTTATGCTTTTCATGAAGCATTTCAATGTTGGCAACCAATCGCAGCTCCGTTTCCAGCCAAGGGAACGAGAAAACAGAACTCTCCCGGACCGACCGGCCGTCCCTTCCACGCCAAGTCAACCCACGTGATGAAACATACCGCCGCCCGCCCACCCCACCCGGAAAGGGTGGCACTTTCTTGGGCAACCGGCAGGGCCTTGCCGTGACGCGCCCCTCCCCCGCTCCTGGACTGGGGCGGGGAGAGCGGTTGCGGGGCAAGAGCCCGGTTAAGCAAGCGGAGCAGACGGCTAGGTCAAGGCGCCAAAAGGTTCCATTCGCTTTCTCTAAGCGTGCCCTGGGCGCCTCAACCAACCCAGCCCAATCCTTCCTTCCTTTCCTTCCTTCCTTCCTTCCTGCCCTGCTTTTACTGCGCAGACCCAAGCTACGGATGCCGTTCCCCGGCGGCTTATGGTGGCTGCTGTGCTGCAGGCAAGGCTTCACCTTGCTGCGACGTGACTACTGTGAAGCGAGCAAAGAGGTGGCCAGTGAAGAAGAAGTTGAATCATTTGAATTACGCAGGCAAGGCGATGAGGTGAGCTGTGCGCGGGCAGGAGCAACCTCAGAACTTCGTTCCATTCTTTTGGGAGAATGGAACGAAGAGAGCTAGAAAGAAAAACTTATCATTTTTGTGGTCAGGGAAGAAAATGCTTGCCTCGATGCGTTTCACACCCCTTTTCTGGGGACGCAAAAAATCTTATGTAAATACTAAGGATAATAAAAAGAGAGTAAAGTGGCCCTTGGAAATTTTTTCGGTTTGGAAGGTCTTCTGATATACTAAGTATTAACTTAGAACGTGCTCACTGACTGGATCCAGTCAGATTAAATGCAGGCCAACATTCTTCTTGGATTGCTTTATTTTAAAGAGTTGCAAAGGAACATGCCTTGGTGTTGCCTTTCTAGCCTCATATCCTTCAAATGTACCGGCATTACAGGACAGCTGTCATTAATAAAATAACTTCATATGTTCAGATTCATTGTTGGAAGAAATGTTGTTATTCTAATGGAGGAATTTTACCTTTTTTATTGTTGCTGGTTCAGTTCTCATCCTTTCTTTTCTCTTCTACTCTGATTGATTTTCTAACTGTTAATCCACAAGGATTTTATTATATCTCTGTAGCTAACTGCCTTCCTTTTAATGTATATAATAGATAAATTGAGAATTTTAAGTGCCAAAATCAGGTTTGGATTAGCCATGAATAGATTTATCTGCAAGTATCTGCAGTACATTCTCCATTTTCAAACTTCTGTAGATAAATCAAATTAACCTCTAAATGGGGGACCTGTGAGCTTCTAGGTGTTGCTATATGGTAACTCCCATCACCCATCAAAATAAACTATGCTGACTAAAGCTGTTACACCAGCAAAATCTGGAGGGTACATGTTCTTCACCTTTTATTTAATCCAATTGCAGGAGTAGTATGCTGACCCAGGTGAGCAGAAAAATTAATGTTTCCTCATATTTATGCAATGCGTGTGCCATGACTTCTTATATAGGACAAGCTGTTGTCTTGGATGCCTGGAATTTCTTCCTTGTTTCCTTTTAATTACGACAGAGGGTCAAAGAGCTTGGCCTCAAAGTGATGGAGAGCAGGGTTGAGTGTCGATTGGCATGAACAGCTAGCATATACAGAGCCCATCAAAATGTTGCCAAAGTGTTCATAGTAAGGCCTTCAGGTCTCTCACCCCATAGTTTGTTCTGCTGTTCTTTTCCCCCTAAGAAGCAGAAAGAAGGTTCCTCTGCCATCGCCATTTGAATCAGGTCATTCCCTTCAGAAAAAGTAGCCAAGTTAGCTACAAGATGAACTGTTTCTTCCATTCTTATTTACCAACTGTCTGCACAGGTATGCAAATAAGGACTTCTTGCACTCTTTAAAGCAGTCACATCTTTTTCTAGAGTTCTTTTCTAGAGTTACAAACAACTGCTATATTTGCACTCTGCTCCAAACTGGATGTTGGGAATCAAATACGGAGCACATAACAGCTCTGTGTATTTCAAGAAATTACATTCAGGTTATCTTGGCTACTGCAAGAGGCAGTTAGATTTTCATAGATACTTTCTATCTACTGAACATAATATTGGCTTTACTGCATATCTAAAATCTTTTTCATACCAATCAACTTCAGATTGATGAGCTGTAGTTCAAATGAAACTATGTTTTAAAGGCATGATGATGCCTATACTAGGGCAGAAAAATTTCAGCCCCCAAGGAAATCTTTCCTTTGTCTGTATAATCTTTTTCATGGCGTCACTTCTTGGCACAGTAAAAAGGCTAAGCTGTCCTCTCTGACAAAACTAAATTGAGGTGTGGGTGACTGGCTGGAGGCCTGGCTAGTTTTAAATCCCAAGGGATGTTAAAAAATTTCAGTTTAATTCAGAGCTCAGATATGCTGGATACATTTTCTTTTCCTGGAGTTTCTCTTTCAAGCTTTCTTTCTTAGGTAAAAAACTCACCGTCAAGCTGAACGAGATAACATGTTGAGGCAGTTCAGTATAGCTGCTAGAAGAAACTGGCCTAGAGTTCCTTTGTTTTCTACCAATCTATTAGAACTCCAAAGGTGGAAAAAAAAGAAACCACCTGGTTTTCAGAGGATCATCTGTCCGGTGGGTAATAACCTTGACTGTCCCCCCCCCTACATTTAGCTGCATAACAGATTTGTACCTTTTTACTTTCCTCCTCATTCCCCAATCACCGATTAAGAGAAATCTTGAAACTATATTTTGATGGCAAGTTGGGGATGGGGAGACAAAGATGCCCTGTGCTAAAAGTATGTTACAGGGAAGTGCCAAGTGGGAGAGGGGATATTTGGGTGGATGTTATTTTTGGAGCATTTCCTCAACCCCACATTGTCTTGCAGTAGACGAGGAGCATCTGCTACATAACCCTTCTGAGCAAGAACATGGAAGCATATGCGATCAATTAAAGGAAAAGGATAACGAATGTTCCAAATCTAATCTATACCCACCACAACAATAGGATTATTCTGAGAACTGAGAATCTTGACACGGTCCATATTAGGGTTAAAATGAGGAGTAATTCTGGATAAGCTCCCAATCCATCCTCCTATTTCCAAATGATCAAATAAAAAGTTCTGGGAAACAACAGCCCTCCTTTGCTCTTCCTTGATATGAAAAGGGAAAGAGTGCCTTTGAAACTACCATTTTGATTTTGCTCTAAGACCCCGTGAAAAGACTCCCCCCCCCCTGCAATAAATTGCTCTGTTTTAAAACAAATGACTGGCTGAGGGTTACAGGAATAATATCCAGAGTGTGTGGTAAATGCCAAGTTAAAGAAAACTAATTTTAAATCCATGGCTACTGCATTTTCTGGTAATATGCTGAATTAAATATGCAATAATTTAAAAATCTCTTTTTTTTTTTTTGCTACTTCTGAATCTTCTGCAAACTTAATAAAAAGATTCTGAATATTTCTCCCTCCATATCATGGTTATTATATAAACCTCTATGACTATCCCGCTGCTATCTTTTTTGACCTCTAAATTATATGCTCATACTGTCTGCAGATTTTTGCATGAAGTTACTAGGATCTTCTGGTAAATGGAAACTTATCATTTGTCAAGTTGGGGAGATCAGAAACTGAAGTCGTTGTGCAGTAGTTGTCAACTAGGCGTGCTGAAGTATCGCCTATTCAGAGGGCATTTGCCATGCTTGAGATAAGATAGATCATTGGCTCAACCCCCCCCCCCCCCTTTAATCAGAAAACAGAAACTTGGAAATACATCCACGTGTATATACTATTTCAACCAATACTAATTGCTTAAAAGGGCAGCTTTTATTTTTTTGTATTTTGGAAGCTATTGTACTCTTGGAAAATTTCTTCCTGCCATTGTTTCCATTGTAGAAAGTCAATACTCTTATCAATCTTTAACATTTGAGGTTTTGATCAAGCATTCCCTTTCAGTAGTTTTTATTTAAGTTTTATGTTCTAACTGTGTGATATAATCAGAGGAACTTTTTCCATGATAAATATAAGTTCTTTGATTTTACAGCCCATAGAATTCTACTAGACAGTTCTACCAAGCAAAATTTGTGCTATGGTATTGCATTTGATCAAATACAATTATGTAAACGTAGCCTTTATCTAGACTCAGGAGCAACTTTCCCACTTGAACTCCTTGTTCTATATTTATTGATAGTTTTCCTCACAACTATTTTTTTAAAAAATATATTCTTCTCAGTATTCCACATATGGTCTTTATTTAAATTTAAATGTATCATTTTCATTCTACTTTTCCTGTGCAAGGGTGTGAAGGATGTGTGCTTGTGTTTGTATTTTATTTTTATAGTCATAATGTACACTGAAGATGGCATTTAATTTCATTGTACGAGGTGCAATGACAGTAAAGTAAACTATAAACTATAAAATTCCAAATAAGGGGAATATTGATTTGAGAGTGAAAGATGTCTATTTTAATTTCCTGCTCATTTAAAAAAAATCCTTAGAATGACTGGTTTTTCAACAGAAGTCCTGGTTCAAGAGAACTTATGGTACTTTAAAAATAAACATTTTTTCACCATAAGTCTTTATTACCAATAAACAATTTTTATGCTGGATTACTAAAACCTCTGCCATGGGTATTTGGATAAGCTGCTCTGAATTTTATAAATTAGAATTCATAACTGTAATAGAATGGCTAAGCCGGTGAGGAGGCTTTACTATTCTTCCCCTTAAGCCCTTTTGTCTCCACATCTCCTATTTTGAGATATCAGCTTGTTTAGTTCCTGCTGTCACCACTTTTTTTTCTCTGGAACTTCACCTGTTATGTTTCCCCCGAACCTTGTTGTATGAAAGAAGTAGGGCTCTCACAATCTGTGCTGCCTTTCTGGCGAGTGAATGATAAAAATACAAGAAAGCAGCATAATTTCATAGCACAAGCTCCTGCTCATGTAAAGGTTTGTGTGTAAATAAGATTCATCCCTTCTTCCTTCTTTGAGGCCAATCCCATTAAATACAAACAAAATCAAATTTAACTTTTTTTTTATGAGAAATACAGCACACGTACTCTTTTTAACTTAAAATATAAAAATGCATTTGTTAAAGATAAATAACAGCAGATACCAATGCTATGGTCCCCAATTTAAAAGTTACAAAGAAAATAAAGTGCTCCTAGTAAACCATCAACCGAGTTGTTACAAATATCCTTTTCTAGCTATTTTTTGGTGTGGTACTAAGTCAAGCCTGATGTTCCCACTACAAATAAGGAAGCTGAATGTGTAACATCAGCCATTTGTCCAAGTCAGGCTGGGCATGATATTTATTTTATTTATAATCTGTATGCAACCAAGAGTCATGCCTTGAAAGTTGGATTGTATGTCAGAGCCTGAGAAAATGTGTATTGTATATCTGAGCTGGCAGCTTGTGCAGGCGACAGTCCCAAACAATAAATATACTTCTATCAGGCAGGTATCTTCATTTAGGTAAGAACTGGGCAAGGCTGTTTTACCAGTGGGCAATGAGCATTATCTGTTTATTATTTTCATCGTTGTTGAGGGAACCACACATAGAGGAAGAGTTTAAAGTAAATAATGGCAGTGGCAAGAATGAGGGAGCTACTCTGCAAATGGTCAGACTTTTCCTCATCCACTCTTTTCCTACCACACATTGTTAGCTCTGAGTGTCTCAGAGGTATGATCCATATCATTCATTGTTTTAATGAAAATCTGTAGAGCATCCTAAAGATTTGAAGTTTCATATTTCTCTTTTTAATTGATGGGAAATGAATTCTAGATAAGTTAGTGTACATTTCTGACAGAAGCTTTTTTAGAGATAAAATGTCTGGCAACCAGCCGCAGCAGAAAGGATAGCGAGTAATTGAAGGAAGGATATATTTCAACCCTCGTATTCTGCAAATTGTAAGAACAATGTTGAGGAGTCAGAATATGACCAAATTTTAATAGGATATAATGCTATACTCTGTCTTTGATTCACTCTGTTATAAAACTGAAGAATTGTAAAGTTGTACATGTTTAACATTACTGAAATATCAAATTTGTTTTGGTCCACTTACAAATTGCAAATTCAGTAATTAATTCAAACAAAGCTATCCTGTTGCAAAGTTAATCCTATGAATGTTTGGATATGCTTTGCTTTTTTTCAATGTCTTTTCCACTCATGATAATAAAAGACATTTACATCATGCCTGTTTTCAGAAATGCATCTTTCTATTCGTCCTCAGTCTTTTTTTTCCTACTTTCCCTCCCTACACGTGCAGGTAATTGTCAACAGTAATGCATGCCATTCTTTCTCATCTAGAATGAAAATACTGAAAATCAGTTAGATGGTATTAACAATTACAAGCTCTGTGGTGTCTCAGTGTTCTGGGGAACTGGAACATGAGAATTGTGGCTGAGAAATGTGAAAAGCACTATATAACTGCAAAAAACTAGGTTTCAAGCAAGAACATCATGTGAGAGTATAAAATGTTTTATAGTCCTTGCTAAGTACCTCAGACATAATTTAAACCATATTTTAGAGTTTATAATCCAGCCATATCTGCAGTCCAGAATACAATTTTTAGAAGTGAATTATGAAGGGAAAATTAATTTTTGCAATTGTTTCCTAGATACTTTTATTTTTTTCAGTTCTGATGTTGCTTAATCTTTCCATGCTCTGTTAATGGTTGCTAGTCTCCCTGCCTTACAGGATCATGGTGATCTATGCCAACTTGGGCCAAGTTACAACAGGTGTTAAAATGCCACAGGACAGTTGGTGTCCTGTCCATTACTCAATACCTGTTGCAGTAGCTCCCTACTTTTCGCTATTCAGTTTGACTTTATATATAGTCTCTCTCTCTCTCCCCCCACCCCCTCTCTCTTGTTCTCTTGTACTCTCTATCTCTCCCTCCTTCCCTCCCCTCTCTCCTTCTCTCCCTTCCCTGCAGCTGAGATTTTTATTTGGGGCACCTTTGTGGGGACTGTGTCTAGACTGTACAAAGTTTTAGATCCTACAGTTCCACCAAACTCTCACAACTGCATCTCAATCTTGCTTACAATTTTTGCCAACATTAGGGAATTTGCATGAATTAGGTGCCTGAGACTATAGTTTCCTGTCTTCTGTTAGGACTTGTCTGCTCCTTCACCCTCTCCCCTTGCGGGGGAAGGGAGCTTTGGCTACAATAGGACTTTTGGGGGGGGGGCTGTATCTTACCCAACAGAATGCTTGTGCAATTCTGAAGAGACACCGAGGTCGGCTGAGGATACAGGAACTTGTTCAGCTGCTGCAGCTTGCAGGATGTGAGAAGGTTGATTAGCCAGACTCTGGCTTGGGAGGGGCAATAGTGCAGACTAGGCAGCCTGGGAAAGCAGCAAATTAATAATTTACTTCCTTGAAGGGTTGGGAGGCATCCTGCCTGTATGAATATTATTTATGCATTCCCATTTTCTGTTTAAATAGTCTCTTACTTTTGAATATATAAATTATGAAATTGCAGGATAACATTATCTACCATAAAACCTCTATTTGAACGCCATGGCGCTCTATTTTTCAACCCTTCCGCCGAGGTGGTGCTCAAATAGAGGTGGCGT
>JAOYMU010000077.1:62660695-62672043 GCA_025802295.1 Psammodynastes pulverulentus
CCCCCCCCCCCCCCCCCCCCCCCCCCCCCCCCCCCCCCCCCCCCCCCCCCCCCCCCCCCCCCCCCCCCCCCCAAGACTTGGGAATTATACCCCAATATGAGAATAGAAGTGTACAGAAGTGAGAATCCATTGAGAAAGCACCTGAAAGTTTTCCAAAACTTTTCAGGCTATCTTAGGAAAACTATGTGTGTTGGTAATACAGTGCTGCTGTTATAACTTAAAATCTATGTGATCTATCAAATGAAAATTCATAGATTGGTATAGATAACCCAGCAAATTGGGGTTTTGGGTATGGGGGTGGATGGCAAATCTGAAAGAGATGGGTCTACTCTTAAGGAAAAACCTATCAGTCTTCTTTCATTTGTATTAATGTAGGTCTGACTGATGTCTATTGTTTCTTCTCTGTTTGCTGCCTTCAGGTCTTTGCCAGTGACTGAAGAGACATACAGTCTTATCACAGAGAACTGTGGAAGGATGCAACATGAACCTGATGCTATTGTGAAAGGTGAGAACTTAGATTTGTTTCTCTCCTCTCCTCCCCTCCCCTCCCCTTTTAAATTAAAAAAAATCTAATCTAATGATCTTAAATCTGAAGGAACTCAGCTTTTTTTCATCTTCCAGGTTGGCTGCAGAGAGAGGTCCGAGGAGGTATTAAAACTCCCTGGTTGCGTCCTCGCAAATACTGGTTTGTGTTGACAGAGGATTCCCTAGACTACTACAGTGGGTGTGAAGTGACCGCCCAACGCCTTGGGTCCCTTGTTCTCACCAGCCTCTGCTCTGTGCTGTGGCCTGACAAGCAAACCTATAAGGAGACAGGTAAAGATTGCCTGCTCTTGCATGGTTAAAGAATTTTGTGCTCAGCTTTCATACTATTGTAGTTTCTTTGTAGCAACAGGAATGAATGATTTCAGCAAAGGTTTGATTTTTGAGTTTTCTTACCGTGCTGTGGTCAGCCACTAAGATGTCAATTGTCCATAGATTTATTTAAGAAGAATTTTTAATTTTTACCCCTTTTTGCATAGTGAAAATATAATCCACTCATTTTAAGAAAGTAGGCCAAATTTCCTTATACTTATCTATGATTATCTTCATGCTAATTATATATGAGTATTTCTCTCTCCCATTCCTGCAGGCTACTGGGCAGTGACAGTTTTTGGCAGAAAGCACTGCTACCGACTCTATACAGAACACTTAAATGAAGCTGTACACTGGGTTTGTGCTTTGCAGAAGGTTATCATCAGCAAGACCCCTTTGCAGACCCCCACACAACTGCTCATGCGTGACATTGAGGTGAGGAACCAAATGAGCACAAGTACATGTCATTGGGAGTACAAATGGGGGCATGGTTAACTAGCAACAGGAATCTGGGAGAGAATTTTGGCAGGAATAGGCAAGGGAAACATGCAATGATTTTTCTCTGAAGTGGGGACAGAAAAAGATAACCACATACAATGTTTTGAGTGGGCCAGGAACTCAGTCCTTTGTGGTTAAATTAATAACTTTGATTTCAATGTCATTTTAAGTGCATCAAAATATGTTGACGTTTACTTTTTAAAACCACATGGCAGTGAACAGATCTTGTTGAATATTCATTAAATTAAATTTCAGTAAGTTATTTGTAAGTGTAAAGATACAGGTAGTCCTCAACTTAAGGCCACAATTGAGCCCAATATTTCTGTTGCTAAGCAAGACAGTTGCTAAGTGAGTTTTGTCCCATTTTATAACCTTTTTGCCACAGTTGTTAAGTGAATCACTTCAGTTGTTAGTAACAGTAGTTAACAGTAGTTAAGTCAATCTGGCTTCCCCATTAACTTTGCTTGACAGAAACTTGCAAAGGTAATCATATGACCTTGGGACACTGCAAATGTCATAAATATGAACCAATCACCAAGTGTCTCAATTTTGATCACATGACCACGTGGATGCTGCAATGACCATTAAAATGAAAAACAGTCATAAGTCACTTTTTTAGTTCTGTTGTAACTTTGAATAGTCACTAAATGAATAAATTGAGGATTACTTGTATTTCTGTTATTTAATTTCAATTCATCTCCATAGCTGTACTATTGCGTACATACATTATCCATTTTTCCTAAGATTTCCATTATAAAATACAGATAGAGATTGGAAGGTTCTTGAAGTTAGGGTCAATCACAGATAATGGCAGTTACTCAAGTGTCATGCCCTTTTACAAAGACAACAGCCATCTTAGCACACTCTGCTAAGGAAAGTGCTATGTTGGAATATGGCAACACCAGAGATTGGATCCTAGTTCTAAGAATGAAGAAGGTTCATGAAGAACCTGGTGTTAATTTCAGTAACCTTAATGAATAGAAATATAGACTAGGTCTCTCCTTCTCTCCCCATTTTCCTCTCTCTATTGCAGGAGAACCACAACAGCCCAGAAATCTTGGATCAAATTTATCGCAATAATCCCATCCTACGTTATACAGCTGGTCCAATTTATGCCCCTCTTCTGCCCTTCCCTTATGCAGGTGGGAAGTGTTTCTTGGCTTGTAATCAGAATTCTTAACTTATTGACTTCATTATTTGTTATACGGTAGTATTGCTTGTGGTCTTTCAGGAGCATGGCCCGAAGGGACCCTCCAAAACTTACTATTCCACTAAAATTTAAGATGCCAGAAAGGAAACATTGTTAAATATTTAAATATATATATTACATCAGCTGTATTGAATTTAAATGAAAATTAATTCCATACCTCTCAAGTACTTAAAGTAACTTGACCTAAATACAAACTGTGTACATGAAATATTTCCAGTTCTCTTCCTACAAAGGAGAAAATGAGAAGAAGAGCTTAAACAGATCTTAAATGTATAGTACCTAATTGTTGTTTTCTTATCTTCTTCCTCTCGCCCTACCTTGCCTAATTTTGCAGCTCAAGGTGGCCAAGGTTATGCAGGACTTCGTGATGAAGCTGTCAAACTTTTCCATTCACTACAACAGCTTGAGGAATTGCGAGATCCAATCCTTCTCATGCAGGGGGTGCTGCAAACTTGCCATGACCTTCCAGCCCTGGTGGATGAAATATTCTGCCAACTGGTGAAACAGACAACAGAGCCACCTATTCCAGGGGCACCCACAGATTTGCGCTATTGGCAGCTGCTTGTGTGCATGAGCTACACATTTATACCTTCTGTGCCTATAATCTGCTATTTGCATCTGCATCTGCAGCGGTGAGCCAGGGAAATGGGAAACATTGCAAAACATGTCTAATGCAGAAGTGGAAATTTGGGATATTCCACCTGTTGAGAAATTACAACTCCTAGCATACTTCACCATAAGTGCTTTGCTAGTGCTTCTGCTGGTAGCTGTAGTTCAGCAATAGTTAGATGGCCATGAGTTCCCATTCTTAGTGGAATACTTTGGTCACAAACTTTAGTCACAAACTGAATGCACAGCAACTGGCAAAAACTATTTTACACAATCTGAAGAAAATGAAAGGAGCGGGGAGTGTCTTAGTTCAACTCCTTTGTTCTGTATGCAGGATTTCTTTATTCTATATGCTATATTCACAAGGGTGTGAATAAAGATCCCTCCCTTTTAATGTGTTCAGAGACAACATAATTTCAGTTGCCAATAAATTTCCATTAAGTCTGCTTACGGTCTAGAAGGCAGGAAGTGGATTAGAAAGATAATTCATTTGACATATTTGAGCAATGTGCAAAGCAGACCTTTAGGAGAAATCTTTTTGTAGGTGCAGTATTCTTTATATAGCTAATTCTTTATTCTTCAGTTTGATTCAGAATGTTTAATGAACAATATTTGAAAAACAGCTTCAATCCAGCAGGAGCCTCTGAAACCCTAAAATATACCCTCCATCCAAAATCTTCCAAACAATTTCATGCGTTAGTAATTTTTTTTATTTTGTTCAAAAAGTTAAAATACAAATTAAAAAAAACAAAACCAAAAAAAACCCCAAATGGACAGAACATTAAAAATGTGCATTAAAAAGGACAAAAAACAAAAAACATGTACAATTATTATTATACCCTTTGTTTGATTACTGACAAATCTATTGCAACAATGCTAGTTTCTCCCTCTTCTGAAGTAGGTCTACGATCTATAAGCTGCATGTATTTACAACCAACTTAGTCTACCATCTATTTACTATAGATAAAAACAAAATCATTAACAGGTAAATCAACAGCAAAATTAAACTTCAAAGCCCTTTGTTAACAATCTCTCATTGTATTTAACTCATAGAAAGTGTAGAATGGTTTCTTATCTTCAACAATTCAGCACAATCATTATCTCTAATCAATTCAGGATCAAATATCTTCATTTGGTTCTTAATAATAAAACTTTCCCTTAAGATTTTTAGTGGAAGCTTTCCCAGCAATATCTCATTTTCCAATATCCTAACCCTCTGCTGTAAATATATCGACCACTGTGAAGGTATAAAGTTTCTTGTCAATTTTTGTCTGGTTAGGTATAATAAATCCATTTTTCAAAATCAATCCATCTGCCCAGGAAAATCCCATCCAAATTATTTCACAACATGGTATAAGTCCATCTTCTTAACAGAGTCCAGTTGATCAGTTATCAAATTTCCCAATTATAAGTCTGTAAAATCCAGATCTCCCTCAGATTTCTGCTTTCCAGCCAAACTGCTCCTTCTTATAAACTTAGACTCCAGTCCATCCATTTGTCGGTCTAGCTTGGTAGGGTATTCTCTTTAGGTTGATTTGAATTGCAGATAATTTTATTAAGCTTTTAACCAGAGGTTTTGAAGTTGTAGATGTAAAAACTTTTTTTTCTGTGAAGATAGCCCACTAGGCTTTATCTTTAACTTGGTGCATTATTTGCATTTTTAATATAAGGCAGACTCTCTTGTATTTTAACTAACACAACCAAAGAAAGCAAATTCTTTCAAAAACAAAAAGGACAAATTTACTGTAACAAAATGGCCACATTGAACATTGAGGAAAAAGGAAAAAGTTCCATCAAAAATAAAAAAAATAAAAATCCAGACCAGAGCTTTTAAAAAGTTAAATTCTGTAGTAAAATCCCATATAGATATGAATCCAGTCTGGTTGGTTTACTCAGAAAGTTGCCAGTTAGCTTCATAATAAAAGCCAAAGTAGCTCAGAGCAGGAAACAAAAACAGTAAAGCAAAGAAGGAAATTTAACAGTAAAATCCAGCAAGTGATTAGAATAAATTAGTCTTCAGTCAATCAGTTAACTTTAAAATAAGAATTAAAACGATAAAACTTTGAAATGTGCAGTTAAAAGTGAAGGTGAGCTTAAAAAAGCAAACAACTGAAAGGAAAGATGGAAACTGGAAGTCTCCCACTGCCCCTACTAGGAATTGCAACCTCCAGGATCCCTCTTCCCCGGAGGATCCACGGTCCTCCAAAAATTGTCTTAGGTCATTCCTAGCTGCTCCCATATGAGCCGGCAGCCAAGGCACCTGCTTTGGCAGCAAAATCAGTTATTTGTTGGTAGGAGAAACACATCCCCACCATCACCACCACCACTCAGCATGCCATGGTGGAGGGAAGTCAGTGCAGTGTTCTTATTAATGAGACTTAATGGAATCACTCACCTAATACCATATCTTCCCTCCATCCTTCCCAGTAGGATGGAGAAGCTATTTCCAAGATCAGCAGTGACCCACTATGGACATTTAATCACACAAGCCCTGCACAAAAGCAAAGGGCGGGAATGTGTGCCCTCCTTGGATGAGATTGCAACGCTAATAAGAAGCCAGGAAATCCCACACTCCACGCATTGTCCTGGTACTACCACCTGTTATGTGGCCATCACATCTAATGCTACAGCCCAGAAGGTGAGCAGATTGCTTAATAGGTGGGATGCAAAAAAGGGTAACTGATACTAGCAATATAACTTCTATTTCCTCTTGGAAATAGCAGGTTCTACAACTCTAGTTTCTTACCAACAATCAGAAGTAACTGTGTAGTCTGGTAGAACAATTAGATTTGGCTTTTTATTGTCCATATAAATTGCTAAATCTTTTTCTTCCTCCCCTCATCCCATTTATTTTTCTTCAGCATGTTTGACACTGTGACGTTTGAAACACTGAGTACTTTCCTACTGGACATTACTAGGCCTTTTGTCATCCCCCCTTTGCCGCCGTATCCCAGATGATTCAAGAACTGATGTTGCATTTAGGTGTGACCTGTATCCCCAACTCATTTATCTTCCACATGGAGAACTGGCAGCATAAGCTACCCTGTTCAAAGAATGTATTAAATAGATTTATCAGGTATGAAAACAAATTCCCATAAAAATATGTGTGTCAGTTATAGCTAAATTGAAAAAAGGGACCAAGAGTTGACAGTATGTTTAGAATCTTGATTGGAAAAAAACAAGATCCGGAGCCTGTCTGGATGCAGCAACCATTGTGGCATCAGAGTGGCTTATTTGAGGGACTACCTATCCCCAGGTACACCTGCCAATCTCATTAGATTCTTCAGAAGAGGTATGATTTGGGTCCCATCTGTAATGAATGCCATCTGGCAAGATCCAGGAAGGGAGGCTTTTTACACTTTGGTTGCTGATTGTGTTTTGTACATTTTTATCGTTTTTATATTGTATTTTGTTTTTAAGCATTATTGGGCAACAATAAAATAATATATTTGAGAGGTGGTTGTATAAAATAGATGAAGGAATACATAAATAAGAGTAGCAATACCACTTATGCTAGACTTATATATTGCTTCACAGTGCTTTATAGCCCTCTAAGTGGTTTTATAGAGTCAGCATATTGCATAAATCTGCAACCAACAATTTTACCCACCTCGGAAGGATGGAAGGCTGAGCCTGATGAGATTTGAACTGCCAAATTGCAGACAGCCAGCAGTCAGCAGAAGTAGCCTGCAGTACTGCGTTCTAACCACTGCGCCACCACAGCTCTTGTAGCATGCTTTTGCAACAAAGGAGCTTCCCTTTCTCAGGGTTGGGACAAAACTAAGCAAAATTAAAATTCACGTTTGCAAGACTTTAAAGCTACAATTTGGAAGCAGTGCATTCTGTAAGTCAGAAATCCCTATTATTAACTTTGAAATAATGGGGAATAGGCACTCAATCTAAGAAAATGTCTGTCCCTACCTCAATTTCTTACCTAAGGATGTAACTATGGTGGGCAGGCATTCTAGCTGTGGTAGGTAGGCATTATATTGGAAACCTATGAAACTATGGTTCAGTTATAAGGGTATCTCAGTATGAGTTAAATCCTTTGTAATAGCCAGCAGTGTGCACTGCTTTTTAGTTCTGGAGATAAGGCATCCTGTGTCAGAGGTCAAGCCCAAAGTGGAGAATATTATTCCAAAATTAACATGCATCTTCTGCCAGTTTCTTGTTTCAGTCATATAAGCTGTCCACCACTATGTAGTAGTTTCTTATCTTTAAGGAGACACTCTGAATTTGAAGGGTTAATACAGCTGTTTTGTATTAACCTGCTTTATTCTTACTTCTATTTTATTCTTATGTTCTTCAGCATCATATAACTACATACTATTACCTGTCTCCAGGATCTTTTTTGTTAGGGCATTGTCTGTTGGACTTTGGATCTTCTTTGGCCAAACAATAAGTAGAGAAGCAAGAACATCTACACAGCGGTACCCTGAAGGCTATTTCTCTGATATGTGCCATCTTGAACAATCAGAAGAAATGAAGTATGGGACAACTGAAGGTCATGGAAGCCACTCTGGACAAGTCTGGAAAGTGATTAGCTCTGCCCTTTCCAGGGTATTCTCAGGTGAGTTATTTCATCTGGAGTATATGGAAATAGATTAATACCAATTTGGACAAAGCCATTTATGCGAAAGGGCACACGGAAATATTTTAGGAGTTTGGTTAGAGTCTTAATTAGGACTCGGAATTATTCTTTCTATTAAGAATAGCTGATGCATATGATAATTGTCCAGAGGCAACTGAGATAATGTGGTATCATTTTAACATCTTTTGATGGGTGAATTTTGCTTTAATGTATTGTTGCAAACATCCCTTGTTCCTCCACCTTTATACATAGTTAGCCAATGTGTCTTGTTTCCAACCGAGTCAACTTGTTCTATACCTAGGGGAATGCTAACCTTTAGGACTTTCAGATGAGCTGCATAATATTCCTAAATGTAATTGGCCCGTATTGCTTAAGTGATGAAATTCCTGTCATCCACACTCTGCATAGTAAACTCAGCAGGGAAAGTCAAAAAAGGTAATTTGACTTTGAAATAATGCCAATCTAAAACTGAAGTGCTGCTCTTAGTAAGTAGTTATTATATATTGAGACTATTACAGAAATTGGCTACAGTATGAATAAATGTAGGTGGCACACATTATTTATCCTACTGTAACTTTTTTTTTTTAAAAGCTAGTTCTTTCTATTAACAATCTGTACATCTTGTCCAAGAAGATGAAAGTCTGTTCAGTACAAGAAACAGGATCAGTAACAAATGTAGGGTTGTTGAAGACAGAAAGCTCTGCACTCCTGTACCATTCTGAGTCCAACTCTACTACAGTGTGTGATTTTTGATTAATGCATATATTAAATATTTAACATGAAACTGTTAAATAAAGAATGTGGTTGCTTGAACTCAGTGTATATATCTATAAACCCCATATGTGGTTTGTTTAATATAGCAAGTTCGTTTTACCCAACTTTGGCAAATTTGAGCAAAAGACATATTCTTACTAGGTTACTAATTAGCTGTGCATGCAGGTTGACTGAAGCAAACTAAGTTCCACAGACAGTTCTGGTATTCAGAACATTTCTGTATGTTCTGGGTCCTTAACATTTCTCCAGCTTTTCTGACTGGAAGGATGTATACCAAACCCTTAATTATCTCTTTGTTTTGGAATTGTCCAAGAGACAGAAGGTATTTGGAAGAAAATTATACGCTGGGAGGACACTAGTGTTTATCTGCCACCAAAGACCTGTTGCTTTCTTTTTTCAGATGAAGACAATTCTGCAGCATCAACAGACAAGCATGTTCAACATCAAGAACTCCCAATAATCACATGAACAGCGAAATATTCCCAAAAATGCCAGTGGTAGAATTTTGAGTTGACTCCTAGGTATCCTGGCAGGAGTCTTGGTTCAGCATATATTCTGGTCATTTGAAAAGAATAGTGATACTGTTTGCTCCTAAGGAGCTGATCAACAATGTCTTCTATTCAGAGGAATTCTGAGTTTCCACATCTATTCTAATTAAATACTTTTTATACAAAGTGTCTCCTTGTTCTGTTCTCCTGTGCAAAAAAAAAAATTCCTTTGTTCCAAAGAAAGCTGAAGAGTTTTACTACTGTTCCTTTTCTTCATCTGGATAATACCTGGCACACTATTCCCACTGACACTGTCTATCGAACAAAGGATGTAGAAACAAGCCAGAGCCATTAATTTCTTTCCTGTGGTTGGCCTGGCCTGCACTAGGTATCCCAGCAACTTCCCACCCCTGAAGTACCCCTTGGTTCATTTGACGACTGCAATGGGGAGAGCAGGGGTTGGGTTTGTTAAGGCAATCATGGGGCACCTTAATGACTGCCACAACATGTGATTAGTGGTGGGTTCCATTACTGTTGTAAGTCAAGGACTACCTGGAACCTTATTGTGGGATGTTACTGATCAAGATATATTAAAAGGATGCCTGAAAACCCTACACATTAAAGCCAAAGAATACCAGCATATTTTTCCAAGCACTTGTACCTTCGGTTAATGAACATCATAACCTACTTTGTGTTCTCTTTCCACAGGAATCCAGGAATTGTAAACGCTTTAAAGGCAAAAAGAAAAAAAATGCTTCTAAATGCTTGCAACTATTTTCCACATAAAGAGAATGGCTTATACAATAGATAAAACATTTGTTTTTTTAAAAACTTAATTTCTTAAAATTAAGCAGTTCTACTTTCCTGATCAACACACATCATTAAACTAGAAGATACCAACTCTTCCAAATAGCAAAATACTGGCTTCAAAAAAAAACCAACACTGACATACACAATGCTGTAATAAAGCATCACCTTTTTATTTTACTATTCCCCCAAAATTAGGTTAATGGCAATCTGGCTTCTAAAATTTGTTCCAAGCCTGCTCCATTTTAAATTGCATGCTAGGAGGGAGGGGTTTAAAATAGCAAGGTCAGCATTCTGAGACACTGCCCAATAGCCTACCCCATAGGTATGCATTGGGTGAAGTTCCTCCGGATTGTTTTTTTTTTTCTCCATAGTGCTTAGATTGCTTTGGCTTACTTTCTAATCTTTCTTTGGCCAGATTCTCCCCTCATAGCAGATCTGGTCCCATTCTGTTTTTGGAAAACTATCCTGCTGACTGGCAAGCAGGCAGGCAGTCCCAAGCTTCTTCACATACTTTTCTTTTTGGCATTCCACTGGGCAGGAAAGCATAAAAAGGATAGTGAACACACTATTCCACCACTAACTCAGTCTACCGTAGGTTTTTCTCTCAATTAGCTGTTCGTAGTCTGGCTCTTTTAAGCAAGACTATAACCAGCTATGGTAGAAATATGGAATTGGCATAAAACTCTCCCTTTTCAAGACAGGATCAAATGAGGTTATTTATTAGCTACTTTCAAAGAGGAGAAAAGATGGGGGGGGGGAATTAAGCAGAACTCTAGAAGGAGTAAAACAAGTATTAAAAATGCTCCCAACTCTCAGATGATTAACTGAAAGTGACAAAGGCAATAGGATTAATGACACAGGAGCAGGCAGATTAACTATTGAAAATCATGGTGGCAGGTAAGCAACAGAAGAATGAAGTGCACTGGTTCAAATGATATGAAGTCTTGGTTATTATGGCAACTGTAATTTCCTACATGTATGACTTGTAACACCTGTAATATACAAGTATCATTAAGGAATAGATAGAAAACTTAAAATATAAAGAAATCCCTCTATCAGTGAGAAAATGGAGCAATATTTGCTGAAGTAGGCTCGTGATGCTCCTTCATTGCTGGCACAGATCGCTACACAGATATTGAGGCCTCCACTGCCTAGCTTACTCTTCCTGTTTTAATCTGTCGTCATCAATTACATGCTAATGGAGCTGTAGATTAAATGCTGAGCAATACAAAATTGACAGAAATTTATACAGGAAATACAGGTTTGGATTATTTTTAAATGCCTGTAGATATTTCTCTTCATTATCCACTCTTGAGACTTCCTCAGCAGAAATATGTTTAAATAAGTGCAAGTGCTAGCTTAAGTTCTAGCTTAAGCTAGAAAAAAGCATTTTAAGAATGTTAAAAATAAACCACAGAAATTGGTACATTGCTTGATGTTAATAGCAATAGCAATAGCACTTTAGATTTATATACCGCTTATCAGTGCTTTTTACAGCCCTCTCTAAGCGGTT
>JAOYMU010000077.1:62690266-62705256 GCA_025802295.1 Psammodynastes pulverulentus
GCCCTAGTGGGGGGAGGAGAAAAATGGGGGAAGGGAAATGTGGGGGGGACAAAGGGGAAGGTGAAAGAGAAAGATATGCCTGATATTGAAGTTGACCAGAAACATAGTCCTAAAAAGATCAAGAAAAACATATCGACCAAGAGAATAATTGTATAACAGGTCAGGATTAGTGGCTTCGGCTTCTTACAAGAAAAAAATCTTTCTTTTAAAGAAGCTAAAGGATTCCCTTTCTGGGATTGCAATATTTGTTGCAAACATCTTTCTGGATATTTTCATATGCATAATGTCATTTCATCCAATTCAATCTATGCAGGATACAAGGGTTAAGTTCCCTCTCCTCTTTCTTTCTCTGATGGAATAACTTTCTTTAATGTTTTTTTTAAATTTTCACCGACTACAATACAGAAAATACGCTCAGTGGGAGAAGCTTTCGGGACATGATTGACAGTTCCCATACAGAGAGTGGGTCCTTCACATTTATCATGCCTCTTCCTTGGAGTCTTTGTTATGCAAACTTTTTTGACATATTCTTCAGAATGCAGGAAGTCTGATCCTGAAACTGAAAACAAATTCTTGATTTCTGGATGTGCTTAGTCAATCTCTCCCTTTCAAAAACACCACAAATCTCCACCTGGCAGCCCACTGCTTTGCCATGAATCTGCAGAGTGGGGACACACAATTATTTGTCCTGTGCTGTGGATTGTCTGGGGACAAGAATCCTTTGGCAAATTGCCCAGGAGGCGGGTGTGTTGGGGGAACACTGGCAGACCATTGGGGAGAAGCGCTGGCAGAGGGCCAGCTGATGATAAATGCCTGTAAATGGGTCAGCTGCAGTGTGTGTGTGTGGGATGCTGTGGTAAAATGGACATAGTCATGTGCCCGTGGTTAATTGTCCTAGATCAGACACTGCCCAAAACATAGAAGATTACTTAAATTTGCACTGTAAGTCCACCAGAAAAAACAGAATACATTCAAAAATCTATTTTAGTAGCAGAACATAAAAGTGAAAACTGTCCAAAGTAAAAATCATAAACAATATCTTGTAATCTATTAGATAAATACAGTAAGAGATAGTTAAGAGGGATTTGAAGTTTAGTGTAATATTTGGGCTAACCTGTTTACTTGGGTTTTTTTTACATTTTATTTATATGTATTATGATTAGTTGTATTATGATTAATTGTATTATGATTAGGTAGATTCAATTATCAGATAGAAATATTGTTTATATATTTTTCTCATTAAATAAGGATGAAAAGTTTTATAATTGTTTATAGACCCGTTATGTAAGGGGATGAGAATTTATAGGCTTTTTTAAAAAAAAATCAGCAGACAGGGTGGATTTTTCTGTATGTTTAATCTTAGGCTTATTTGATGTTTATTTATTATTATTTTTTTCTCTTTTTTATACACTTTTTTTTGTTATTGTTAGGTATATGTTTTCTGTTTCCTTTGTTTTGCAACTTAATCTTGTTGATGAAACAAGATTATGTATTCTGTTTTTTTCTGGTGGAAAATGAATATGAGAAATTAAATATTTTCTGGTGGATTTATATATATGAGAAATTAAATATTTACCTGTAGTACTTTAACAGGTTTTTTTTAATACTAATAAACAATGATATATAGATAGTCCTACACAATTGAGCACAAAGTTTCTGTTGCTAAGTGAGACATTTGTTAAGTAAGTTTTGTCCTATTTTACAACCTTTTTTAAACCAAAGTTGTTAAGTGAATCATTGCAATTAAGTTAGTAACATGGTTGTTAAGTGAATCTGTGTTCCCCATTGACTTTCGTTGTCAGAATGTGGCAAAAGGTGATCACATGTCCCTGGGACACTGCAACTGTCATAAATATGCATCAGTTGCCAAGCATCTAAATTTTTATCACACGACCATTGGGATGCCACAAAGGTTGTAAGTGTGAAAAACAGTTATAAGTCACTTTTTTCAGGGCTGTTGTAACTTCGAATGGTCACTGAATGAACTGTTGTAAATTGGGGACTACCTGTAGTGGAAATTTTGGCACTTTTTTAAAAACAAAAAGTGATATTTAATGATATTTAATATCATTAAAATAGAAACATATTCTACTTGAAACCTCTAGTAATTTCATATTGAGTATTCACATATTCACAGATACTGTATTTGTTTTTGAAAATATAACTTTGTTTAAAAAAAGGATTTTAATATGACAAAAATTGTCTAACCGTTAATGTCTAAGAAATTAATTGCACTTGAGCTAAGAAAAACTGTGTCAAGCAATAAAATACTCTAGCAATGTTCTTTTATAAAACAATACAGTTGTATTTTTAAAATTAGGGTTGTACAATCATTATCAGCTATCTTTTAAAAAGGACAAACTGTTGATTCTGCTAAGCCATTATAGACTAAGCAAGATCATTAGCAGATTTTTCAGTAGGCATATATAATGGAAAGTGGGGAACTGAAATGTGGGGGAGCAGCAGACAGCTTTGAGGAAGACGTTCTTTTATAAATTCATGTTTGATTCTATAACACTTAATAAAGGAGTATTCTGTTTGATCAGATTATTTGATAAGACCTTCATTGATTTTTATTTATTTATTGTGACATCTTTATCCGATCTTTTCTTCAGAAACTCAATTATGTACATAGCACTCCATCACCCATTTCTCTCCAACAACTCTGTGACGTATGTTCCTTCTGAGAAAGAATGTGTTGCCAAAAGGGTAGGTGCTATGGAGTATGGGCAGGCAGGCAAGCAGGCTGGCAAAAAAAAAAAAAAAAAGAATAGGAGCAACTCATGACCTCCTGTCTGCTTCCCCATTGACTTTGCTTGTGGGAATCTGGTAGGAAAGGTCAGAAATGATGACCATGGGATTGCAGGACACCGCAATTGTCATAACTGCAAGCCAATCGTCAAGCACCCAAATCATGATCAGGATGCTGCAACAGTCACAACGGTCCCCGTTTGGCACCACTGAATGATTAGCTGAATGAGTGGTCATAACCTGAGGACTACCTATAATCGTGTTGTTTTGTATCATTTTATGCTGATATGATTAAAATAGTTTCTCATGCTATGCTTATCCTTTTATCATTTACCTGATATGAATCACTTTCTATCTCTAGCCCACTATAAAATTGCCATTTTATGTGCAACATTTCAGTCTATACATTTCCAGCTTAGGGAAACTTTTTTAAAATAGGAAAACCTAACCCAGTGTCAGGAGAGTGATATAGATTAACATTTTTCTTTTCAAAGCCAGGATTCCAGTTCAGTCATTCCATTTCAAAATGAAAGGAGGCCTTGGCTTTTATACAAGGAGGCCAGAATTCAAAACCCTAAGTAACACATTTAATAATCCTAGAATAGTCACTGCTGCTATACCCACCTAACCTATGCTACAAGATTGCTGAGAGAGAGAAGGATGGTAGTGGATGAATCTCTATCCTAAGGGAAGACAAGTATTTAAGGTTTTTTTAAAAACAAGTCATCGTTTGTCACATAGTTTAAATATACTATAAACATTTATCTTCACTGCTTCAATCTTCCTGAAGAACGAAAGATATTTATTACTAGATTCTAGTAATTAGATCCCAATAATAGTCTATTACTAGATTATCAGATTGTCTACTGTCTGCAAGTTTATTTTGCAGCGACCAATCAGAAGACAGCTTCCACATTACAGGTAGTCCTCAGCTTACAACTGCTTAACAACCATTCATGATCACAACAGCCTGGGAACAAGTACTCTACAGCCCATAAAGCACTTTTGGTCATTATGAAACTTCCTGCCACATGAGCACATTTCAGGTATTGGCAACCTCTTTGCATTTATAACCAATGCCCTGTAATCATGTGATCTCCATTTGCAATCTTCTTTGCCAGCTTTCCCAGAAAATCAATGAGGAAGTTGGCAAGGAATGTTAGATTTGAGGATTGTTCCCATTGCGTACTAAGGGATTTCCCCCCTCTCCCTTAATTCTGAAACTAAACAGATGGCCATTGCAGTCCAGTACTAGCATTCTCCAGGTCCAGAAATCTATAGGTAATCTAAGGGTCAGCACCACAAGCCTGTCTTACCTCTAGACTGTCACTGCCATCAGCTTCTCTGTCTATAATGTCAAAAATATCTTCATGGATCTTTTCTCCCTGTAAATCATGAGACAAGACTAAATGTTTATTCTAAATTCAATTGTAACTCGAAGTTCTTTTTTTATCAACTTAAGTTTATGAATCAATAAATTTTTATTAAGGTCACAGACCAGCAAATAAAAGCATTAAAAAAATGATAATAGTAAAAATAAAAATAACAGGCAGACAGAATAATATATTGTGATTGGTGGTGGATGAACAGTGGGCAGTTAAAGTTTGTCTAATTTTACATACAACATAGTAGAATTTGGTGACATTCAGAGAAACTACTTCGTACTGAGCTAATTACAGTAATTGCATGTAAAAAAATATCATTATTTCTCGGATCATTTTATTAGGTAAGCTATATGAGTCCTTTCGCTGGGATCTAGATTAAATGCAGGCATGAAATCAATAAATGCAGTATGTAATGATGAAACTGGTTTGGATGTATATTTTTTGGCCAGGTGTTGAAGAATAAGGGCATGACCATAGTGTCCAGATCTGAAGCTCCCTAGCTCGTCTGCCAGTACATGCTCTAAGTCAATCCAATCAACTAATTTATTGTATAAATGTTTAGCATAGACTTATTATACTTAAAAGGCTGATAGGCTGATAGTTAGCAGGCAAGTCTCAGATGTCATTTTTGTAAATAGGCACAATAATTAGGCCCCAATGGTCTAGAATTTATGAAGTCCTATCAATGTACATAAAAATGATGGGGATGGGGGGCATTATTTCATAGTATTTCAGGCATGATAAAATCATTGCCTGGAGTTTTATCAGGCTTTATTTTAGCACTTGTAACCGGGGCCTAGTTTGAGAACAGATTGGCACTGAGATGTAAATCAAAGTCAGGAAATCCTTCTTGTGAATGAAATGTTTTTAAATGGTCCCCCCATACAGAGGGATATATAAAATAAGGGAGTGAAAAGGGCTTATCAAGTGAGTGGGAAGCTATCAGGTTCCAGAACAGAGTAGAGTTCTTGGGATGCTACTAAGTTTATAAAATTATGCCTGAGAGAGGAATCAAAGGGTGCTTGTTCCCAGTTTCTTGGCTAGTTTACCTGTGAAAAGCCACTAGCCCAGTTATTTCCAGCTCCACCACCATGCTCGGATAGGTATAGGTTCTCAGGGTTGTAAAGGTTGGCATATGGAGAATTCAGAATAGAATGGATCACTCGTGGCTCCAAGTCCAAAAGAACAGCTCGTGGGATATAGTGTTCATCATCTGCCTATAAATAGGGAAGAAAACACCATAAATGATCTGCAGAATTACCCTTCAAATTTGTTGAAATTCAGCTCCCATAACCCTTGTCATGGGCACTGTTTATGGGTAACAATTGGCAAAGACTAACCTGCACAGAAGAAACAGTGGCCACTAGAGGGCATAGTTATTACACTGTATTCTATGTTTCCTATCTTTATCCTTTTGGATTTTGAACACATTTCTAAACTATTGAAGGCAGCTGGTCCTTGATATATTCAATAATGGTGTGAAACCAATATTAATACCAGAGTGGCTGGTAATTCAATAATTTCAGGTTTTCCCTGTCTTTTATCTTGTACAAAAAGTTACAGAAATACAAGTGTCTAAGGAGAATAGATGTATAAGACTTAGGAAAAGAAAAGAAAGGCTTTGCCCCTAAACAATGTGGGAAGAGACAATGCTTGGAGATTTTTCAGGGAAAAGAATGTGTGTACACGTGTGTGTGTGAGAGAGAGGAGGGTGAAAAGGCAGTGAAAAGGCTGGTTGCATATTTTAGGTTGTGTAAAAAATTTAAGGATAGTAAAGTACTATTGTGATACATTTTCTCCTGTATATTATTTAAGACACAATAGCACCAACCTTTGTGTTTATATATGCTTTCTACTGTATACCAGAGAGAGTGAATGTATAGAAACAATATTAAATAATCTGTGCTATCTCTTACATAATGATTTCTGGAAACCTGAAATTGGAATCTGTGTATGTAGTGAATAAGCTATTGGCTGCTAGCTTTACTAACTGAGGTGCTGGGTTGCTGCCAATATTGGATTCCTTGCTTTTTCTTCCAATTTTAATATTATTTTTAAATTATTATTTTCCTTCATGATTAAATATACAGGTTATACCAAAAGTCAGGTCACTTAAGACTTTTTTCAGGAAGAAAAAGGTATTACTGTATTTAGAAGAGTTCTCCATTTTACTAGACATCAGATTCTACCTGCAAAGTATTTAAAATGTTTTCCTAATATTTAGCAGAAATCTGTTTTGCTAACCTTTTTTCATCTGAAAAACCGACCAGAACTCTAACATTTCAGACCTTTTAATTAAGGTCTCTAAAATTGAGTTTAAACTCAAAATCTTCAACTTTAGAAAGGACGTTGTACTCACCTGAAGTCCATTCCCTAATAACCGATTGGAGGAGCAAGTGTGGGTTGACAGTTGTCTTCTGCCCAGACATCGAGTCACCAGATTTCTTGACCACGCCTCCTGTGTCCGTTGGACTCCCAGTTTTCAACGAGATGTAGCCAACTAGTGAACAAACCTTGGTTATTGGAAAAAAACACCCTGGACCAGGCAGTTATTAGGGTAGGATTGGATCCTCCAATCGGCGTGGAATGGGCCATCAGCCCTTGAGGCACTGGAAGAGACTGGCTCTAATAAGCTTTAGTGATACACGCTTTAATCCATCGGTCCACCATATTATTATTATTATTATTATTTTATTATTATTTATTATATTTGTATACCGCCCTTCTCCTGACGGACTCAGGGCGGTGAACAGCCAACAATAAAATACAATATATTATACATGGAGATACCTTGTTGCCCATTGATGCTGGTAAAAAGGAGATAAATGGATAAAAGGAGATAAATGGCAGCTGTCCACTTAATATAGATGCGGAGAGCCCTCCTGACATCCAGAGTATGCCACTGCTTCTCTCGAGCATGTATCGGGCCCGAGCAGAAGTCTGGCAAAATGATCTCCTGAGAACAATGGAAGCAGGAGTTTAATTTTCGGAATGAAAGCCAGGTCCAATCTTAGCACCACTCTGCTGGAGTGGAACACCCAGAGGTCCTGTCTAACAGAAAGGGCCGCCAATTCCAATATTCTCCTAGCTGACGTAATTGCCACCAGGAAAGCAACCTTGAGAGACAGGAGATGGAGGCTCGTAGAATGCAGCGGCTTAAACAGGGGCGAGGTAAGGGGTTGCAATATCTTAGGCAAGTCCCATGTCAGATATCTATGGACTGTGGGAGGTCTGAGACTTGTCGCCCCCTTCAAAAAGCAACACACAATAGAGTGCCAAGCTAGGGACTTCAAACTGCCAAACTTCAAAACCATAGCCAGAGCTGCCACCTGTCTGCACACAGTGTTTGTGAACAAACTTTTTCTAGGCCATGCTGCAGGAAGTTCAAGATTTGCGGAATGGTTACGGAGGTGGGCTCTAACTGAATACCAGCACAACAAAAACAAAAGATTTGCCAAGTCGACTCATAAATCCTGGTAATCAAAGGGCACCTGGCAGCCTGAATAGTCTGGATCATCTTCGCCGAGAATTTATCCCTGGTCAGGATCCCTGTTCAATCACCAGGCAATCAACTGGAGCCATTGGGGCTCCAGATGAAATAAGACCCCCTGGCTGAGGGAAATCCTGTCCGGCGGAATTCTCCAACATCGAGCTGCTGACAGTCCAACCAGGTCTGCAAACCAAGGGTGTCTGGGCCAGTGGGGGGGCAAGAAGCAGTATCTCCACCCGCTCCGCCAGCACCTTCCTGATCACTTCTGGGATGAGGGAGAGAGGAGGGCGGCCATGGGCAGCGAAGCGGAATGACCCCTTCTGCCCCCGGCGTTGCAAACCTGACGAAAAACCTCGGCAGTTGCATGTTTTTCGCAGTGGTGAAGAGATCCAGGACTGGTCGATCGAACCTCCGTGACATCTGCTCAAAGAGAGTCAGGTGTAGGCATCACTCATGGTCTATAGTTGTCCGGCTCAGCCAGTCCACTCGGATGTTTGAGGTCCCAGAGATATGCTCTGCTCAAATGGAGAGCAGATTCTTCTCTGCCCACAATCCTAATTGCTCTACTTCGTGAAGGAGAGAAATGGAGTGCATGCCCCCCTGGCAATTAATGTGCACCTTGGTGGCCATATTGTCCATGAGAATTAGGATGTGACGGCCAGCAACCAGGGATAGGAAGTGTCAAAGGGCCAGATGGACTGCCCTGAATTCCAGCCAGTTGATGTTGTGCCTCAGATCTGTCTGTGACCAACAACCTTGGGTTACCTGAGACTGGAAGGGCACACCCCAGCCGAAGAGGTTTGTGTCTGAGGTGAGCACCAACCGGCTGGGCTCCTTGAATACATTCCCCTTGGTTATGGCTGGGGATGTTCACCACTGAAGAGACTGGATAACCTCTGGCGGCACCTGAACCCTGAGGTTCAAATTGCTGTTGCCCGCCCATTGAAATGGCAACAGGAACCACTGTAGAGTCCTGGCGTAGAGGCGTACCCAGGGTACAATTGCAATGCAGGATGCCATCTTTCCCAGTAACCGTGACAGAAAGACCAGAGGAATTGTCTGATCTTCCCAGATAGTCTTGATGCTGTCCAGACGGTCCTGAGAAAGGAATACCTTGCACACGCCAGTATCGATCACTGGTCCAAGATATTGCAGTTGAGTTATAGGAGTTAGGTGTCTCTTCTGGAGGTTGACCCGAAAGCCATGGTCTTGTAGAAACTGAATGGTAGACTGTAAGTTCTCCAGCGCTCAACTGTGAGACAGCGATTGAATAAGAAGGTCGTTGAGGTAACATTGTACCTGTATCGGGATGTCTCGCAGATGTGCTGCCACTGCTGACATCAATTTTGTAAATATTCTGGGCACTGATGATAGGCTGAATGGCAGTGCCATATACTGATAGTACTTTCCCAAATAGCAAAACCTCCGGTGGACCGGTAGAATGGGAACAAGGAGGTAAGCCTCCATCAAGTCCAGAAATGTAAGGAGATCGCCCTCCCGGATTCCCCCCAAATGGAATGGAGAAATGCATCTTGAAGTGTTGGTATACAATATGGATGTTTAACTGTTTGAGATCTAGAATCGGTCACCACCCACCTGAGAACTTTGGAACTATGAACAGTATTGCATAGAATCCCTGCCCCTGTTGGTTCTTTGGGACTGGCTCTAGGGCTTGAATATTGAGCAAGTACTGAATGGAAGATTCCATGAGCCCTTTCTTGATGGGATTTTGGACATGGGGCATCGTAGAAAGTGTCACGGGGGCATGGACAGAAATTCTAGAGTAAGGCTGTATCTTTTTGGACCTACATAGCCAACATAGTGCTTTCCCATTGGTTGGCAAAGAGGGCTAAGCGCCCCCCAATGGGAAGGTCTGGACTCCAGTCAATGTTATCTGCAATAGGGGCAACCTCCTGCTCTTCAAAAGGGCTACTGCGCTTGGAACTGTTGTCTTGGCTTGTCCCTAAACGCCGCCCTATCCTATTGGTGGTTGTTCCTCTGAAAGGACAGCTGTTGTGATTGTAAGCTGCCAAAACCTGTAAGCGCAGGGCAAAATGGCTATCTATGGAAATAAGGCTAGGGCTGGTGGTCCGCTCGCCTGGGTCCAGAAGATAATACCTACTTACTATCCTTATTTTCAATAATTACGGGGTCTAAAGCTTCTCCAAACAAGTTGGTGCCCATGTATGGGGTGGAAGCCAAGCGCCATTTGGCCTTCATATCCGCCTGCCAATGGCGGAGCCACATCAGGAATCGTGATGTTACAGCAGACACCATGGGTCTAGATGGGAATTTACCAGTATTAAGAGTCGCATCGGCCAAGAATTCAGCAGCTGCTACCAATTTGTTTAGGTCCTGTTGGAGGCGTGTGTCCTCAGGTGCCATTCGCTCCTGCATCTGACAGAGCCAGCGAAGAAATGGTGAAAAAGTGAAAAAGGAGGCCGATGTTGCCACTCTAATGGCCCAGGCCGCATCTGATGAGTTTTCCAGAAAGCCATTTTGGCCTTCCTATCTTCCGCCTTAAGCCTATCAGCTGCATCAGCGGTTAATATAGATGAGGAGGACAAAGAGGCCACAGGAGCATCTACTAAGGGAACCTGAATGCCCTCACTAAGCGCAAGACCAATATTATAAAGCCTCTTATCGTTCCCATTGGGAAGAAAGGATGATCCTGGCCGGGTCCATTGCATCTGGACTACGTCTGGAAACAGCTTGGGCGAGGGGTACCACTTCTTGTTCCAAGACAGGTTCTGAAAAGATTCCATCACCAGTGTCCTGGAGGCCTAGGGTCATCACAGTCGGGTCTGGTTCCCCTGTGATTTGGGCCACTCTTTTGGCCTTAAAGAGTAGGGGTCTAAACATCGCTGAGCGGAAGAGGCCCATGAAAGCGGGGGTTTCTGGACAAACATCTTCCTCATCTGATAATTCCTGATCCCCTAAATCATAATCTGTTGAACAGGAAACCTCGCTATAAGTGGGAGCACGTGAGACCATTACATGGGAAACTGAAAGGTCATCAGCCATCTGAAGTTGTGATGACTCAGCCTGTGATATAGGTGGCTGAAACCTTGGCTGCAATCCTGCACCAATGCAAGGAAGCAATGCAAGGCAGCCGAGGAAGGCCAGCTCACTCAGCGCTGTAGAGCGGCACTCTGGTGAACCAGGGCAAGCCCACCGAGCGCGCGACAAATCCGCTCCTGTCAATTTGTCTCCTCTGCGGCTTTGACAGCTGATTATAGCACAGGAGACAGGTTGTAAGTCCAATGGAACTGAAGGATCCAAATATGGAGTGACAGTTGGAGCTGTCAATTTTCTGGTCTCTATAGGGCAAGACCAAGTCAAAAACTGGGAGTCCAACAGACCCAGGAGGTGTGGTCAAGAAATCTGGTGATTCGGTCTCTGGGCAGAAGACAACTGTCAATCCCCACTTGGATCCTCCAATCGGAGTGCTGGAGAAAGAAACCAGTTTATGGAATGAAACAAATATAAGCTTCTAAGCCATGCTCCTCAGGAGTTAACAACCTCCACAAAAATCAGTGATTCCTCCCCCAAAAACTAATTCTCCATTACTAATAGCCAGCCAGATACACTTGCTGGGTTCCATCTTTTTCTGATATAAAAGCTTTTCAGAAGTCAGTAAAACACTTGGGAACATATCATCGTCCCAGATGAGTTATCATATTACAAGCAATAGCAAACCAATTATGAAATAATAACTCATGATTTCCTATTCCTCTTCCACTCAATTAAGTCCAGGGCTAATAATACAAAGTCCATAATACCCCTAAAGTCAATAAAGCCTATGAAACCCCTAAAACAAAAATCAAAATCTCACAAGATATTTTAGCCTTTTCCGATTAAGATAATGTAAGATTTTGAATAGATAAACAAAATAGGTTTTTAAAAATGCTAGATGTGTTTTGATATATTTGATGTATTGATGTATCCAACATAAACAAAAATTGCTGATATCATATCTAATCCACTTCATCTGCCAATCATTATGATCCACACTTAAATCTAGTTCTTCTACCTTCCTTCCTTCCTGTTTTATCCACTGCACTTGATATTCTTCTTCCTAAAAATATAGAACTTCTGGACTCCTTTACATATGATGATGCTAATTTCTAATTCAAATACAGAATTACTCTGCCTTTATTCCCTTAATTTTAAAATACCACTAAGTATAACTATTGTGAAGTACTTCTAATGCCAACTCTAATATTGCCATTAGCCTAGAGAATAATAAAATTACAGAGTTAGGACCTTGGAGGTCTTCTAGTCCAACCCTTGCCCAAGCAGGAAACCCTATTATATCATTTAAGAGACATGATTGTCCAATCTCTTCTTAAAAACCTCTAGCAACAGAGCACCAAAACTTCTGAAAGCAAGCTGACAGCTGCTAAATTGCAGTCTGCTCTCCCAACAAGAGCACCAGTGGAGAGAAACAGCCACTGCCCCGGAGAACACATGGAGCACAGAGTGAAGCGGCAAGGGACAGAAGAAGCGGCTGCAAGATCTCAGCTGCAGCGTTTTCCAGATGGATCTTCTTAAAGATAAGAAGAACCATTCAGTCCATTCCCAAACTGCTTTGGCCCTTCTGCGCCCATGCCCCTCCTCCCCCCACGGCCTTTTGGCCTACTGCAGCAGGCTACAGGCCGAATAAATTGCTTTGGCCCACCACAGGGCCATAGTTTGAGGTCAGAGAGGATCCGGCTGGGGCAAGGCCAGAGCCGGGGAATGGTGCATTGCATTCCCTGACCCGGCTGAGGCGAAGGGTGAGCAGGCAGCATACTTACCTTTACCTTTGATGAGCAGAACAGGCGAGGTGCAGAGGCAAGTGCCTAAATTAGCTGGTGGCGTGAAGACAAGATATATAGGGCGGGGGGGGGGACCAGCGCTCGCTTAAAGCCAATTGCGGTGGTGCGACTGGTTCTAAGAGAGAGCTCTTCGCACAGCGCAGCACTCAAAGACCACCCTGCGCTGGTGAGGTGAGATGTTTTTTAGCTCAGCTGAGGCATGGCAATCCACTCTGCTGTGCGAATCAGCTGAGCTAATATACAACGGAATGTAGGAGAGATGAAAGAGCAGAGGCAGGGGGATGGGGGCAGTCAAAATTTTCCCTATCTATTCTCCGAACCAGTCAAAATTTTCCTACCAGGACATCCGAACCAGTCCAAACTCCCTGAATATCATCCCTGACTGATTGGCTTTTTAGGCAGCTGTAGTATACTGCTGTTATATTTAAGTGGTTGTCCACTACAGCTCCTAGATCCCTTTAACCAGGGCTTTTTTTCTGTGGGAACGCAGCGGTACTGCGTTCCGGCACCTTTTTCGGAGTCCGCGGCACGTGACGCGTCTCAGCCAATCGCGCGCTATTACTTCCGGGTTTTTTTAGCGCGCGACGGGGGGAGCGCGGGGGAGCGTTCCGGCACCTTTTTGTGCCGAAGAAAAGCCCTGCCTTTAACAATTACTACTATTGGGCCAGGAACCATCTATTTTATATGTATGCATTGCATCTTTCTTGCGTTAAGTGGATAACTTTACTTTTCTCATCACTTAATTGCATTTTGTTAGATAGAGTCCAGTGTCAAGTCTGTCAAGATCCTTCAGGGTCTTGAGCCTATCTTCTAAAGTTCTGGCTATCTTCATAGTTTTTGTCAACTGCAAATTTGATGAGTTCCCCTTCTATCCCTTCATCTAAATTGTGTATGAAGATCTTGACTACTGGGCCTAAGATAGAACTTTGGAGTATCACACTGAATGTTTTCATCCATGTAGATACAGTTCCATTAAGGACTACACATTGAGTGCAGTTAATCAGCTAGTTATGAATCCATCCAATGGTTCTATTGTCTAATTCACATTTTTCAATCTTATCAAATAGTAAGTTATGGTCTACTTTGTCAAATGCATTACTGAAGTCCCCAGCATTTTGCTGGTTCACTAATGTAGTTACCATGTTTCCCCAAAAATAAGATCCAGTTTTATTTTGGGGAAGGGGGAGGAAAAATAAGCACCAGGTCTTATTTTCAGGGGATGTCTTACCCACTTACCTTAGGACCACCGTAGCCAGGCCTCCCATGCTTGGACACCAGTTGTGTCGCGGCCAGATACTGCATGGCTCGTCGTGCCTGTGAGGCCGCTTACAGCCCCCACCCCCACCCGTTTAATTTTTACACATGCGCCTCTCATACAACTAGATCATGGGCAGGGCTTAACTATTTCTGATTCTTGGGGCAGGGCTCATCTTAAGCACAGGTGTGAAAATTGGGCTAACACTTGTTTTTGGGATAGGTCGTATTTTCAGGGAAACAGGGTACTTTCTCAAAGGTTTGTCTGACATGGTCTGCTTTTGACAAACTCATTTTGGCTTCTACAGATAGTCCTCGAGTTACGAATGTAATGGAGCCTGCAAATTCCATTCGTACCTCGAGGATTCATGTGAGTGAATCTCATACCTTGAATGAGATCACTCCCTTTTGCCCACGCATTCGCTAATTTAATGCATGGGCAAATGTGCAGTTCATTAAGTGCACGTGATATCTCAGGGTGGGGAAGGCGGGGGTCTAGTGATGTAACAGGCCTCCAAGGCCTCCCCAACCCACTAACTCACGCTTCCTTCTCTCTTCCACGCCAGACTCACTTACCTTACAAAGATCTGTCCCTCTCTGACACGGTTTCTTTCACTTTGAGGGAGAGGAGAGTCAATGGAAAAGTGTTTGTGGCACCTGCTTCCTATCCCTCCTCCAACTCCTTTCCACCACCCCGGGACACTTTTCGCCCAGATGGAGACCTGACGGAGACTAGAAACTTCATCTGCATGCAAATAGAGCCTTTGAAAACTGAGGATTCACTCTGTTTTGAAACACTTCATAGGTGCCTATGAGGCCTTTGAAAACAGAGGGATTCGTTGCATTTTGAAACACCATATTGGCACTTATGAGGCCTTTGGAAACAGATTTGCTCCGTTTTCAAATGCCTCATAGGTGCCTATGAGGGTTTTCAATATGGAGCAAATCCCTCCATTTTCAAAGTCCCCATTTGCATGCTGATGAAACTTCCAGTCTCTATCTGGCTGAAAAGTGTCCTGGTGGCAGCAGAAAGGAGTTGGGGAAGGAGCAGGAGACAGGCACACAAACAGTTATTGTGCCAAGAATTAAAGTTTCTGGGGTCCGTGATCTCCCAAGAGTTCAGGCACCCAGTCTCTGCAAGAGGATGGGTGCTTGAACTCGCACAATATTATAAACTTCCATCACTCTTCATACTGCTCTGACTCATCTGGAACAGCGGGGGGGGGGGGGCGGGCTATGTGAGGATGCTTTTTATAGATTTTAGTTCTGCATTTAACACAATTCTCCCAC
>JAOYMU010000077.1:62712111-62733750 GCA_025802295.1 Psammodynastes pulverulentus
TAGAATAATTAGCTTAACTCGGCCTTGTTTATCATTATTTTATGTAGTAAAACCTCAATATTCAGGTTAAATTGCCATGTTGGCACTTTGTGATAAATAAGTGGGTTTTGGCTTGCAGTTTGGACACTCAGTCTCTAAATGATTTGACATCATAAGTTCATTGTGCAACAAGGTCAGTAATTAGAGAAATACAGAGGTTTTCCATTCTTTTTAGCAGTATCTTTTGAACTTTTGGTACTTTTATAGATTTCCTTTCTGTTTCTTAGGCAGATTCTCATCACCCATGAGAAAACCATGTTTTTGCCCAGGCAGATCTGATTCCATGCTATAACTGACTGTCCTTCCAGATGAGTTATTCTAGAGCAGGGGTCTGCAACTTTAAACACTCAAAGAGCCATTTGGAGCAGTTTCCCAAGAAAACACCAGGAGCTAATAATTTAACAACCGGAGTGACTGGGTAGGCATGGCCAACTCAACGTCACTCACTCCCACCCGGTCACATGACACCCCCCCAGCCACGCCTACCCAGCTGGCCATTAAGGGCAGAAAACCAGTTGTTATTTGCCCTGCCAGGTCCCTACTTACCCCTCTCTCCCAGCCACCTCTTGCCACACCTGGCCTCAGATGTGTTGCTCACCCCCCTCTATTTCTCCTCTCCTTTTTCCCTTCTCTCTCCCCTTCTCTCTCTCTCTCCCCTCTCTCCTTTTTCCTTTTCTGTTTCTTTTTCCCTTCTCTCTCCTCTCTCTCTGTCTCCCTCTCTTCTCTTTTTTCCTTCTGTCTCTGTCCTCTCCTTTTTTCTTTCTCTGCCTCTCTCTTTTTCCCTTCTCTCTCTCTATTTTCTCCCTTCTCTCTCTCCTCTCTCTCTTTTTCCCCTCTCCCTCTCTCTGGATCTCGCAGCCAGGCAGATTACAGCAGGAAATGATGTGCAACTACTTCCTGCTTTTGTTGGTGCTGGAGACACACGACCATCTCTGCCCTGAGACACTGGCCTCATCCACCCCTCTGTCAAACCCGCATGGCTTTGCGATACCTGGGGTGTGTGTGGAGGAACCCCTGAACAGGTGCTGGGTGGTGGGAATCTGACGTTCGCAGACTGACCATCCTATGAGCAGCTTGCTGATGATCACCTGGTCGGCCAAGAGCCGAACACCAGCTCACTGGAGGGGAGGCAGGGCATCACAACACAGGCCGCCTACTGGCTCTACAGAAAAAGCAACTGACATCCAGGAGGTCCAGCTAGCTGACACCTCCGTTGCTGTTTCCAGGGGCAAATGAGGGGTAGGGCTGTATTGTGGCTCCGTGTCATAACGGGCTCCAGGAGGAGGAGGGGACCCCATCTCCCCCATTGTGAAGCGTGCTAAATTTTACTGTGTGCATAAGGTGCTGCGAGGGCAGCGGACAGGCCATGGAAGCTGCAACAGCGGTGGTGTCAGGAGCCACAGCAGAAGGCTGAAAGAGCCACATGCGGCTCCAGAGCCATGGGATGCCGACATCCGTTCTAGGGGAATCAGCTTGCTAAGTTGTTTCTCACTTCCCAAAAGTCATATGTTCTACTTCAACCCAAAGGAAGCTGCAGCTTTTACTTCTTGAACAACTGAATTGTGAAACTAAAGTATAAGCTGATAATAATGGTACAGAAGATTAGGTCAGGTAAATAGTGGAATATTTATCACACAGTTGAGGGTGAGAACTTTAAGAAGTTTTTTAAAGTTTGGTCTTGTCACTTGCACCAAAAAGTTGTATTTCTGAAAATGTGCCATTGGATTGTATTTTATTTGTGATATTGTGTTGTTTTCTGTATTTATTGAGAAAGAAAACATTCCAAGGCATGTTCATTCTACAAGGAAGATTTAAAAATTGCCATTGTTATAGATGGGAATTTGAATTCTTTGAATGATGTTTTCTGTTTTTATTAAATCATTGTAAGATGAATGCAGTTAATGTCTTGGTGGTTCAAATTGTTGCAATAAGTGGATGCAGTTCCATCACAACAACACTAATTATATTTGCAAAGAATTGAAGATATAGCTTCTGTTCACTAAGGAACAAGCATGTTTTCGATGCTTTTTTCATAAAATGTGCTGATATGTCATTTGATGACCACTATTGAGTGATACTGTCTCTCATAGACTTAACTAATGCTCAATTTAGATTTGGCTTTAAAATAATTACTCCATTAAAAAGCATTGTCATTAATACTAATTCCAACAATGAGAATGTACTGCTGTTAATTTTTTGTTTTTATTGTGTAATCATCCTGAATACATTATACATTGATACAATGTTCTTTCATAATCAATTATATAATATAAAATTGATAACACTGTTATATTTTTAATATATATATATTAAAAGATTTTACATTTAAAAAAAAAAAACTACAGAAACAGCAGATATTTTTAAGCCAAAAGTAAATGTTGATCCAAAAGAAAAAGAAAAAAACTCATTATATGAAAGTCATTATGCCATCATGAGCCGTTGTGGTGTAGTGGTTAGAGTGCAGTATTACAGGCTACTTCTGCTGACTGCAGTTTGCCTGCAATTTGCCAGTTCAAATCTCACCAGGCTAAAGGGAGTAAAATGAGGATCCAAAATTGTTGGGAGCAATATGGTGACTCTAAACTGCTTAGAGATGGCTGTAAAGCACTGTAAAATGGTATATAAGTCTAAGTGCTATTGCTATTAAAAGGCTAATGTGCTTTCAGGTTCATCTAAATCATTATCAGTCTTTTTGTTAAGCCAAAACACTAAATTGAAAATACCTTAAATTAAAAAAAAGCTAATTGAAAAAAATAATGCAAACCAACCAATTTAGCAAAGGTATTGTCTTGTGTAATTTATTCTTAGAGCTATTTTAGCTAGAGTTGGAGTTTTGTGTCATATCATTCAAAACTAGATTTAACCTTAATTAGGAATTTTGATTTATTGAAAACTATGGAAAGGGAAAGAAAAAAATTAAAACTTATTTGGGTTATTTCTGTTCAGTATCTTCTTCTCTCTGGCAATCTAGAATTGGTAACAATGCAGCATTATTTATCCTGACTTCTGTTTGGTGGCCCAGGTATGTTTTCCTGTTCCTTTTATATAATAATCCCCCCTCAAAAAAAAACCCTCTTGCACTAACTGGATTTATCTTCCTTTAGGTTTTTTGCCCTGACCTCTCTTCATCTGATATTCTTAGTTGCATTCACCCTAATACTAATAGTATGTTTAAATAAGTGGAAGAATAAAATCTGGCCTGAAATAAAAGGTATGCTCATTTTCCTTTTGATAGCTACATCTCATTTATAATTTCTCATCTGCTATAATTATATAATTACCAGGCTCAAAATCTGTAACTGAAGGTAAATGAGAATTTTGGAATTCCTCACAATTTTCTGATACCAGAAAATATATTTGTGTGCCCCTGTCAGCTTGTACAAGAAAGGATTGCTTACATTACTAGTTTGTACACAACAATATTAAGTGAGAAAAATAATAGTATGTTACAGCTACAGTAAGCCAACTATTAGAAGAAAATTGTAATAGTTTTCAATCAAAAATATATTAATATTAGATACAAGAAGTAGCACCATTCGTTTTTTAAATGCCTGAATACATAGAAGATAATTTGCCATATGGAGTTCACAGTTGAAGAAAATATGTAGTGTAGGCCAGTCTGGGAGGATTTTTTTTTTCTTATGTTATAAAACTGTAATTTTTTTTAAAAAAATTCAAGTGACATAATATAGAAAAGCCTTTTGCTTATTCACTTTCCCCAAAATGTGGATCAAAACCTGTAATAAAGTTGTAATTTTTATGCACCAAAAAGAAAAAGAATGTTGTAATCATTACTGGAGAATTATCAGATTTACATTTAGATTTAATTAAAATAAACATTGTTAAATTAACATGCCATTCAAAAGCCATGCACAACCTTCAGCCTAGAAAAATTTATGCAGCCCTTATAGACCATGCTAGTCATGAGTAATACATCTGGAGGGCACCAATTGAAGAAACAGGCAAATATTAGTGTGGACTTAGGAAATCAAGATTGAAATTTTTGATTCCTTAGAACACAATAAGAGAATTTGTTGAGGTAACTTACCTATGGAAGCATGTTTTTAACCATTTATTGAATAAACCATAATTATTGATAAGTCATTGGCCACAAAATGCAATTCACATGTTCACAGAATATACCAAGTGAAAGCTAAGAAATTGCATTATGATTTAGTATGTTGTATATACTTGGCTGTATACTTTCAATCCAATCTCTGTCATTAAATTCTTCTAAGGACAAACAGCTGCTCTAAGTTCCTTAGAAAGATTCAAATCTAATAGATGTTTAGATGGTTTCTTCCTAAAACAGTTATTCACACTTATTATAGGCCAACAATATTTTTCAAAGAGTCAAATATATAATGTACGACTATAAAAGGCATATTTAATTTCTTCCCAGTATTGTCAACTGGTAAAGACCCAAATGTCAGTCAACCTGGTACTTGTTGATTGAAGGATAGTAGATCGGTCTGAAATCTCTATATTTCCATAATGCAATACTATAGTGTAATGATATTTAGTAAAGGAAATTGCATTATTTTCCTAAATAACTGCAGAAGGAAGGGAAGAAAGATATGTAATTGAGTTTCTTAAAGTTTACAAACTACAACATCCATTCTGTTTTCTATTCATGACTATCAGTAATAAAATGTCATGTCAACTTATGTTTTAATTACTCAATATATTTCCAGGCATTATTTTCACAACTAATCCTGATTGTATCTTTAATGTTTTAGCAGTAAGACCTGATCAACTAGACAATGGAAGGTATGAAAAATCAAGTCATCTTAATTATGTATTTTTATTGTCTGTACAACCACAATTGAGCCCAAAATTTATGTTCCTAAGTGAGAAATTTGTTAAGTGAATTTTGTCCAGTAACTTTTACAACTTTTCTTGACACATTTATTAAATGAATCACTGCAGTTGTTAAATTAGTAACATGGTTGTTAAGTGATTCTCCTGTGTGATGCGATGGGATCCAGGAAGCATGGGATCCAGGAAGCATGGGTTGACTCTTCTATTCGTAGCTCTAGACAGAGTGTGAAACTGAGGAAACACCTCCTCCTCCATCTTCCCTAGTTTCGACTCTGTCTTTTGCTATGAAATAGACGTGTCAATCCGGTCTTCCTGGATCGGATTGCGTGAGTGTGATGAAATTTAGAGTTTTAATAATTTGAAGATACAATAAAAGCAACAGAAAGATCAGGCAGCGCGAAAGGCCTCAGGCCTGAGCCCATTGCCCACCGGATTCCGCGACGGCGGAATAAAATAGGAGCGGGCAGGCCGTTTACAAACTGGCTGCCATTTTGGGAGGACCGAAAGCCGCAATTCCTCCCACTTGCGCTTGTCAGTTGGTAAGTTCGGAGAAGTGCGGCAGAGCAGCGGCCGGTTTCCGTTTAAGGGGTCCTGGCACTGTTTGTTATTTTCGCTCTATCTGGAACGTTAATTTCTCCCATTTAATAGCGCGACCGCCATTTTGGGAGGTACAGTATCGGCCGCCATTTTGGGAAGGTATAGTAACGGCCGCCATTTTGGGAGGTACAGTATCGGCCGCCATTTTGGAAAAATAGAGTAACGGTCGCCATTTTGAGAGAATATAATATCGGCCTCCATCTTGATAGGGGCATGTTAATGATTGACAGGTGGTTGCGGCCGCCATTTTGGAACCGTTACGGAGCAGCACTTGCCCGATCGATTCGTCTGTGAGAGAGAGTCAAAGCGTACAGCTATCCTTTCGGAGCCTGGGCGCTTAGCTGATTTATTCTGAAGCCTCAATTCTTCAGCCTGGCAAGGAAGAGGATTCAGAGGCAGTTCCCGGAGCTTCCCTTTGTGGCCAAGACCCTGTGAGGCAGGCATTTGTGAGTCAGTCTCCCCTTAATTATCACCTCATCGGAATTGGACTTAGAGAATTTTTCCAATATAGAGGGCAATTCTTCCCTGGCAGAAATTACAGGAAATGCCAAATCCAAGAAGGTGGCTAAGGCGAAGGCTGCCAAAATTAAAGCCAAGGCCATTTCACAAGCTAGGGTGTCCAAGGCCCAGGAAAAAGCAGAGCTAAGGCTTCAACAGGCCTTGGAAAAACAGGCTGAGAAGGGAGCTAGGGAGGCGGAGAGATCAGGACTGTTATTGTCTATGCCTTCTCAGATTGACACCCCTGGTTTTAGAACTGGAACCCTGGATTCGTTATCACCCAGGGGATCCAAAAGGGGTCTGGAGGAGGCTAATCAAGGTTCTCAAAGCCAAAGGCAGTTGTTTTTACCACCAACAACTAGACCAGGCCCGGCTTCCTATTCAACCATACCTTCAGGGCTTTCTCCGAGTCCTCTTCAACTGGAACCAGTAAACTGGCCAGGGATTCCTCCACCTCGACTGGGCCTCTGCCAATTCAACCGGCTCTGGATTTTTAATGGCTGATTTCCGAAGCTATGAGGCGAGGTTATGAGGCAGGTCTGCAAAACACATCTCAGGTGCAGACAGGTACACAGCCTTGGACGAGCCATCATCAAGAGGCTCAAATTAGACCTCCGGTTCCGGCTGCTGTGGGATCTCTCTCTCCTAGGAGATCTGATATTATCGCTATCCCTGAGGAGGAAGAGGAGGGAAAGAGTGACAGGGAGCTTTCGGAGGAAGAGGGCCTTCAAGATGAACAGCCTGTATTTAAGGGGCTCTTTAAGCCACATATGTTTAAGGTCTTGTTGGCTAAGGCCAAGGCGGTTACAGTGCTGGGGCTGCCTTCTACCGAAGCTCCAGGGCACCAAGGAAGCCTACCTGATGCGCTTTTTTCGGAAGCCAACGAGACGGTCGATGTTATTCCAACATTGAAACTTTTCCTGCAAATTGTTAGGAAACAATTAGAAATTCCAGGGTCCTATGCCAGTCCCACGGCCTTCGACAAAAAATATTTTAACGTATCCTCTGACCTTGCAGAGATCCTGAATACGCCAGAAGTTGATGAGCCAGTAGTGGCCCTGGCTGCCCCATCTGCTTCCCTCTCTGACGCAGAGGATATGTTAAAGCCTGAAGACAGACGAGCGGAGCTTACCTTGCGCAAGGCCCACCAGGCCACGGCCTGGGCAGTCAAGACTGCTACAGCAGCTTCATTCTTTACAAGGGCGGCCTTACTTTGGCTCAAGGAATTGCAGGAGATAGTGCCGGCCCAAGATGTCCAAACACATCAAGACTTTAACAAAATAGTGGCGGCCACTGAATTCTCTGCAGATGCCACCTTCCATTCAGCAAAATTCGGAACCAGGGCAGTGGAGTCCTCAATCACAGCACGACATCTCCTGTGGCTCAAGCATTGGCAAGCTGATGCCAAGAAAAAATGGAAATTGGCACCAGCTCCCTGTAAGGTGGGCAAACTCTTTGGTGATGCCCTGGACCCGGTTCTGGTTGAGTCCAGGGACAAGAAGAAGAGGATGCCCAGTCTGTCGAGGCGAGGAGAGCGTTCATCCCCTCCGTCCTTTCGGAGCTATACTCCTCGACCCCTTTATTCGGGACTATCTCAGCAGAGAGCCTACAGATCCTTTGTTCTGAGACAAGACACTCAAGCAGGCCCCGTGTTTAAGGACAGAAATAAATCTCAGCCACAGTCTAAGTGGCCCTTTCGAGGAGGCAGCGGCCGGCCCTTTCACCGGTCCCGCTGACTCCAAGACTCAGGTTCCCATCGGTGGCAGGTTGGGCCTCTTCTGCAGCCGGTGGGACGAGATGACAACCAACGGCTAAGTGAGGGACACTATTCGATCGGGGCTCAAGCTAGAGTTTGTGGCCCCTCCTCCCTGTCGGTTTATCAGATGTCCCTCTTCAGGAACTTCCTCAAGAGACATCCTCATGAAGGAGGCTATCCACCACCTCTTGACCATTCAGGCCATAGAGCCAGTACCTCAAGAAGAGATACAGAGGGGATTTTACTCGATGCTTTTCATCATCCCGAAGGCATCGGGTGACTGGAGAGCTATCTTGAATCTGAAGGGGCTAAACAGGTTCATCAGATTCCGGAGGTTCAAGATGCACTCCCTGACATCCATCCTCCGGGGAATCAGGGAGGGCGATTTTCTTACCTCGATAGATCTCACCGAAGCCTACCTACACATCCCCATACATCCAGCTCACCGTCGATATCTAAGGTTCTGCTACAAAGGTCATCATCTGCAGTACAAGGCGCTCCCCTTTGGACTGACTTCAGCACCCAGGGTCTTCACCAAGATCTTAGCAGCGTTGGCAGCGTTCCTCAGATCGAAGCTGATCAGACTCCAGTGCTACCTGGACAACATTTTGATTCAGTCGTCATCCCCCATTCAATCACTGGAAGATCTGCATACCACCATCACAGTTCTGCAGGACCACGGTTTCTCTATAAAGTCACTTGACTCCATCCACGCGACTGCAGCATTTGGGGGCGGTGATAGACACGGTGGAAGGGAAGGTTTATCTATCCCCAGACAGGTCAAAGGACATCAAGAGCTTAGTTTTTCAGGTGAGCAGATACAAGGCGGTTTCACTGATCTCGCTCTCCCAGCTCCTTGGCAAATTCATCTCCTGTATAGGAATTGTCCCTTGGGCAAGGTTCCATGCCAGGAGTCTGCAATGGTTCCTGTTACCTTTCCAAAGGTCGGGGAAGGCCAACACCAAGAAGCGAGTCAAGTTACCTCTGGGAGTTCGAGATTCCTTCCACTGGTGGAATTGACGGCGCTGACATTGGGGACAGTCTTCACCGACCCCCTACGTATCATCATAACAACGGACGCCAGCCTTCTGGGTTGGGGGGGCATTGCCAATCGAATATGGCTTAAGGAGGGTGGACATCAGAGGAGCGCTCCCACAACATCAATTGGTTGGAGCTTCGGGCTATTCATCTCACGCTCAAGACCTCCCAACAGACGGCATGTGCTTATTCTAACAGACAATGTGGCCACCAAGGCACATGTCAATCGCCAAGGGGGCACTCATTCGAGAGCTCTCATGGAGGAGGCTCGATTGATGTGTCTCTGGGGGGGAGAAGCATTTGCTTTCAATCAAGGCAGAGCATATATCGGGTTCACTGAATGTTCAAGCTGATTGGTTAAGCAGATCCAGAGTGAACCAGTCGGAATGGCTATTGGATCCCGACCTGTTCAGGCAACTATCAGTCAGGTTCGGTTTTCCGGAGGTGGACCTTTTCGCCACGCCAGCAAATTCTCAGCTCCCCCGTTTCTTCTCCTGCTATCCATCGACGGGAGCCGAAGGGGTCGATGCCCTTCAATGTCAGTGGCCCCGAGCTCTGCTCTATGCATTCCCCCCTATCCCATTACTTCCAGCGGTCCTCAGGAAAGTGTTGGAGCAGAAGGCAACTGTGCAGTTGCCAAGCATCCGGATGTAAATCACATGACCAGGGGGATACTGCAATGGTCATAAGTTGAAAAAAGTCACTTTTTTTTTTGAGCAGAACAAATAGCACTTTAGCTTTTATGTGCAAGATGTACATTACAAATATTAATGATCTTTGTAAGTGAAATGCAGCTATTTGAAAACTATACTCAGTGTATTTGTATTTTACAATCAAGTAAAATGTGATCTGATTTTTTTCAGCTGGGGCTCTGTCCATCCTCGACTTTTGAGTGTTCCTGAACTATGCCACTTTTTGGCTAAAGGATGGATCACAGGAGATAGTTTCATGAGAAGCCTGCTGAGTTTCAAAAAGCAAAATCCTGGCAAGGTGAAAAACAATCCCAAGTAGTAGCAGCAACCATGTGTTAATTGTGGGATGGGGGAAAGCTACCCCAAAGCAAAGGCCTGAGAAAATGAGATTTTTGAATATTTCTGCATAAGAATATAATATACCTGCATCTTGCTATGTAATTTAGACACATAAGAAAAGGGAAATTGGAAAAATAAGGGGGGTACAAGAATAGAGAATATAGCACATCCCATTTTTATTTGATGCAGCTTTCAACCAACATCTTAGAATTGCCCTGATTCTGTCCCCATTGCCCATACGTTGAAGGCAACTGAAATTAATACTTCTGCCATGCTCCAGCCTCAGCTACATATATTTCAGTTTTTTTCAAAAAGCAGTTTGTTGGCAGCAGTCCAAATATACCTACAATTGTCTTGAGTCATAACCAGTTTGCCTAACACAAACTGATTTCAAGGTTTTGTTTTGTTTTTGCAGTTCTGCCTGTTAGCTTGTGGTGTCCTTACATTTTTGGCTGTCTTAGGATACTACATCCCTGGTGTCTGTCTTGCCTATCTTATAAGTGAGTATCAAGGGGACAACTGGATATTAAAATACTTTTCTTATAAAGGGGAAAATCATTTATAAATATTTTAAAATGCAGGGTCGAAAAGTGAGTTAACCATACCCAATTTGAATTTGCTGTGGTGCATTGTAAAATGTTCATTATAGCAACCTCATGTTTTACCCACCTGTTCCAAAATGTTTCTTGGAGGTGTTTATGGAATAGTAGTCTTCTAATCACTCTTTTTCTCCAGTGCTTGCTTTCTTATTGTGGCCACTTGCTGTATACCATAACCTGAGTCAACGTCTATACACCAAACTACAGCCAGCTCTGCAACGATTAGACTTCAGTGTTCGTGGCTATATGATGTCCAAACGTAAGGAGAGACAGTGTGAGTCTGAAACTAACTTTCACCATTATTTGAGTGCAACTGTTTTAATTTACATTTTGTCTACTATATCTTTTTGATGGTGCATGAAAGACTTGGCATTATTAAATATGCTTATGGAATATTCACAAACCTTTTCCTATCCTAAGCAGATTTTTGGGGGAATCAGGCCATTTCTTGTAGAAGTTCAAATTCAAGAAACTGGTTCTGTAAATAGTCTTGTTTTGGTCCTTCTTTACTCTATTTACTTTTGTGAGGATCGATCTCTAATTTCATTTTAGCACGTCACCACATTTGGAGGGAGCATCCTGCTGGAGCTGATGAGAGTGACAGTGAAGAAGAGCTTGCTGCTTTTTGTCCTAAGGTACCAGTAGAACAGACTTTGATAAATTGTTGAATTGTTGAATGTAGCATATTGTTGAAATTTGTGGAAAGAGTACAATAGGGAGAGATAGAAGTGTTTTCATGACTTGAAGAGTGAAATATCTATAAAGTATTACTATAGAGGTAATTTTTTGTTAATGATGCAATTGGATTTGTTTTGTAAAAATTGCGTCTCAGGTACAAACTCTTCCTCCTTGGAGTAATTAGATTTTCACCAATGCCAGCACTTTTGTTTTTATAGCCTATGGGCCAGTGATCCCCAACCTTTCTGGCTCCATGGACTGGCAATGGGGTGGAGGGGATAGTTCTCAGGCATAACCTAGCTCCCACACATACCCAAACGAAGCTTTGTGCGCTCACCTGCTGCTTGCATGGAGCAGGGGTTGGGGACCCTACTGTAGACCACATTTCAACAGAATACAGAGAAGCAGACCAAATTTCTGACTATTCATATTTATTAAAAATTATTCAATAAACATGCACCAAATCGACAAAAAATAAAATTCTACAGTAGCCATTATGGTGATTGATTGCTTTCAAGATTTTTTTATACTTGCACATAATTGGATTCTGTGTTATAATTCCCTTAAGATTATTAAAGCATCTAAATATTTCTTAAGCAAATTTTTATTTATGATTAATGTATATAAATCAATTGTTAGAACATAATATTCAAATTTCATTGTGAGTACGGGATTTTTAAATATGATATTTTTGAAGCTTCAAGTGAACTATCAAAGGAAGTAGAATTATTTACAGTCTGTAAAAATGGGAATCGTTAAGTGAGGGCAACTTACAGTATATATAATTTTTATTTTGCCACCCAACTCCCAATAACCGGGTGGTTGACAATCAAAATAAAGCAATAAAACAAATGAAGAAAAAGAATGACATGAATAACTAAGTGTATGTACAATTGCCTTCAAACCTGTTTCCTCCCCCTCCCAAGTTGGATGATGCTGTGGTTGCCAAGCAACTGTCTCTCTCTGACTCTGAGCATTCTGATGCAGAAGTGTCTTATACTGAGAATGGGACTTTCAATTTATCCCGGGGCCAAACACCATTGACAGAAGGTTCTGAGGGTAAGTAGATGAATGGGAAAAAATGCAAGATGCATTTGACATTAAATACCACTTAATGTCCATCGGGATAAAAAGGCAAAACAAAATAAAACAAAAACCAAACAGTATGAAAACATGATAGAGCTGCTCTAAAATGTTTGCACTTAAATTGGATGTTGAGGAGTGACTCTGATATGGGACGATAAAAACTAAGATCAACTGAGTAATATGACTTTTTTATTTATTGAACAAGAACCTTTCAGAACTCAATATCTTTTCAACAACTTTCTAGGATAAGAAAGTATCTGTATCAGAATGAGTTTAAAATCCATTTGTCAGCTGATGTTAGCAGAACGTGGCGATTTCCCCTTCCACGCCGATTTCCCCTTCCACACATGCGCAGAATTGTCTGCACATGCGCAGTCGGTCGTGCTTCCGGTCATGACCAAATCAAGTTGCGACCGTAGTCCTGGAACGGATTACGATCGTGACCCAAGGCTCCACTGTATTTGGTTGCTCCAATATTGTCTATATGCTGTAATTCAGTCTGTTTGATTTTTCTGTTCCTCATGTAGGGAACTCGGTTCTACCTAAGATTTCAAAATACTCGTTTTCATAAAATCTTTCACTTTATTGATTAGCCCTTGGGCCATATCAAAGTGCAAAGTTTCAGACACAAATTATTATCTTTATTTGTAGCCCAAAACACATTTTGTCTGGAAAAAAAATACAACTTAAATGACATGAAAATTTGTTCACATACATACAGGGACATGAATTTAATTAGCCATTAAAATTCTCTTTAGACTTTGATGGCCACAGTGATCCAGAAGAATCTTTTGCTCGAGATCTTCCAGATTTCCCTTCTATCAACCCTGAGGTGACAGGCATAGATGATGAGGATGACACCAGCATTGGCATTCCAAGCCTTTCTCCCTGTAACCAGGCCCAGGAACAGAACCAACAGTCTCATAAACAGGAAGCAGTGACTTCAGAATTCCTCCTGAGTGAGCTTCCATTAATGCATAATCTGACAGATGACTTAGCTGGTTTTGTGACCAGGGGAATGATTCAGCTAGCCTTATCAGGAACTTCCCAGTCAGTTGCTGTGCATAGCAACAGACAGCAGCGAAGTGCCAAGGCCTTCCTTCGGACCTCCAGCTCAGAGCTGGATACAGATGCTGAAGGAGATGATTTTGAACTATTGGATCAATCAGAGCTGAATCAGATGGATCCTTCAAATTCCCGTGGTCAATAACAATTATCTGACATTTATTTTCTGGCTCCTTTGTTTAATGGACCAGAATTAGAAGAGCCAGGTACAGGAATAAGATACTGCCATACAGTTTTCATGTCTAATCTGTCTTGGCAAATTTGGGAAATTATATAAATTTTAGAACAAAAGACTACTATAGCAAAATCATAAGAATTTGGCTACTGGATTTCTTGTGACCTACACCTTTGTACTTTGCACTCCTAATTAATAGAAAAGAAAAAAATCCTGTTGACTGATTTATTAAATGGCCCCAGTGATAGGCTTCAGATCTTGAGAAACAAGTCAGAAATTGTCTTGTATTTAACAAACTAAGTTCTTGAGCAATTCAGGTGAGTATTTTTCCCAGTTTCTGGTTTTGGATTTAAATTTTCAGTACTATTAGAAATATATATACACAGAGACACTGTATATGTGTTTGCATCTGTATATACATATACACAAAGCTCCCAAGACCTTAGAGATACTAGAAATTACTCATATCTCTAGCAAATATTTGCATGTAATGATTCCAAATACATAATTTATTTAAATCCTAGGTGAGATATTCTCACACAAAATAATAGCAATAATGCACACAAAGAGATCTCTATAAACTTTTGAATGAAGATTTCTTACCTTCTCTCCACCAAGAAGTCATCAAGCCTCTCTAATTATATTGATTTCAAAATTGAACTATAATATCTAAGTTACTTACAGAAAACCAGCAAGCAGTCTATCGTTCTCATCTATCCCACAATTGTTGACATGCCCTTATTTCATGTTATCTGTAACTCTCAGATGGATTCCTACTTTCTAGAGAAAAATATATTGCTTATTAAGGAAGCTAGTTGATTTCCACTGAAAGATGATAAAGATCAGAATCCTAAGAACAACTGCTCCAAGCTTTGAATGCAGTTTTCAAAACATAAAAGTGGGCTACACTGCCTAATGATAATGCTTTTAGAAAAATTCCCTAGGAATACAAAATGGGACCAAAATTACATCAAGGGGAAAGGAGACATGTAATTCTGAGACAGCAGGAATGCTCTATTTAAAGACCAATTTCATCAGACTTAATAATAGAATAGTTGGTATATCTTGGTTGTACTTTTTGCATTACTGTGAAGGTACATTCCAATTAGTAAAATATCTGTTAATATCTGAATGTTATAAATACTATGGTACCAGGTCTGTTCAGAATACTGCTTACCTCTTTCTGTTTTGAGTAAAACCAGCAAAGGGTTTTTTTTTTTTTTTTTTTTGCATTCATCTTAAAACACTTGCAGACCTTACAAAAAACAAGCCTTCTTTAAATAGTTCATACTGTGAGGAACCTATGAGTTAATTATTCTGGTGCTTTGTAATTTCCTATTCAGAATTCCATATACAAACTATTTCTATACTAAACTATTGGAAGATTGTACCTTAGAAGTAATTATCCTTGATGCAAAGGCCATCCTGGTGATTCTCTGAACAAAAAAGACTTGAATAAGTGCTGTGCTTTTATATTTTAAGCATTTATTTAGTTTATTTGAACTACTTACAACAACTTGTGCATTTGCATATCCAGTTAGAAGGTCTTGCTCTATATTTCTATAGTATCAGTCCAATCTATCATTTTTGCAGGCTCAGTAGTTTTGAGGTTTACTATTTTTTCCCAACATACAGCATTAAAAGACCTTCATAAAATACTGCCTATTGTTTTATTGGCCAGTCGTGGTGTGATGTTAATGCTATATGACTAATAGCACATTCTTGCAGAGCATATTTGAGAAGGTAATACATTGTAAATTTAAAATAGCTTGGTTTGGTAGCATTTGTGTGGCAATATCATGGTATTTAATTGCCTTTTTGAGTGTTTATAAATCAGCCAATATTGTAGAATATTTATAGTAAATTGTCTCATGGAGAATTTTTTAAAGTAAATAAATTTTTCATTTAAAATTTATTATTTATCATAGAAAATAAAATACAAAACAGTAAAACAAACAAAAAAATGAAACAAAATGGTAATGGAAAACTGACTACTTTGTTAGATTTTATGTGATGTGGAATAGAAAAAGGTTTAGTGCAATAAGACTATCAAACACTCCTTCATTGTATTAATAGTTAAATATATTTTAAACATTTTGTTGAGTGTTTCTATCTGCTGTATCTGCTGCAAAATAAAATATTTGTCAAAACCCTGTTTGTTTCATTTCCCCAGCTCCAACAGGAAGAAATTTACTTTTCCTATTGGCCCACAGTGTCATACAATTGTTAACTTAGATCAACTGCTATTTTTGCACTGTTTCTCATATAAACAAAACATATGTTAACAATTTAGATCTAATGGTTATACTCACATATTATACTATGCCATTTAAATACTAGTTATTGGAATATGATGGATTTATGTACAATAAGATTTGTGCCTTTTCCCTAAGAATGCAGGGCATGTTGTATAGGGATATTTCCTTTTATCCCTGTTAACCTTATGTTTGCTTGAGATGAGAAAAAGTGATTGACCTAAGTCACTTAATGAATGAGAGTGACTGAAGGTAGATTTGAACTTCACATTACATTGGCTACTTATATATGTCCCTTTTTTTGAGAAATTTGCTTTTTGAAAGTTTTTTTAAAATGTATATTCTCCCATTGTTTTACCATTGTCTCAACATTATACAATTATTGTCTCTCAGTTTAATACAGCTATCCTTATGTATAGAAGCCCAAGAGGAATTAAGTTCACTGTATCTTTGCCTTCCAGCAAAAGTGCTCTTCAATTTCTATTTAGCTACTGCCATCCTTCAGGATATGGTGAGCTCATATAGGGTTGGGGCATCAACAAAGAACTATTACTTTTGGGTTCCTGCTCTTTTCAACCTCTGAATTGAGCATCACATCTCAAGCAGGACAGGCTCTTCAGAGTTAACTTGAAAGTTGCAAACTCATGAGTATCCTAAGATTTACCCAAAGAGGGAAAACAGTATCAACCACATATCCTTAATCCTTACTTCCAATCCAATGACTCCAATCTTGAATCCTAGAAGTCTCAAGTTCTGAAGAGTAAATGATTGGTTTGTTTATAATAAGCTTCTACTCATCCATGATTTGGTAAGATGCATTGCAAAATGTGATATATATTGCAAACTGTTAGGCAAGAATGGTGATGTCAGATACTGCCCTCCTAGGTTTTACATCTTTCATCAACCTCTTATGCTAAGTTTGGAGGAGACAGGTTTATTAATTTTAATTAAGTAATTAAAATACTTCTAGGTTTTATCTATAAAAACAACCTAGGTAATCAAGAGCCCCATTTTAAGACAGTGGGATGTGAACATCTGTAGGGACAAATTTCTGGGATGGCCACCCTACTGCTTATATTAATCCCACAGATATATTTTTAAATATTTATGCCTCAATTCCTTCCTAATAAAATACATAATAGATTCACAGTTCAGATGGTTAAATTCTTGCAAGGCAGAATTCTCACTTTCCAATATAGTGAGGATTTATCTAACTACAGAAAATGTAGCCCTCTCAAATAATCCTGTATTTATTGTGCATTTGCACAGTAAATAAATCATAATGATTGACAAGATAAAATGGTTATCAATATTAAGATATATTATGAGCCCCATTGGATAGATGACATCAACATGCTACTGAAGAATTCCTTCTTAGATGTGAGAAACTGATGATTATGATACTGTTTAGATTAAACCTTCAGGGATATCTAATTGCTGAAGCTGCAAAGATAGCATTATACTGAGAACATAGAGTATTTGAAATACAAACATGGGAAGATTCAACACACTGAAGAATTAAATGACTTGGCTATACATTGGCTTCCGAGGTATCAGCAAATTGAAGTAGACTGGAAATGATTACTTTCAATCCAAAAATCATATTCTTTATAGTCAGAATATGAAAAACAAAGAAGGAATGTTATTGTTCCCTAGTCAAGAATGATATAGTAAAGATAGCATTTAAGTAGAAAGCTGTCACTGATCAATAGCACTTAGATTTCATAGATAACTTTTTTGTATAATGGTTGTTGTTGTTAGTTGCAAAGTCGTGTCTGATCCATCGCGACCCCATGGACAACGTTCCTCCAGGTCTTCCTATCCTCTACCATCTTCTGGAGTCCATTTAAACTCACTCTGCTTCAGTGACTCCAGCCACCTCATTCTTAGTCGTCCCTTTCTTCTATTGCCCTCAGTCTTTCCCAGCACTAGGCTCTTCTCCAGTCCTTCTCATTAGGTGGCCAAAGTATTTGAGTTTTATCTTCAGGATCTGGCCTTCTAAAGAGCAGTCAGGGTTGATCTCTAGGACTGACTGGTTTGATCGCCTTACAGTCCAAAGGATTCACAGGAGTCTTCTCCAGCACCATAGTTCAAAGGCCTCAATTCTTTGGCACTCAGCCTTTCTTATAGTCCAACTTTCCAACTTTCACAGCCATACATTGCAATTGGGAAAACCATAGCCTTCTCTATATTTTGTTTAAACATGGTTCATTGAATAATGCACAACTGATGGGTTTACATATAACATCAAAACATAATATAAATCATAATCTATAACACCATTTGGAATAGTGTGTCTAGTTCTGGAGATCTCATTTATAAAAAGATATTGATAACATTAAATGAGTCCAGAGATGGGCCACAAAAATGGTGCAAGATCTGAGGGAGAAAACATATCAAGAGAGATTGTGAATATGTAATCACTCAGAGGACAGAAGAGAAATGGGAGACATGATTGAAAACTTTAAATATATTAACGGTATGAGTAAGGTTCTAGAAGGCTGTACAATATTAAGCAAAAATCAAGAACATGGAGGCATAACCTCAAACTGTCAGGAAGAAAGTTCAGAAGTAATGTTAGAAAGTATTACTTCATAGAAAGGGTAGTAGAAGCTTGGAAAAAACTTCCAGCAGGGATAGTGGGTCAGTCATCAGTAACTGAGTTTAAATATGCTTGGGATAAACACATACTTATCATCCAACAAAAATAAAAATAAAATCATAGTAATAAAAAACTTCAAAGTGCATACTCAATGGACCATTAGGTCTTTTTCTGCTGTTAGTTTTCTGTTTCTATAAATGACAATGCAAATTAATAACAATGACTTGTACCGACAACATGTTAACTGAATAAATGATAAACCTCCTAAGGGGTTATATAAAGGGATACATGAATCCCATCATTGCCTTTCTCATCTCCATTGGAGTAGAAGTCAAGGAGAGGAAGGCTATTTAAGGTGAAAGAAAAACATTCACAGATAAACTTTTTTGATCTATTTTCCAGTCAAACTCCCATCCTGCTGCTTTTAATAGAAGGAAAAACTTTGGCCTTAGCCACCGACTAAATTGGTTGCAAATCAAGAGATAGCAGAAAATAAAACTTATCAAAGAACCTTACCTGTCCTGCTGTCCATTGGTCCAAAATCCAATGAATATTTAACCACATGGTAGTTGTTCCATACATAAAGAAGGTTATCCCTTGGATTATAATCCACTGCAGCAATATACTGATATGAATTTGGAAATGGAACATCCACTACACTTTCCTTGCTTTGTTCAGTGTTGTATATATAGTCAATTTTATTTCCTGTAGCTTCATTATCATCATCTTCATACACAGATTTTACTACATATAAAATGCCACAGATCATGAATGCATTAGAAGCTGACCTTTTGTCATAGGATGTATCCCATGTCCCTTCAATCCTCAAGGTATAAGGGTTTAGCTGACTAATGACTATTTTACCATTATTTTGTTCTGTTGCATAGATCACCCAAAGACCATTCTCATCAACAGCCAGGTCTATATCAGATTTGCCTCCCCATCTATAAGGGGATGTATCGTGATAGTTGGCATTAGCAATGATAGCTTCCCCACTTTTTATTCGTGTCCGTAGATCAAATTTGACAATGTTCCTTGTTCTTTCTTTGTTGAAGAATAAAGCCCCATCATACACCACAAAACCTGTGCCATCCACTCTGTGTGGGAGCTTGTATGTTGTAGTTGGCCTTCCAGCAATGAAATCATCTTTGGAAGAATATTCTGTCAGAGTGTCAGTTCTGTATGGTGTCCACGGCATGTAGTAAATCTTGTCAGAAGCCTGCAGTGGGTCCTTACACCAGGCTCCTGACTGGTGATCAGATTCAAATAAATGTTCACTCTGGTATACTCCTTTTAGTAGTCCAGGGCAAAGAAAAACTGAAGGGAAGGAAGAGGTTAAAAGTAAAATTGATTATTAAATGTGATAGAAGACTTTTCTTGGCATTAGACATTTATAATTCAGGTTCCAGGAGAAGAACTAAAAATATCAATCTTCTCCTAATGCTTAAAATACATAAATGGTGCTATGCACTAAAAAGGTCATAAGGGGAAATTTATAGGGATTATAAATTTTAACTTTGACATGACATATACAACATATACTGCTATAAAACCAAAAAAGCAACTAAAAAGACATTTAAACTCTATTTCAGAGAAATCATTCTTATGGTGTGCAGTTTAAATATTAAAAAGGACTGGGGAATTGCCACATAAATACATTCGGAATGAATCCATAGCAAATAATAAACAATTAAAAGAATGTGTCCTGAGGAAAGAAAAAAAACAGTAGCAATAAAAAGGAAAAAGGAAAATGCAATACAGGAAGACTAAGTTAAAGCATTAAAATGTCCTCTGAAATACATAAAAATAAAAACATTACTTAAGAAATTAACTGCCAAGACTGACCTGCTGAGATGTTCTGTTCCACAAATCTTGTAACTAATATAATTTCCCTTCAACACCAAAATATCGTTTTAGATATACTTCTGTTTCTTTTAAGAAACATTTTTAAATACCAACTTTGCTACATGATTAACTATTGTATAGGTAGTCCTTGACTTATAGCCATTTGTTTAGCAATCACTCAAAGTTACAGTCGCCTTGAAAAAAGTAATTTATGACCAGTCCTTGTACATGCAAGTATCACAGCATTCTGATAGTCACATGATCAAAATTTGCACACTTGGCAATGATGTGGCAGTGGTCCAGCGTCATGCAATCCATTGCAACTTTCCCAACCAGCTTCCAACAAGCAAAATCAGTGGGAAAATTAAGTTTGCTTAGCGACCACAATTGCAGTGATTTGCTTAACAACCATGGCAAAAAGGTCATAAAATTGGGTGTGGCTCACTTAACTGCCTTGCTTAGCAATAGAAATTTTGGTCCTAGTTGTGATCATAAATTGAGAACTACCCGTACTTAATTTTCCAGAATGTAATCCATTGCATTACATTGTATTGGTTCAAATAAGTGTATTTTTTGTATACAGTTATTACATTAAGTTCTGTACCCATTATCCAAGCAAAAATGGAAATAGTCAAAACAGTGTAATGCATAGAATTCCCTTGTCCTGTCTAAAACTAAGCCAAACAAGGTATGGCATGAAATTTGTGTTTGCATTTAATATGTTGGTTTATAAAAATAGAAACAGCAATAGCAGGTTTGGCCTGCAAATCCTTTCCTCTCCTGTTTTGGTCCTTAGGACAATCCTTATACTGTATGGTGTTTGCAAATGAAGCAGAAGGGAAGTTTTCTTACAGCATTAATCCATCTTCAAAAATTTCCTTCTGGCACCTGAGCCTGGAGGGCTCTCAATTATTATTTCTATACATTCAAAGAATGAATGTGGGATCATCTTGGATTGGAAGGACCAAAGAAAAGCATGAGCAGAAGAAGTGTTCCCACATAAACTATATAGCAGAGCCTTACTTATGGAGGCCACTCTCTCACTAAAGCTCAGCTTGGCATCAAGACTGGCATTTCAAAAACAAATATATGTTAATATTGAAACTGAGACTTTTGTAAGAGATCTGACCTCAGCAACAGCCATGGCTGAAAAATAAGGCAGAGAAAGAAGTAGGATAGAAAACTTTACTCGGTATGTCTATGTCAATATTCTAATTCTAAGTCAGCTCCAATTAGAAACTGGCAACAGATGCTGATCCCTTTGGTGCTTTTCCAGCCTTTGCCACTTACCAACATTGACATACAAGGCACCCATTTCACCATCGAGAGTTCCTGATGGCAGCCCTGTCCCTGCTTATTGTGTTTGGCCTTCAAGCCAACCAGGATTGCACATCCCTGAGGAATTGCACATCCATGAGGAATTACAGTTCCATGAGGAAAAAGGGATATACTTACTTTGCCAGAGACCATTGGGGGTGGGAAGTGTTTCACATACTCTATGGCAGGAATGTCCAAACTTGGCAACTTTAAGATTTGTGGACTTCAACTCCCAGA
>JAOYMU010000077.1:62758024-62769851 GCA_025802295.1 Psammodynastes pulverulentus
GTTCTGGAAGGGCCTTAGGTGTTATTTCAACGTTTGTTTGGTGTTAGGGATACGGAAGCGTTGTTCGTCTCCTCAAAAGGGCCTCTACAGGTATCTCCCTCTACCTTGGCAGGGGAGGGCGTGGAGGCCGGTTCTCAGGCCCTCGGCTGTCAAGCCGCAGTCGGTCCCCAGGGTAGAGCGGCGATTCCCGACGGGTGGGCCACCGCCGCTGCAACCGGGTTTAACCGGTCACATGTGGTGGACCAGTGTGGAATGGCCATGTGAGCACCGCTGGCGCCGATTCGTGGGCGCGACAGGAGGGGCCTTCGCTCCCGTGGGCTGCCTTTAATAGAAGGTCTCCTTGGCAGGGGGTGTCAGACGATGAGGGTCTGGACCATCCGGAGGCCCTCCCTATACATGGATGAGCTTGGGTATGTCCCACACTCCTGAATCCCATCGCCTTGATACTGGAGAAGAAGCATTGGTCTTACCTGAATGCATCTTCTCAGGATAAGGCGATGGGATTCAGCCCCACCCTGCGCACCGGACGGTCCAGGGTGCAACTGAGGACACAGTAGTTGATAATACTGCCTGCAAGACGACTTCGCCGAAACTGGGAGGTTGATGGACAGGTGGGAGGGTCCTCAGTTTTATGCCTCTGTCTATTGGAGCTGAGATGAGACAACCCCCACTCCTGAATCCCATCGCCTTATCCTGAGAAGATGCATTCAGGTAAGACCAATGCTTCTTCTCCCAAATACTTGAAAACAAGCTCCAGACATATTACCAAATTTGAACCTCTAATATTCCATGAAAAGAAAATAATTCAATATATAATAAAAATATTCATATTAACAGTATTCAGAGTAAACATTTGTGTAAACTAAATGTCTTAAGTGAGTTTGTATTAAGCCATTCAAAGGTCAATTGTGTCATCAATCCAGAAAAATACAGTACAGTATTGCTGTAGAGAGGGATGTTGGCTTTATTGCTTTTAACTTTTACTAAAATGTTTTGCAACTTCTAGAAATTTTGTTTTCTTTTTCGTTATTTACCATTTTAGGACTCCCTCGTCAGCAATCTGCTTCGTCTTATACAGACAATGCGGCCTCCTGCAAAAGCTTCCACTAGCAAAGGTTAATATTTTTTGCCATTCATCAATTGTAAGAAGCATGGATTCTTATGGACATGGTTTAATTTGTTTATCTGAGAAAACAAAGTTGCAATAAAAATTAAAAATTGGTTATAAGTCATTAAAATTGTAACATTTTAAAATAAATGGGGCAGACAAACCTGTCCTATAGGTTTAGAGGCCAAAACAGATTATGGAGTAGCTTCAGCAATTATTCTAGGATTATTGTTCTCATGTTTTTAGTCTTGCAAAAGACCCTGGATTACGTCCATTACTTGCAGTCTTTCAATGAATGGTTCCTTGATATCTCAAGCATTTGATCTTGTTAAAATGAAGATAGCCTCTTCAAGTGAAAGATGCCTTCAAAAAATAAGCACTTGTCTTTCCAGAGGTTATGATACAACAAAACTAGGATATATAAATGAAAATATAATTTTCCTCTTTGTGAACTTATGAGCAAAAAATATTGCCATATTTTAGTAGGACAGTGGATGTTTTTGAGTTGCTTATTCCTAATAAAGATTGACTAGATTACCAGTCTCTCTGGAGACTGTTTCAAATTCTGTGAATAGTTGGGCATACACTTTATCTCATAAATATCATTTTTCCTATCCCATTTCCATTATCCAAGCTTTCCAGTATGACTAGCAAAGTTATATGCAAGCAGGAAAGAAAAATAAATAATATTTTTCAGAGAGTTTTAAAAAGTAGAAATGTTTGTTGTGACGTAAGAAAAATCTATTTAAATTTACGTGTGTGTTGTTGTTGTTTTACTATCACATTAGATATTATTAAACCAAAAACAGAAAAAGATAAGCTGAAGGACTTGTTTCCAGCCTTATGTCGGCCAGATAATCCCATGGTGAGGGTAGGTGTGTGAGTTTCCTTCTTTGCTGACAAATACATTGAGGGTAAAAGAAGTTGGGAATACTTAATTACTGATAGTAATTGAGACCAGGAACTCTGTCATTAAGTGACATATCATAAGTTGGAAAATCACATAACTGAGCCACTTAGCAATGGCAGTTACAGCAGTCCATCATTAAGCAGGGACTGTGTAGATTGTTAAATATGAACCTTCCTTCTGACTTTCTGGATGCTTCACCATTAATTTTACTTATGGGGAGAGGGCAGGGAACATCACAAATATCAAATAACTGCAAGGATACTGTGATAGCCATAAATAACAAAATCCTGTCACAATTACTGGTACCAGTGACACTGTGTAAGAATGAAAAAGCAATTGGGAGCAACATAGAAAAAATTCTGCGCAAGGCACCAAAGAACCAATGTTAGTTAAAAGGGCATTGGAGGGAAGAAGTTATATATAGCCAGGGAAGGAAGTTTTCACGATGAATAAAAAATGCACTCCCCTAAAGCAATAGAAAAATGTCTGCTGCCCTAAATTGATGGAGATCTGCTATTTAATCACTTTTTCTCTTTGGGGTAGTGAAGATTTGGTTTGAATATATGTCTTGCTAATTTCTAATGTCTATTCAAAGAGTTACTTGGAAATTTAGTTTGTTAACTTTATTTAATTGTTTACTTACTTATTGGAATATATAGTTATCCTTATATAGTTATATGGTTGTCCAACTTGCACATTTGACTCTGTACTGCTGACACAGGATTAAAAACACAAAACAAAATAATCAATATATAAAGCACAAAACCCCTGCAACCCCTATGGCCACTGAGGCTAAAATGTAATTGAAAACATATTTTTATTAATAATGTATTTATATGCTGCCTGACTCTCAGTAACATGGGTGTTTTTCAAGGCCTTTTTCAATGCATGATTTTCAAAGCCTTACAAAAAGCCAGCAGGGTTGGGGCTATCCAAATCTTGGGTGATTTGATTTTCTAGAGGTCAGATATTATGACCGTTAAACTACACTTTCTGGGTCCTGCTTGGTGGGGGTGTTTCATAAAAGAGACCCCAAAGCGTGCTCATCCTGTTGGATCCTGTGAAACAATCCGAGATAGGGGATTATCTGTCCCCCTTTACCAGAATGCTTGGGAGGATTTCAAGATATGACAACTAAATAGCATACATAAAATAAGAAAAAAATAAAAAGATAATTGAAAGTTGTAGGCGGATTTATCGTGTTGTTTTCTTAGAAAAGTGAATTGCAACTTGATTTGACTACTCCATTTTCTCAATATTGTTTGTACCAGATTGTGTTTATTCACAGTGATGTTACTTAATTGGGGACTCACTGCACTTCTGAAAATGAAATTTGTTTACAGAAATGTCATATAGCTGTGTCCTAAAAGAAAAATTTCTAATATTTGTTTCCCAAGGCCACATGGCAACTGCCATCATATAGGTTTGAGAGAATTGCTAGGGAATATCTTGCTGCTCTAAGGACTTTTTCTTCTTCTTGAATAGACAATGCTGGATGAAGATGATGTGAAAGTGGCTGCTGATGCTCTCCAAGAGCTAGAAGCTTTAATGCCATCTGCGGGCAGGCAGGAAAAACACCGGAATAATGAGGATCAGTAAGTTCCCTTTGTCTTATTTCTCTGAGAAAGAATGTTTTCACCTTAAAAACTATAGATTATCTAGCTTAATATTTTTTATTAGATGAAGCATCTTTTCAAAGAATTGCAAATAGATTAGGCAAAATAAAGATGTGGTCTGTAGTAAAGGTGTAATGCAATATTTGGGTTTTATTTCTGTATTCTTAACAGTTATCAGTATTCTCTTAGTAACTTTACATCAAGAGCCAGTTTGGTGTGATGGTTAAGAGGCTGGAAACCAGGAGACTAATTTCTAGTCCCACGTTAAAGCACAAAACCAACAGAGTAATCTTGTGCCAGTCATTCTTTCGCGCTCCTAAAAAAGGAAGCAATGGCAAATCACTTCTAAAATCTTGCCAGGAAAACTGCAGGGATTTGTCCAGTCAGTATCCGGGAATTAAGAATTGACTTCAAAACACACACACACATACACTTTCTATTGCAATGGAATCAAGTCGTACTTGATCTCTTGCTCCCTAATGTCTAATATCTGAAAGAAGAAGCTGTTTTTTACTTGCTTTCTCTCTGTATTCAAAGTATTTTAAAGTTGCAACTGTTATAAATATATATGAGCAACAAAAAAACATAAGAGCAAATAACACTGTAGAAGAATAAAAAAGTTTCCATTGGGCATCACAGGTAATTATCTAAACAGTAGTAACTATTGGGATCCATACAAACATCTTTAAGCTGTACTTTAGTGACTGGCATCTAAGTAGAAATGAGCATAATTTTAGTATGTTTTGTTGCTAGAGCCAAGAAAAAACATAGGAGTCGCAGTCGTAGTAGAGATCGAAAGCGGAAACGAAAATCATCCTCTCACTCCCGGACACGGGAACGACATAAGGGAAAATCCAGATACCGCTCCAGGAGCAGAAGTCCTAGCTGGGATCACAAAGAGCGAGAGAGAGCTGGAGAGAAAAGCAGTGAAAGATGGAGGGATAAGCATGTGGACCGCCCTCCACCTGAAGAGCCTTCCATTGGTGACATCTACAATGGCAAGGTTACCAGCATCATGCAGTTTGGGTGTTTTGTTCAGCTGGAAGGACTCAGGTATATGATGTCATCTTTTTCCTATCCTGCTATCTCTATCCTGAGAGTTGATACAATTTAAAAAGTATTATAAGTTGGGCAATGCCTTTTTAGTGAATTTAGTGTAGTATAGCCATTGCTACAAACTATTTGAATTTTTATGATTTCGTGTATATTGTATATGTTAATTCCTGAAGAAAGATTTTATGTTATTTTTAAGGCTTGTTTGCCAGTTTTTATAAAATTACCTTACATTTTAACTGAAATCATTAGCCAGTGGTCAGGAAAATTATGTAGGAGTGAATTGCTTCTTGTAAATGGTAAGGATTAATTTTTAAGCAAGCTTTTTTAAGGTTAAGAATATAAATCAAATATTTCAGCTGATAGTATTTCTATAAGAAACTTCATGAATTTTGTGCAGTAAGAACTAATGTTTCTAAAATATTTTGTGGTTTTTAGTATTAGAAAACAGCACTGAGTTATTCTTGCTCCTCTTCCTGTGTCTTATTCCCTTTAGGAAACGCTGGGAAGGACTGGTCCACATCTCAGAATTACGTAGGGAAGGAAGAGTTGCTAATGTGGCTGATGTAGTGAGCAAGGGCCAGCGGGTCAAGGTCAAAGTGCTCTCCTTCACTGGCTCAAAAACTAGCCTTAGCATGAAAGTAAGTAAGACCTCTCTATTGTCTATTAGATAATTTGATTTTTATTCTGCTGACTTTTAGATCTACTATTGTTTTGATTTCCATTTCTCAGTGGAATGGAAATGATTAAGTAAAATACCAACTACCATGAGTACAATTAGAAAATATTGTATGATTGCTATGACATTTTGACATCAGAAACAATTTGATTTTTAGCCATAGCTCTTTTGTATTTCTTGCTATTTGTGAGATGTTAGAACAGAAACTTATTTATATGACGGATTTATGTACTGCATTAATCACAACTTGAAAAATAAAGGCATAGCTTTCTGATCTTTTTTGAAATAATGGTTGAGTAGCGGCATTAATACTTTAGTTAGCTTATTTATCAAGCTATTTTTAAAAAAACATTGGAGTTATTGTAAGAGGAATTTCGATTGTTTAAAATTGCTAATGGCAGTATATTTATTTAACATGTTCTTGATTTCACCGCTTGGTCAGGATGCATAGGTAATGTCAAAAACTCTTGAAGTACTATTAGTTTCAGAATGTGTTGTGGATGGCTTTGAATCTTGAGTTTTTTAAAAGAACAATATCACTTAGGTAGATATTAGGAATTTTGATATAAAAAGTTGGACTATTTCCTGCTAACAAGTGAGTTGTTTAAAGAATTTTAAGTATATTTCTTAGGATTTTAAAATTCAGGGAAAAAAACCCCTCATATTCATCAGATATCCCACATATTAGTTAAAAAAGACTGATTGTCAAGCTCCTTATCTCCCTCTCCTGCTATATTATTAATTCTATTTTATTAATAACTTTTCTTGAATATTTGAAAGAAAAAAAGGAAAAATGTGTAACCTAGGCTATTCCGAAGCACTATGCGAGTTCATAGGCCAAAGATTATCAACAATTAAATAGCTACAATCATAGAAGCTCCTGCTATTTTCTGTTATGTGATGCACTTGTGGTCATTATTGGACGTGTTGTAAATTGCTCATCTGGGAATATGCCTTGTTGCAGATTAATTACAATACTAAACTCTCAGTGCCCTTATACAAAAGTAAATTCTTATAATACTATGGAACTGTCTCCCATGTCTATATTAGGATGTAGATCAAGAGACAGGAGAAGATATGAACCCAAATAGACGTCGCAACCTCATTGGAGAATCTGAAGAGACCGCCATGAGAAATCCAGACAGGCCCACTCACTTATCTTTAGTCAGTGCTCCTGAAGTAGAAGATGACACATTAGAACGAAAACGTCTCACTCGTATTTCAGATCCAGAAAAATGGGAAATTAAGCAGGTAATAATTTTCATTATGAAATATGCTTAGTTCAGTGGGAGAATTGACTGTGCATACATTTTCATTTGCTTTGTTTGTTTTGCTTTGTTTTGGCTGTTGTAAAAACAGAATGTTTTGCAATTGCTAAGCAGCCTGTGGAATTCATCACCCAATTTGGACCTGACAGCTAAAAGCCCAGGATTTTAACAGTTTTTCCTTTAAATACATATTTGTATTTCCTTCTGTTGATACCAAAGCAGGCTTTTACAGTCATTTTCTCAGCAAACCGGATATTAGCTATTCCAATATGAACCAATGGCCAACTTAGTATCCTGCAATTCTTCTCTAGACTGTCAGATGATCATGAAGCTTTGCCATTGATTTCCATCTTCTAATAAAGCCATCTAGTTTAACTATTACAATATGTGATAAAGATGACCATTGAAAGCTATTCGGAAGCTACAACTGGTAAATAATGTGATAACTAGATTATGTTTAAGACTGCCCAGAGAATACATCTCATTAGTGAAGATGCTAGTTTTGTTATTTGAAACTCTATTTTTCATACTTTACATTTTGATACACAATTCAGTATTTTGGTTTTAATTTTTAAAGCTTTGTATAATATAAGAGTTGGATAGTGGAGGAAGTCCTATTATGTAAATTAATCTTTGTCTTGTTTAAGGCACACAGTACTTGGGGTTTAAGGCCACACAGTCTTTTGAAATTACATTGAACAGATGATCACAAAATCTGGGTAGCTTCCTCAGCTGTGATATTTCCCCTTCACCACAGGATTTGGGACTCTTCTGCACCCTCGTGTCACCCATTGTGCACTTATCTTTGAAGATCTCTGGAGGTCTGGACCTCATGTTGTGGTAGAATGGCAGATCACTCCATCTCTCAGCATTTCTGGGCCATGCAGCCATGTCATAGAAGCAACCACCATTTCAGTATGACCACCATGTCAGTGCTGTGCAGACTGGGTTAGAGAAACAGAATGAGGCTACTCACTGAAATTGAACTGTTTCTAGGACATGGTCATGCAGCCTAGGAATGGTGAGTGATGGAGTGACTTGCCATTATTCCCCAATGTGGGGTCCGGAGCTCTGGAGATTTTCAAAAGATAAATGTGCAATCTGTGACAGGAGATGGGGAGATATGTCCTGCAGGGACCTGGTGGGCCTCCTCCCCATCTCCTGTCCAAGGAGCCACGGATTGCAGGACAGGATGGTGGGGGAGATTGGCAGGGAGCTCTATAGTGTCCCTGTGGTTGGAATATGGAATAAGGATAAATTACTGTGGGGACGCTGCAGTGGCTGTAACTTCAATACGGGGTTATCAGTAGTTTTGGGGACATCTCTTTTAACTTCAAACAGTTGCTAAACAACTGGTCATAAGTTGAGGATTCCCTGTATGTAGTAAGTCATCTTGAGAAATCCTTCTCTTCCTTTCTAAGATGGTATAAGCAGTAACCTGGCAGAACTTTCCTATTGTACTATTTCCTGTTAGGCCATTGTTTGAGATACTTCTCTTTTGAAATGAAATTGAACAGATGATCACAAAATCTGGGTAGCTTCCTCAGTTGTGATGTTTTTCATATTAAAAGTCCTTCCTACATGAATCTGGGGTTTATGTTGCTACTATACAGCATTAAGATAATTTATTGCATTTTTCAAATACTCATTGAAGCCAATAACACAGAACAATCCCAAACTGACCCATTCTCAAATTGGTAAAGGAAAGTGCCTTGCTCTGAACACGATAACCTCATTATACTTACTGTGGTTCTTAACAGTTCTACAAGAGATTCTGTGTCAATATGAAAAGCAGGTTAACTTTTTCACAAAAGCTGTGCTTAGAAAAAGTAGTACCTCTTTATGGTGTCTTTGAGGATACATATAACCATTTGCCTCACTCCAGATGATTGCTGCTAACGTGCTTTCCAAGGAGGAATTTCCTGACTTTGATGAAGAAACTGGAATCTTGCCAAAGGTTGATGATGAGGAAGGTAAAACCATGATAGATCTAGTGATGGTCTAGATATGATGCATCTGTGTATTTCACACAGTAGTTACTTTTTTTGTCCTCATTTGTGTTGAATTTGGGAATGCTAATTTGGATTCTTTTCAGCAGATTGCTGTCAGTTCAGATACTTTCACATTAAAGAAGATAGATTGTTTCTTTCATAATCTTTGTATCTCCAGCAATTCAGAGTCCAGAACTGTGGGCTGTATTGAAATAAAGTTATGGAGGGGCTGTTCAACAATAGAAAATAAAGTTGTACCACAAATGTTTGATAATTAGCTTTGTATGTTTGGTAAAGAAAGAGTGGAGGAATTGGTTCGCATAATTAAGAAGCTTTAAATTAAAATTGGAGCTGAATTTAATTTGTTATTCTAGATGAGGATCTGGAAATTGAATTGGTAGAGGAGGAACCACCATTTCTGCGAGGTCATACAAAGCAGAGTATGGACATGAGCCCCATTAAAATTGTGAAGGTAAAAAAATACTGTTCTTGGGTCTCTCCATAGAAGTAAGGAAGTATATTTGAATACTGGATTCAGAGGGGTTTGTGAAAAGTTAAAATGCTTTTGGTATCCAAAGTGCAGTAGAACAATGAAAGGCATTGAAAGCAAATTAATACTCTTTCCCATCATATTCTTCCATATATATGTGCAAAACAAGTATCATCTTTTCCTTATCTACATCTGTTCCAGGAATCTCAGCGGTTCATCTCTTTTTTATTATTTTTGTTAATGGCCATTAATAAAACATTAATCAACATTAATTAAACAAATTATAAACAAATTAACATTAATTCTGTTTTCTGACTCTGTATTCGAGCTTTGTCCTCTTCACTGTTAAAATTGTATATGACTGTCAAGTTCTCCTTGCTTTTTTCTATTAATTTATGTTTTGGATGATGGTTGAGAATCAGTCAGGATCAGATTCAGTAAATCTGAAGCAAGAAATAAGATAACATTTTCTTGTTGATTCCAGAATCCTGATGGCTCCCTGTCTCAAGCAGCCATGATGCAAAGTGCACTTGCCAAAGAGAGGCGGGAACTGAAGCAAGCCCAGCGGGAAGCAGAAATGGATTCTATTCCCATGGGGCTCAACAAACACTGGGTGGATCCCCTTCCAGATGGTAATTACAAACCTTTTTTCAGTATTATTTGTCTTCTACAAGCAATTTATTTGAAACCATCTAATACTCATGTTTATTTCAAATCTAAATACACACAACATGGTAGGAAATCTGCTTGACAAAACAATTGTTTCTAGTTTGGGGAATTGCCCAGTATTTTCCCCTCTTAGTCTACTATTTTGTTAGATTGACTTAAGCTTGTGGGGTTTTTTTATAATTAGTATGTGGGTGGCTATAAACATATACACACAAATACTTTGAGTCATGACTAATTTCTCATTCTTTATTATTAAAGATTGCTTTTCCTATTTTCTTTATTGGATTCCTAGAATCATATAGATAGAAAGAATCATTTATATTATCATGTCTAGCTCCATGCTCAGTTCAGAAATGTAAATTATAACATCCCTGCAGATGGTTTTCTAGCACCTGATTAAACATATGCAAGAGCCACAACTTGTTAATTGGTTGTAATTCTTGGAATGGAGATGCTTATAAATTGAACTGGAATAGCATCTTTATTCACTACTTTTCTTAATATGATCTCTATCAAAATACAGAGTATCTTACTGGTTGGTTAGGCCATTCTAGGAAACTAAAGTGCCGGGTTTGGGTATGCCTTCTCTTTGTCCTAACTATTGTTCAGGGAAGTGTCTCCATATGCATATAGCAGTATGACTTAGACTTATATACCACTTCATAGTGCTTAACAGCACTCTCTAAGTAGTTTATAGAGTCGGCCTATTGCCCTCAACAATCTGCGTCCTCTTTTACCGACCTCAAGAGAATAGTATTGCTCATTCATCATCCTCTACCATTCCATTCAAATAGTAACGAAATGAGAAGAACATAGTGTCCCCCTTCCCATAATTATTTTTGAGCAAGGAAAGGGGAGGCTCTTATATTTGCTGAAAAAAATACAGAATGAATGGAGATGTAAACAGCAAGCTTAGCTGCCATTGAAGAGAGATAGTTGGAAGAGGTGCTCAGCTAGTAAAGATAACTTTTTTGTGGTACATAAACCTTTCTTTTCACATTTTTCTTTCCACTTCAGCTTCCCTTGCCATATCAGTATCCAGTTTTGTCACCACTGCTTTTTTTAATCTATCTATGCAGCTATTCCTTCAACTTATTCCACTTGCATCATACTTTCTTCCCCTTTTCTGATGAAGGGATGTGAAGGCAAACATACATTATATTTCTGTGTTTTAATCACTGGTTAATAATAGGCACAAGGAGAGTCAGTTACTTTTAATGGATGCTCTGTTTCAAGATTTCTGACAAACACACAGAGAAACAATATTTTGAAAGGAGGAATATTTATTGCAGTTTAGGCAGATAATGGCAGACAGGTATGTGATTCAAATGCCTAGTAAAGAGTGCTTGTCAGAAGATAGCCAAAAACAGTCCAAGAAGCAATAATATAGAGGTAGTCCTAGCTTAATAATCAGTTGTTTAACAACTGTTCAAAGTTATTACGATTCCCCCAATGATATTTATAACCTAGTTCTGGCATTCCAATAGCTGCTCCCCTCCCCACATGATTGTATTTCAGATGCTTAGCAATCAGCTCACCTTTACAACCAATTGCAATATTCTGCAGGGATGTGACACAATTTACAATACTTTTTGCTGGAAACTGGCCTTCTGTTCCCAGTTAAAAATAGTGCCCCCGGGAATACATTGATTCATTTAATGACTGTAGTGATTACTTAACAATCTTTGCAAAAAAAAGTTGTAAAATTGGGTCAGTCATATGGGTGCCTTGATTTTAAAATGTCATGATTCATGACATAAATGCCAGACTCCATTATAGTTATAAGTTGAGTACTACCTGTAGTCCAAAACAAGAGTCTCAGGATGTCAAGTCAGGTTGTCAGTCAATCCAGAGGTCAAGAGTCACAAACAAGAAGCAGGAACGCAATTCAGGAGCTGGATAGCCAAATGGTTATCTCCAACAAGGACTGCAAGCACAGAACCTAAATCTGTCTGCAGCCAGCTAGCTGCATTCTCCAGTGTGGGGATCCGGTATCCAGGGCAGGCATGGGTTAACTCTTGATCTTGTAGCATTTAGACAGAG
>JAOYMU010000077.1:62769951-62781852 GCA_025802295.1 Psammodynastes pulverulentus
TGTGGGTGAAGGCAGGTGGTTTGAGGAGGTGAAGTGGGGTAGTGAATTGAAAGGGCCAGCAGAAAGAATTGATTGTGAAACCCCAATGAGAGGAGAGGAAGCAAAAGTGTAATCGGGTAAAAGAGGTAAAAACAAGGCTCCACCCCTAGTTCTATCTGTAGCTCTCTGGCAGTAAGCATGCTATGTCCCAATTGCTAAGCTGGAAAAGCTTAGGTTTCTATCTGGATGGGTGACTACATGTGAGCGCTGTCTGCTATGGAGGATTCACAAAAGGGGGGATTCAACATCTCGTCTCATCTTTTTGAAACAAAGAACATGATTTCCTCCTATTTTTTCTTTCACATTGATGCCTTGCAAAATCAAATATGTTCTTTTCACGGCTCTCTCTTCCCAATTCTGCAATCTTTGCTACTACAAGAACTCAAAATCCTCCCCCCCCTTTCTATTCTATCATTTCCATATTTAATATGTTTACCTTTTGAGGGAGAAACATACAGTAATAACGTCTTTTTCCTGTATCAGAGAATCATTAATATGCGGAATTACACACACAAACCCCTTAAGAGGATGTCTGTGGGATTTCATAAATGAATCTCTCTGGCAGGTTTCCCTCCATCCCATGTTCGTCCAGCCCAGAGGATCCACATAAGCCTGCTAATCTTTCCATAAGCCCTTCAATGTTAGATGCCCCAAGTTCCCATTCCCATAACCAAATGTCCAACGACATGCACTACCTCAGAGGTGGCATTCAGCAGGTTCTGACCAGTTCTGGAGAACCAGTAGCAGAAATTTTGAGTAGTTCAGAGAAGAGACAAATACCTCCTCTGACTGGCCCTGCCCCATCTATTCTCTGCCTCCTGAGTCTCAGCTGATCGGCTGGGTCTTCTTTTGTTGCCCTGCACAGGAGAACGGAACTGGAAAGCAGGTTAGTGGGGTGGGGAAGAAATGGGGTTTTGCAGTAACCTTTCCCCAGGAGTGGGGAGAGAGTGGAGATTTTACAGTATCCTTCCCCTGCCATGCCCACCAAGCCGCACCCACAGAACCGGTAGTAATTGTTTTTTGAGTCCCACCACTGCACTGCCGGTCGAATTGACCCTTCTCCTATCAAGGCAAGTATGCCACCCACACAGGAGGGACCTAGGTCTTCAGTTGGAGCCAGCCGCAGAGGAAGGAGAAGTATCATTGCAGGGCAGTGCCAACTCCTAACCCCTAAATCCAATGCTAATCCATGGCTGATGGTATTGGAAGCTGTGAAAAGATCCCCAGCCGACTATGATCTTGTTCTACCAATCAGCCAACTAGAATCCACAACTGCTTATGGCAGATTAAAATCGTTATTGATTTAAAGTGTTGCATGGGTCTTTCTTATTGCAGCTATCCAAATACTGGATTTCATCTGCTAGCAGTGTGAGTGGTTGTTCCTGGGCATGCAGGTGGGAGGTTGGGTGGGTGGCGACTGGTGTTTTTGTTGGGAAATTGTTGGAGGAAGGTGGTTTGAGGAGGTGAAGTGGAGTGAAATGGGGTAGTGAACTGAAAGGGCTAGGATGTAACCCCCCAGTGAGAGGGGAGGAAGCAAAACTGTAATCGAGTGAAAGAGGTAAAAGCAAGGCTCCACCCCCCTAGTTCTATCTATAGCTCTCTGGCAGCAAGCATGCTATGTCGCAATTGCTAAGCTGGAAAGGCTTAGGTTTCTATCTTGGATGGGTGACTACATCTGAGTGCTGTCTGCTATGGAGGCTTCCTCTTCCCTTTCCTGCGTTTCCCTCTCTTTTTCAACCGAAGAAAATGATTTCTTCTTACTCTCAACACCTTGCTAAAAGGATGCATCTCATTCTTCTTACCCTCAACACCTTGCAAAAAGGATGCGTCTCATTCAACGGTCTTTTTTCCCATATTAAGGCAAAGTTTGCCGTTACAAGAACTCAAAGGTTTCCCCCCTCTACCCCCGCCCCTTGTTATTCTATCCACAGGCGATGCCTTTCCCTTCTGAGAGGGGGCGCTCTTGGCCAGAATTAGCCAGCGGGTTTTGCTGACCAAGGGAGTGTCTGCCACTGCTGTTGCAGCTGCTGAAGACGACCCAGGCTTCTGAGAGGGCTTTAGTTGTAACTCGCTTTCAACTTCAGCCAAGCCATTTGACGATCAAGGCTGAGATAAATGGGAATAAGGCTCACTTTATTTGCTGATTCTTGCTGGGCCTGAAACAGCCCTGCTTTCCCCTCTATGCTTTTTTTTGAAGCAGGCGACCATTTGAGGCTGAACTGCAGCTGCCGATGGGAAATTCTGCTGGACCGATTCGTTGATGAAATCCCAGGAACATCCTCATAAGGCTTATATTTGTGTGTCATTCCTCATATTTGAGATCTGTCAATAAAGGAAATGGATCTATCCTTAAGAATCCAGGGATTTGCAAATTCCAGATTCCACCTAACTAACGCAAGGCCAGAACCCTTTCTCTCAAATTGTGACATGGAATCCTTCTTGCTTGCGGCTTGATTGACTGCACATAGGTATTTTGTGTTGGTCTTTGACTTGGATTGGCTGGCTGCTTTTCGCTCTGCTGTGTGACACCTCCGGAAGAAAATATCACAAATATGGTCCAGGCATGCAGCTGAATGAAGTCTTCTTTTGTCATGAGAGGGCAAAGTTTGGGAAGGGAAGGAAAAATTGTCTCAAGCATCTCCTCGAGAAGTGTAATGATTGGTTTGATCTGTGAACTTTTATTAAGCTATTTGTGGTGAGAAAAATAATCTGAAGGGAAGGAAAGTGAAAGGGCTTTCTCTTCCTTTTCCCTTCCTGATCAGCTTACACACGCTGAATAAAAATGGATTGTCTCTTCTGTACCTTGAAGAAATTCCTTGTTCATTTAAATCACTTGATTTTTGTCTTTGGACAGGCAATCACACAGAAATAATTTCTTCTCTTTATTCTGTTCATTTTAAGAGACTGATATGGCTGTTCATCTTATATACGACATTGCTAGGCGGGTCAATAACCATCACGTACAGAAACCAACAATGGCAGTGATGCTATCCACAAACAGTATACCATACGGTGCCCACCCAGCTCTTCCCCCACTTCTTTTGGACTCCAGTTTCACCCAGTCCAAAGTTTGGGGGAATAACCTTTTCTAAACATTCAAAAGGTGTGGGGGGTGGGGTGGGGGGAGATGATGGCTCTCATGGAAAAACCTCTTTCATGGAGCAGGGGCAGCTATGGAAAAGGTGCACTGCCTAGGTCTCATAGGATGACAACATTTAAGAGAAAATACATGGAGGCATTCACTGTATCTGGCTTAGTGTGATGGGCAGGTACCCTCAAAGAGAAGCGGTCCTTTAAATATCCTGGCTGTGTGATATTTATGGCTTTCAAAGTAATTGGCACTTTTGAATTGCATCCGAGAACAAAATTGGAAGTCAATGCAGCTCATGTAGCAGTGATTAATAAGAGCAAATAACAATCACCCAGAACTGAATGCCTGCTACAGTCTGGACCAGTTGTAATTTCTGATGGCCTTCAAAGACAGCCCCACTAATAAATAGTCCTTGTTTAGCAACTGTTTGCGGTTACAACAATGATGGAAAAGTAACTTTATGACCAATGCTCCCATTTACAACCTTCTCAGGTCTTTAAAGCAAAAAAAAAAAAAAAATGTGAATAAGAAAGCAGAGTTGGGTTTCATTTTGTGATTGCTCTGCTTAACAACCAAGTTGCTGGTCTCAATTGTGGTTGCTAAAAGAGAACTACCTATATACATTACTTGAGTTCAGTTGTAAAGATACCATGGTAGGAAAGACTGAGCCATCCAGAAATGGGCACAACTGATGCACAGGAGGGATCTGTGCAAAGCCCTCTAGCCGTAGCTACCACCTGCTCCCTGAGCAAGAATTGTGAGTCCAGGAGGAACCTCAAATTATATTCCAGGTCTATCTGGGGGAGGGCTAAACCATTGAGAGTCAAAGATGACAACTCTCTGGATCCAGGAGGGCCAAACCTCTATTTTGTTAGTCATGAGGTAGAGCACCATTGGAAACTTTCACAGCCTCCAGGAACTACTGGTATGTTAGCGCCTGACTAGCACCAGGGTCCATAGTTGCTCCTTTTTAATAGCAGCAGTAGATGAAAATATTGGGTGAAGTCATTTGGCGGGACAGGATGCAGTACATTCTCAGATTATCTGGGTTTCATAGTATTGGATAGATATAAAAAAGGAGCAGCAAGAGACCCAACCCTAAGGCAGCCCACATAGTCCTACATTTCCCTCACTGGTCAGTGCCATGCAGGTGATGAATTAGTGCCAAGAGGCTGTGAGGGTCTGGATGGAGAGGAAGCAGTTCCAAACCACTTTTAAGGCTATGAATAATAGAGAGCCAGGATAGTTGCAGGTCCGTCTCTCTTTGAGGGTATCTGCCCAACCCTCCAGGTCCTCTCTCTTAAAGATCATCCAGGGAGACCGAAATGGCACACCTTTTCCATAGCTGTTCCTGCTCTGTGAAAGAGGTTCGATCATGAGATTCAGAAGTTTCCACTCCACCCCACCCTGTTTTCCCCCATTATTTATAGATATGCGTCTTGTAAGGACACGTGGTTTGACCAAGTTATTAAAGCAGAGGATGTTTTTCCAGACAAGAAGTGTTGGAAGATGAAAAAATGCAGGGTGTCTGTGAAACAAGATGATTTCATTTGAAGGGAGTGAAATAGCTAAAGAGAGAGCCACAACACTGGCTCTTTCTATAGCTCATTAAGCAGCGTAGCGTGGCATGTCTGCTGACGAAGCTGGTAAAGCTTCGGCCACAGTTTGGAAGGGCGACTGCACGTGTATGCTGTGTGTGCTATGGATTCTCTACAAAAAGGGGCAACCCTTTTTTGGCACGGGGGAGGGGCAATTAATTTGAAGTTTGTGAAGATGAGGGCGTATCAAAGTTGTTTTTTCTACAAAAAGGGGTATGCTGTGTGCTATGGATTCTCTACAAAAAGGTGCAAGCTTTTTTGGCACAGGGGCGGCAATTAATTTGGTGGAGGTGCGGGGGTACCTTGCTGTTTTTCCTGCTGCCCTTCAGTGCAAGGGAGTGGGGCAGGCCAGAGGGAGTGTGGAGCGTTGCTGTGTTCGAGACCAAGGTAAGTGGGGGGAAAGGAGGTGCAAATGCCGAAGGTTGTGTTTTCTGTTTGGTCAGCGGCAAGTGGTGCCTGTCCTTTCTTTGCTAAGAGAAAGATAGTTTAGGTGTCAGTGTGAGTGGTTGCTCCTGGGCATGCAGGTGGGAGGTTGGCGCCTGGTGCTTTTTGTCCAGAGGTGTTGGATGTGGGTGAAGGCAAGTGAAAACATGAATGGGGAGTGAAATGAGGCCGTGAAGCAAACAGGAAACGGGATTAGTTGTGAAACCTGAATGAGAAAAGAGGAAGTGAAATTGCAATTGTAATCGGGTAAAAGAGGTAAAAACAAGGCTCCACCCCTAGTTCTATCTGTAGCTCTCTGGCAGCAAGCATGCTATGTCCCAATTGCTAAGCTGGAAAGGCTTAGGTTTCTATCTGGATGGGTGACTACATGTGAGCACTGTCTGCTATGGAGGATTCACAAAAGCGCGGATTCAACATTTCCGCTCATCTTTTTGAAACAAAGAACATGATTTCCTCTTATTTTTCTTACACACTGATGCCTTGCAAAATCAAATATGTTCTTTTCACGTCTCTCTCTCCCCAATTCTGCAATCTTTGCTACTACAAGAACTCAAAATCCTCCCCCCCTTTCTATTCTACCATTTCCATAGATGAAACCATTTCCATAGGGAAACATACAGTAATACCGTCCTTTTCCTGTATCAGAGAATCTTTAATATGAGGAATTACACACACAAACCCCTTAAGAGGATGTCTGTGGGATTTCATAAATGAAATCCACAGACATTACCCTGCTGTGAACCGCCCCGAGTCCTCGGAGATGGGGCGGTATATAAATTTGAGAAAGAAAGAAAGAAAGAAAGAAAGAAAGAAAGAAAGAAAGAAAGAAAGAAAGAATAAATTAATACAATTTCTTTTCTAGTCCTTCCCTTTTTTGAAATTATTTTGCTTCTGGCAGATGCATGTGCATACATTGATATATGCATCACATATATTGAGTAGAAATTAATCCCAGTATTGGCTTCAGCAGAGGTTGGAAACCTTTCATTAGTAAGACTGGGTATTGCATGGATTTTTTTATTGTGATCCTACAAATTTTTTTTGTCCTTTAGATTAGAAATTATCTTAAATTCAGGATTGTCTCTCATTCTGTTGTTATTCATGTACAATTTAGAATTCCACCTGAGTGATGGATATTCAGAACAGGGCAAATGAATCTTAGTATAGTTTGGTTTGTTCTTGATATGATGACTCTTGTCCTCATGACTATCCTTCAATGACTATCCCTTTCTAGTTCATCCCGTCAGTTTTATGTTGCAATATGGATTTATCTCAGATTCATGATTTTTCTTCCTTCCTTCCCAGTGGATGGAAGGCAAATTGCAGCCAATATGCGAGGTATTGGCATGATGCCCAATGACATACCTGAATGGAAGAAGCATGCTTTTGGAGGCAACAAGGCCTCTTATGGCAAAAAGACGCAACTGTCAATAATTGAACAGCGAGAAAGTCTCCCAATTTTTCGTCTGAAAGATCAACTCATCCAGGTAAATCTTTAAGAAAAGCTGTTGACTTGAATCATAGTAATGATCATTCAATCCAATACCTTGCCTAGTCATCTAATCTGGACATACATTGAATTTTACTTATTTTTTGAATTCAGAAGTCCTGAAATAGAGATTTTTGATGTAATTATTTAATACATTGTTTTCATTTATGCAAAATGCACTTAGTGTGTGGTAACGCCTGGCTGACATTTCGGTTGAAAAGCTAAGTAGGGTTATGTCTCACTATTACATGAATGGGAAATCACTACAGAGAAACAGAGCTATACCCTAGGGAAATTTTTAAAAATCTAGAAATAAGCAGAAGGGAAATAAAAAAGCTATGTATTGCTTTCAAGACAATTGCATTGATGTATCCATGATACACCAGAATGAACCTTCACTCAAAGGAAACTTGACTTTTTAACTGTTAAATATTTTTTCTGTTTTTTATCGGATATCCAAGGTGACTTATTTGAAGACTAAATAGCTCTCAGTAAGAAAGTAATGAAAAGTATCTGACAAAAGGCTTTTAATGGTGTAAAAATGATGGAAGTTGCATTTCATTCACAGTTGAAAATTTTCAGGGTTCCTTATCCTGTGGTTAAGGTAGTCTAAAACTTCAAACTGTTGTACAGGGGACTTGATCACTGAAAATTCTACCCAGATTTGCTTATTTTTCAGTGTGGTCAATATATTTCTCCTCCCCTCTTCTCTCTAATAGTTAGAACCAAGATTTGAAACAAGATTTTAGATCTGCAAATTGATAAACAAATTCCTCACTTTGATCCGACACACTCACACTTCTACTTGTTCGTTTTTTGCACTGTGGTGACTATTGATTTGATTTTAAAAGTAAACAACACTAACCAGATTCCTCCTGAACACCCATTCTCTTTTAAATTAGACTATTTCAATGCTTCCCCCTACTTTTTTCAGGCAGTCCATGATAACCAGATTCTGATTGTCATTGGTGAGACTGGCTCTGGGAAAACTACACAGATCACACAGTACCTTGCTGAAGCTGGCTACACCACCCGCGGGAAAATTGGTTGCACTCAGCCTCGTCGAGTGGCTGCCATGTCTGTTGCTAAGAGGGTTTCAGAAGAATTTGGTTGTTGCCTAGGACAAGAGGTAAGATGTATTCTGCTGTTTTGTGAATTAATTCTACAGTGTACTGAAAAAAGAAGGAATATGACAAGACTTTAAAGCAGCAACTGTATTTAATTGTTTTCAACAAATGTATAGAAGCTACATCTAAATTAGCAACGACAAAACCTAAATTAGCAACGACAAAACCTTCCCCTTGAACTCTACAGATGAGTTTACTCCTTAAAATTTAGATCTGGGCTTGTACACAGTAATCACTTTTCTTTTTCAGAGATTTCTTGGTATCTGCTGTTTTGAGAATCATGCAGAATAAAGAAAACTTCATTTGGTTAATTTCAAGGAAATGTATGTTTTGTTTTCTCCAACTTGCTTATTTTGAATATGTTAGTTTACATAATTTATTTCAATTAGGTACGCAAAACACGAATGTCTTGTTTTGTGAAAATTACCATCTGACATTTCCCAAAATTTAAAGACTGTGAACCTTATTTGTTTCAATAACTATACTTTCTGAAGTTATGTGATATGGCTCTTAAATTGTGAAATTTACATAAATTGATGAAGCATATTGTTAGAAAATAAGATATGTCTCTGTAATCCAAATATAGAGTAATCCCACCTATTCAGAAAAAAATACCTTGAGTGGCAAAGAATATTCCATGTGAGAACTCGTTTTCATGATCCGCAGTAGGTCTGTATCCATTACCAAATAAAAAACAGATAGAAACCCAGCCTCCCTCCTGAAAGAATAAATAGGGCTGGCATATGATGCATAGCAGTTGCTGGAAGTCTTCCAAGATGGCTTCTTTAGTTTTTTCACAATAAAACTACTGATCTGAATTTTTATGTTCTTGGAATTCTACCCTTGATCTTTCTGCCTTGCCAGTTGAAGAAGTCTGCTATCCTGTGGGGCTAGAGGAGTAGGTTGCTTTATAGTGGGTGTTGTAATTGGCCATGCTCATTAGAGCAGCCAAGTTGTAAAAGGCAACTTTCAACCATGTAGTGATTTTAATAAGTGGGTCCATAACAAAGTCTTGCCCATAACAAAGTCTCAAATTTTAAATGTACTGTCCTTGTTCTGTTTGTAACTTCTGCCTCCAAGCAAATTGACCTTAATATCAGTCTCTAAGAGTGAAGGAGTTCATCACTGATACTCCTTTTGGTGCATTTTTTGAAGGTTGGTTATACTATCCGGTTTGAGGATTGCACTAGTCCTGAGACTGTGATCAAATACATGACAGATGGAATGCTGCTTCGCGAGTGCCTCATTGATCCGGATCTGACACAGTATGCAATCATAATGTTGGATGAAGCCCATGAACGCACTATACATACTGATGTACTCTTTGGTCTCCTGAAAAAGGTATGAACTCTTTCAAATCATTCACAATGCTAAAACGATGAAGCAATAAATTGCTCAAAGAAAGCAAAGTAGGCAAGTTTGTCCTGAGATTCAACCATATATTGATCCTTCTGTTTATATTCTGTTCTTTTTTTTAAATGTACCCCATTTTTTTCTCTGCAGACAGTTCAGAAGAGACAAGACATGAAATTAATAGTGACCTCAGCTACACTGGATGCCGTTAAATTCTCTCAGTATTTCTATGAGGCTCCCATCTTTACCATTCCTGGTAGGACATACCCAGTCGAGATTCTCTACACCAAGGAACCTGAGACGGATTATTTAGATGCCAGCCTGATTACAGTCATGCAGATCCACTTGACAGAACCTCCAGGTGAGCCCTGGCATGAGAATGATGTTGAGCCTCCCTTTCCACAGCTTTCAAACTGGATAATATTCAGTATATTCAGTGTAATTATATTAGCCATATTTGTTACATTGAATTTGATTTCAATTTAATTAAGATTTGAATTGGTCCAGAATAGTTTTACAATCTTTCTTCATCTTCTCAAATGCCCAAGTGAGCATTCCCAAGTTTAATATGGGCCTGAGACTGAAAAAAGATTGCATGCATGCTTCTGTAAAGCCTCTTTTATTATCTAAACTCTTTTAGCTTGCCATCCCTTTCCTTTTATACTAGTTAAGCCAGAATGGGATTTTTATTTTTAATAATAAATGCACAAGATTTATTATTCAGGTTTGGCCTCCAGTGGAAGCTATAGAATTTTTATAGTGAATATACCTGTTCCTTGAGATAGAATAAAAATATTTGATGTAAATAACCCTGATAAGACAGTTTTCTTGCTCTTGGGAGCCTAATTTGTGATTTCTAGTATAAAGAATTTTAGTTTTGAATGGACCAAGAAATTCCTGAGGAGATATATGACTGGATAGAGACTGGTTAGCCATTTGTCAGAAATGATTTAGGTTTTCCTACTTGGGCGGGAGGTTGGATTAGATGACTTACAAGATCCAACTCTGTTAATCTGAATCTGACTCTGCTATTAAATTAGACTCTTTTTGACATTGTTGGATTTCTTTGGCAATCAAAAACCTAGATACCACACAATTCTGATATTGTTAAATGAGAACTTTGCTTAAATACAAACATATATCTAAACCAGCTTATATATTAAAAGGAGAAATATTCAGTATGTTACCAAAGAATAAAGGCAGAATTTCTGTATAAAGCTATTGGATGAAGAAGCAAAATTTTACATAGGTTTTTAAGGGGAAAAATGGAAATTTAAGAGAAAATCATGTTATATAAAATGTTATTTATTAAATGTACTTACTACCGGTCTTGCCATATCTAGTCTTACCGGTATATTTTTCCCATCCATAGTTACAGTATGTCACTCCTAATCTTAAATTTCTTTCTATCTGATTTACATAACCGTTATTGATTAGTAAGCAGGAGAACAGGTAGTATGCTCAGTTTAACATATCAACTTCATCTAATTTTTCATCTTCACTCAGCAAAGAGGTATCTGTCATTGTGTTTCTTTTTCTCCTGGATGATTTACAGTTCCATTATTCAGAACAAATCATTAAAATCAGAAAATTTTACTCCAGTTGTCTACTTCTTAGTGTAGTCTCACAGTTGTAAAAGCCGCATACTTGTTTTTTTTTTATAAAATCAGACTGGCAAAAAAAATCACAAGAGAAATTTGAAATCTCACATCATTGTCTGTTTCTTAATTGTAAGGGTTGTTTTTATATTGCCCTGACTATATGATTTGGTTTTCTTTCACGCAGGAGACATCTTGGTGTTCTTGACTGGCCAGGAAGAGATTGACACAGCTTGTGAAATTCTCTATGAGCGAATGAAGTCCCTTGGCCCAGATGTTCCTGAGCTGATAATCTTGCCTGTTTATTCAGCACTGCCTAGTGAGATGCAGACACGAATCTTTGATCCAGCTCCACCGGGAAGTCGAAAGGTATCTATTCCCACTTGTGTGTTTGTTTTTTGCTAGATGGTTGTTATCTTCCAATATAATATAATTAATAATTAAATATTTTTTAGATCAGAGTGTCTATTGAGCACTCTCAAAAGTGAAATGTTTCTTTCAAACCTGTTAAAAGGCTGGAAGACATTTTCCTGTTGTCTTTTCATTCTATAAATATGAGAATTCCTGATCACTTCATTAATGGGGGGGGGGGAGATGATGTTTTTTGAGTTGCTGAGAGGAAGTTGCATATATTTGATGGTAGAATAGAGTTGCTGGACAGTGAGATGGGCAGCATATACAGATTACATATAGAGTATTTTAAGGATTCTTGGGTATATACTATTTCTTGTTATCATTTTAATAGCCTCGGTTAACCCTAAAACTTCATTCCCTGCCCTCTTTTTTGTTCTTCAGATGCCTTTTTGGAGTGGGAAGGAATAAAATCAGATTACAAATTTAGCATCTTCTCAGTGAAGATATTTACAAATTCATTTAGTTTCTATGTTACAACGCTACAAACATTAAGCTTATTTTTTGTGGTTTGCTGCCACAAATAACCTCAGAATTTTGCTGAACTAAAAATCAACAGCAATGGGATTGCTTCAGCATAGTCTTATGTCAGAGGTCAGCAACTGATGGCTCTAGAGCCTCATGCAGCTCTTTCAGCTCTTGCCGTTGAAGTGATGTCCCGATGTTTGGAGGCTGTGAGGGTCTGGATGGGCAGCAACAAACTTAGGCTCAACCCTTCCAAGACCGAGTGGCTGTGGTTTCCGTCCTCCCG
>JAOYMU010000077.1:62836604-62852735 GCA_025802295.1 Psammodynastes pulverulentus
ATGATAATTGTAAAATTCAACATATTTTAAACGATGTATTTTTTTGTATTTTTGATCAATAAAACTTTTACAGAAAAAAAAAGAGACAATTAAAAATTATGAAGGAAACAAAAAAATAATACATATTCTGCAGCAGCTAACACCCTTAAAAGCAGGGATTAACATCAAACAAACAATACAGCAGAATACAATCAATAAATACACCACCAAGAAGAAAACCACACACACCAAAACTGTCACAGAAAACTACTGAATACAACATGGAACAAACCCCATACTCACTAACATTGATGATGTTACCCAGTTGTATAATGAAATGTTAGCAAAAAAACAGCTATGTTCAGAGAGCACGAAAAATCCTATAGTTCAATTCTGAGCTATATATATATTGTGTAGTGAATGATCAGGCAGACCTTGAAAGTGGGGTCAAATGTGACATCAGTTTGAAATTCTTTTATATAGAATAAACTTTTAGTGCTTTGAACTCAACCCCTATTCCTGGTTACTTGTGCCTGGCATATTGTCTTATGTTAGATGTTTATATATTGATAAAGGAAAATACGTATAGATGAAGTAGATTTTAACAAATATTAAAATACCTAAACAGTAGGAAAAAGGAAGTAATACTAATAACAACACTGTGTGACCAATGACAACAAATAATAGCAAATATCAACAAGCTTTGATACAAGACAAAAATTGTAACTTACTAGATGTACAGGAAACGAAAAGTGAATGTTGTAATAATGTAATGTAATAAAAACATAAACAGAAGGTAACAAGGAGAACAACTGATCAATTTCTACGAAAATTTGAAAGGAAAAAGAATAAAGATAAAACATGGCTATTGCTTACAACTTAAAAAAATATGAAAGCTTGAATTTGGCTGCACAAGAGCAAACTATTTAAACTAATGCAATCCAGACCAGAACTGCAAATCATCAAATGATCCAAAATGCAGTTTGTGTAAAGAAGCAGGAGAAACAATAGATTATATATTCAGATTATGTAAGAAAATCTCATTAATTGATTACAAATAAAGACATAACAGTCCCCAGAATGATTCACTGGAACTTCTGTAAAAATTATATATTGGTAATGAAAAATTGATGAGAAAATTGATGTTGAAAAAGTATAGGTACTCCTTGACTTATGACTGTAATTGAGCCCTGAATTATGGTAGTAAATCATGGCAGCAGTTAAACAGGTTACCGTGTGACTGTTCCCAATGTTACAATTTTTTTTGCAGTGGTCGTTAAATGAACGTGGCAGTCTGTTTCCAGCTCTTTGGTGGAAACTAGGAATAAATGCCAGAAATGGACAAAAAGCACTGGAAATTGCAGTCATCTGACCATGGAATGCTGCAAATGCTGTAAATGTGAGCCAGTTGCCAAGCATCCAAAAAGTGATCATGTGACTGGGGAGGAGACGACATTGAAACTCCAAAAATGGGTTGTAAATAGCTCTAGAAAGTTTGTCACAACTTTGAGTGGCTGCTAAGCAGCCAATCATTAAATGAGGACTATTTATAGTAAAAAATGAGCAGGTTGCAATGGGACTATCTGAGATAAAAAATGAGCAGGTTAAAATATTGCCGGATTTCTGAATACAGACTGATAAAGTCTTGATTTATAAAACACCAGACACAACTATCATTGGAAAGAAGAAAATGTGGATAATTGATGTGGCAATAGCAGGGATAATGGAACAGAAGATGAAGAATTGGAGGTCACAAAATATCAAGATCTGGAAATCAAAATTGAAAGATAATGGTATAAAACTCCATCATGGTCCCAGTGGTTATTGACACACTGGGATCTATGCCCCCAAAATCTTGGGTTCCTCTCAAAAAATCTGCACAAGTGGCAACAATGATGCATTGAAATATTTGCAATAAATACCATTTGCCTAGTGGGAGAAAACATATAAAGTACCGTAATAGAAAATGAAGAAGCTAATGTGCTCTGGTCTTTAAAATTCAAACAAATGCCTGTCATATAACTCTCCATATTTTACAATTGTTTTTGAGAAAGACAAAAAAATGTCTGAATAGTAGATGTAGAAGAGATTGACACTGTAGAAGAGAAGAGAACAAACTGAAGAAAATCACAAAAATCTGCAAATAGAAGCAAAGTAACTGGCAAAAGAAAGTAAAGATAGTACCAGGATGAAATCCCAAAACAACTGGAGAACCACTTGAATATCAAAAGTATCAAATAAAATCGTCATCAGTCAATTGCAAAAGGCAGCTTTACTTGGAACAACTTATATCCTGTGACAATACCTTTAAGATAATCAAACAACATCTGCTGATTCCAGGTTCTTGAAAAAGACTTGATAAGTGGATAAAAATGCCAAATCCATTTTAAACATCTGGCTGACTGCAACTAACCATAATAATAATGGTAACCCCCTGCAGGGCATTACTTTGATATGATTGTGGGGCTTGCATTCCCTGAGGAAGATGAAAGCTATGCCAGAAGTTCAATCATTTTGGACAGAATCTTCAGAGGAACATCTCTCACATAAACAATATGATGAGACATAAGTTAAAGAAACATACTAGATCAGTCATTGCCTGGGGCACCGTGGACCATGCTATGTGTTGGAATTCCTGGACATCTAGTGACAAGTGATCTACAGGACTCAAGACTGTTGGCCAAGAATCCAGGGCCAGAAGCTCAGGACTAGCTGAAGAAAAATTGCTTACCTGTTGCAAATATACAGAGAATGAAAAACAAAGAAATAATTATTTGTTATTAGACCCCAAGTCCAATGGAAAGAGGATTTCTGAAAAGAAAACACAAGTTTGAAAAAAACATAATCCAGAAACAGAACAGATCAATGTTGATATAAAACAAAATATCCCCCAAATGACAAAATATATATATATTGTTTTATATGTATATATAAAAAAACAAAATATCCCCAAAAATAGAATTGGAAGAACTGCAAGAGGAAAGAAATCAAAGCCAGAAGTAACTCAGATTGTAGAGACAAATCAGAGGGTGTCAGTACCAGAGGAAGCCAGCATTGCTATTGAATCATTTTCATTCCCAAACTGTGCACCATCTCTATACTTTCTCCTCAGAAAGAACAAAGTCCTGCAACTGAAAAAAAGAATTACTGAGCATCTATAACAGCACAAAAACAACAGAATAAGATTGCCTGCATTGAATCATGTTATATAAAAAAAATAGCTAAAAGATGCCAATACTATATAGTATGAAAACTATAGTATTATATAGTTCAAAAAACTAACTGACAAAACTAACAAACTAACTGCATTGCTGCAGTTATAACTGAAGTTCTTGGATGCAAAATCAATAAACACAAACAAAAATCCAAAATGGAAGATCAGATTAGAAAATGTTCAGTGTGCTAAGATCAGATGCAAGTTAGAACAAATGAAAAGCTGAAGATCAAGGACACCAAAGAATGCCCATTCAAGAAATAAAACCTAGAGACAAGGAAGATCAAGGAAACACTGGAAATTATAAATCAGCAAGTAACAGCCGTAGCCAAGACAACCAGCAGTTATGCAGGCAACCCAAAGAAATATAAGAATATAGCCTGGATAAAGGACGGGGGTGAAGGGGAAAAGTAGAAGTTGAAATGAAGGAACTTGTAATAACAGCAGAAATGGTGGAGAAAAGAGCAAGAAAGATAGAATTGGTCAGCACCAGGTGAAGATGAACTGCATGGCTTTTGTTGAAACATCTGACCAGTCTACACACACACACACACACACACACACACACACACACACCATTTTCCTTGAAATTATGACTTGTTGTGAGTTTTATAGATTGTTGCTTCTTTGAAATTTTCATCCATTTTCCAACACAGATTTTGTTTGTGTTTAGGTAAGAGTTTATATATAAGTATCCTAATTAATATTGCTGATTTTGTATGAATTTGACACTTTTTCTTAATATTCCTGTTTTCTTTTTGAAACCTGATTTTATCCTTCCGGCTATTTGTAAATATATCAACTATGAAATATCCTACCTTTCTTGCTGTTTTTCATTTGCTTATAGAATCTGAGTAAACCATATCCGTGTATGTAATTATATTTTTCTTGCTGTTATTTCCAACAAAAAAAAACATTTGAGAAAGAAGCGAGGGGTGAAATCGTTGTGTTATTACTGTACTAACTTTGTAGTACAGGTAGTCCTTGACTTACAACAGTTCATGTAGTGACTGTTTTAAGGTTACAGCGGTGGCAGCACTGCAAAATATGATTTTTGACCATTTTCCACACTTACTACTATTGCAGCATCCCCATGGTCACCTAATCAAAATTCAGATGCTTGGCAATTGACTCATATGGTAGTATCCCAGGGTCAGGGTCACTTTTGCAACCTTCTGACCAGCAGAAATTTTGGGCTCAATTGTGGTTGAAAGTTGAGGGTTACCTGTATTCCATACATTTATCAAACTTTGTTTGATAATATGTCCTTTTATGTTTTTACCCTCCTTTGTGACCCTGTGCCATAAGCATCAATGAAGCCCTAAACCAGCCCTAGCTGAATAGTTGACATTCAGCTATTCAGGGGTTTTATCCATTTTGTTCTCTACGTTAGGTAGCTTGCTTTATGATACTGTATAGTTTTAGATTTGGAAGATCCAAGGGCCAGCTCTCTCTTAGGTGTCTTATATACATTTTGTTTAACTCCGGGTCTTTTCCCATTCCATATTAATTTACTAACAGTTTCTTGCCATATTTGTTGTGTGCTTATAACTCAGTACCAAGGCCAAATTTAGATGGCTTCATTTGTAAAGTATTTTATGTCAGATAGATGATACTGAATGGCTTTCTGTACTTGAACCTTCAATACCTATAGTAATATTTGTTATTTATTTGTATTTTCTCAGATTCTGGGATATTTCTCATCTATAACGGTGGTCTGCAGAGCTGCTTGGAAACAAAGGACTCTTTGGTGAAAATTTCTAAGATTTGTAATGCAAGTCTTCCTGCTCAGAAGTGGAAATGGGTTTCCAGGAACCGGCTTTTCAACATTGGAAACACGCAGTGTTTGGGAGTCTCCTGGAAGTCTGCAAACAGCAGTGCTACTACCCATGCATTGGCCACTTATGAATGTGACCGTGAATCTGTCAACATGCGGTGGAACTGTCGGAGTCTAGGGGACCAGCTTTCCCAGTATTTGAGCTCAAGGTTGGGGAACTGGTCACTGACACCAGCTGAGAGAGGTGACCAGGCTCATGGGGGACAATGGAAGATCTATGGCCATGATGAAGATTTGTGCTCTAGACCATACTCTGGTAAAGACTGAACATTAATATTGTTTTTTTATCATTGCACGTGTCATAATTAAAAATGTCATTCTGCACTATCCAAATTTAATATCTTTTTAGATTTTTTGAGTTAAAATTATTCGCAAAAGATATCATTAACAGATATCATTGACTCTAATGAGTATAGGTTAGTAGTGGTACATGCTTATGAGTTCCAGTTATGCAATTTAGCATTTTTACTTCCAGTAGCCAAGTAGAGCAAGATGGCGATAGGTAGCATTAAATTTTGATTGTCCAAGCATTATCAAATCATTGCTATAGCAATTAAAGGGTAATTTCTGGGCTTCTGGATGTTTCCAACATCCCTTAATTTTAGCCCTGCTAGGAATTGTAGTTTAGTAATATCTGCATGATTTATAGGTAGCCACTCCTCACTATCTGATTTAGATGATAACCTCCTACTTAAATTTTTTTAGTAAAGTTAATGTATATTGGTTGTTACAGCAACATATAATTAGTTAGTTTATATAGTAAATTCTTACATTTATTGTATGAGGAAAGTAACTTTCAGTCCACCCTGGTCCTATTCACTTTAGCAATATTTGTTGATAGTTCATTATAAATCTTAGAAAGCAAATAAGTTGTCATTTCTCTGATCATAGCTTTCCTTGAGAGAAAAACAAAATCCAAAACCAACAATTTCCAGCCTGTTTTCATTGATTTTTCTCAAACCAAAATGGAAAGATCCATCATAAATTCCAACTAATCTCTTCAACAGTAATTTGAATTAAATTAAGAATGTTTGTTAAAGAATACTAACAATCGTATAAATCTGCTGAAATAATACTTTAAAAATATTGGCTACCTTGTTAAATTCTAGTTTTGATAGTGTAGATACACTAAAATTCCTACTGTTCATTTTGTAGGTTTCATCCATTGTCCCAAATCAACCTGAATAAATAAATTGCACAATAGTATCAGAATAATTTTACTGCCTTCTGAAGTACATATAAAGATTCAATCAGGTATTTCAAGATTTTCACTATAATTTAGAATTCCATTTTTCCAAAGGATGGATGAACTCCAAAGCCATCAACCACCATTCATTCTGAATATCTCTTAGCATTTAAAAATGAGCCTCAGCTTCTATGAGAAACAGCTGTATAGTGAAGTAGTGGTTTCTGCTCTGATTTGAATCCAGGCTCAGCTATTACACTAAATCCAGTTTAAATAGAATATTCAGAACAGAGTATTCAATGAGTAGTTTGATTTCAAATGATTAAAATGCTACTAATTTATCTGAATGATGGGATCTTTGAGTAGTTTAATCAGGATCCAAAACTATCAGCAGACCTTTGTGCATATTTTATAGTTTTACAGTTATACAGAAACAGTTATTTGACAATGCCAAGATGTATAGCTTGTGTTAGAAAAGTAAAATAAAGTTTCTCTTAAGATAAATAGAAGATTAACAACATCTCATGAAGTCTTGATACCAAAAAGTGAACCAGGAACACTGCAAATTCACTGGTCTAAATGTTTTCCAAAACAAATGAATAAATGTAGATTTATTTAGTTTGAATTTAATTTCTCTCAATCCAGGATTTGGACAATCTTAATGCAGAATTTTAAGACTGATTTTTGCATTATGAAAAATGAATAACCAAAGCAAATTTAGATAAGAGCAATTTAGTAATACATATGGAATTACTGGTATAATCTATAATTGATAAGACAGTTATGTGTATTTTTTCCAAAAGAATACATGGAGAATCTTCATTGCCCTCCATTGTCTTTGCACATAGAGAAGAACTATGTTTTAAAGATTCAATCTCAGTTAATTGTATTTTGTATTAATCTACTGTGATCTATAATCCACCTATTAACACAAAAAGAGTTTTGTGGCATCTTAGTCTAATTAATTTATCATCACATATAACAATAACTAAACTGGATAATTTTAAAAGTTTCCAGAAAAGATGAACATGGGAAGCTTTCTGTAAATTATTAATTGTTCAGACACTGCCAAAACATAAACGGAATTATAGGAGTAACTTTTCCAGTATTTAACTATCACCGTTCTTGACGGGAATAATTTTTTTTGCCAGAATTGAGTTAAGTAGCACGTTTTCAAACACTAACAGGAATTGAGTTATCTGCTGAATATTTATGAATTTAAGTGCAAATGATCTATTTTTATGTTTTAGCCATCTGCCAGCTTGATTTTTTTTCAACAAATAAACCCTGAATTTTCTAAATGCATTGTTCTCTACTTGATGCAGAATTTATAGATTATATTGGAGAGTGTGGGTGGAGACTATTGGGAGGGGAAATACAGGCATGGATTGGAACAATCTTCCATTGATTAATTATGTGTTGGGTTAATTTGAAATGAAGCACTACAGGTTGATTATGGCTATCCATAAAGGAATTATAGAATCTTAAAGTGGATTACAAAGTGTTGATTGCTAAACCTTTTGTCCAAAATTATAAATATTTCCTTTTTTTAGCAGAAGACAAATATGAACTGTAGGTTTCTCTCTTTTCCAGAAATTTACAGTATTCAAGGCAACTCTCATGGAAAGCCCTGCACCATCCCCTTCAAGTACGATAATCAATGGTTTCATGATTGTACAAGTATGGGACGTGGAGATGGCCATCTCTGGTGTGCCACAACGCAGGATTATGGCAAAGATGAGCAATGGGGATTCTGCCCCATTAAAAGTAAGCTGCTTCTGGTTGTACAGAATTATGGGCATATGACTCCCTAGCCTAGGCTAAAGCTTTTCAATTTAGTCCCAAGAATGAAGTGGTGACTATGTGCAGAATAATGGGTTCTTTCTTTTTTTTTGCTAGATTCCAAAAGCATTTTTATTGTTTCTTCTTTTCACAGCTAAGCTCCTAAGGCTTAGGGCTATGATTTCCTGAATAATTCTGCTACTAAAAAATCCTTATAGATTTTTCTTGAGCCTTCTTGTTATTCTTTCCTGCCACCCTCCGGTCAACTTAATTCACCTGTATTACTTTCCTATACTTCCTGCCTTTAATTGCTATTTGTAACTAGGCTCAAATTATATGTATGCATTTTTCTCTAATACTTGCTTTCTTTTCCTGCATTATATGTCTGATTCTTCTGCTTAATAACTAGAACCGTGAAATACAGATTTAGCAATACAGTCAGACTTTGAGTACTTTTGTCATGGAACATGTAGAAAAATGGTATTTATATAGGTACTGGATATGTATACAAATACATATGCTTATACAGGTAAACTTATCACTACAGTTCACCCCAAATTTCCATGGTAAAGCAGGACAGTTGTTAAGTGAGTTGCACCCCATTTTACAATCTTTTTCCCACAGTTGTGAAATGAATCACAGCAATTGCTAAGTGATCATGCAGTTTTTAAGCAAATCTGGCTTCCCGCATAGACTTTCTCAGAAGCCAGCATGGAAGAGGTTACAAATGGTGATTATATGGTCCTGAGACACTGCAGCTGTCATAGATACATGCCAGTTGCCAAGTGCCCAAATTTTGATCACATGACCATGCTGTAAAGGTGGTAAGCATGAAAACCAATCACTTTTTTTCAGTGCTGTTGTAACATTGGATGATCACTAAATGAATGATTGTAAGTCAAGGATTACCTATAGTTGTTGTTTATTACTGTAATTAGAAATGGAAACTTTGGTTGCTAATCAAAGCAGCTACTAAATGAAACTGCAACTGTGCTTACAATCTTATTTCAACTTTACATTGTTTTACAGACTTGCCAAGGTGATGAATGTGAGGATTAGTCACAGTGTTACTTTTTAATCACTGTTACAACTGTGAACTGTTGTTGTAGTACTCACTTAATGACCATTTGTTCAGCCATGACAACATTGAACAAATAGTAATTATTACCAGTCCTCAAAGTTACAACCATTGCAGCATCTCTTTACAGTCACCTGATCAAAATTTGGGCACTTGGCAGCCGGCATTTATGATCACAGCATACAACTCCCACCAATCTCCCTCCCACCTCTACCCTTTTGGCCTCCTTGCATTCTGCCACCCCTGCCCCTCTGCTACCCTTCTGCCTCCCACTTCACGGCCCATTGCCCCTCCCCCCATCCCTTATATCTCCCGAGGGGTCATGCTACAGAGACCAGCAGCATCAGCAGTGGGAGGAAGATTGCAAAGGTCAGCTGAATACGGCTGGGAGTGGCAAGTGAATAGTAGTTGCTGGTAGTGGAGTGTAAGGTGGCCGAAAGGGCAGAAGAGCGAAGGGAGAATTGAAGTGGAGACAAGCATGGTAAAAAGACAGAGCCGGTCTGCAGAAAGATGCTCACTGGGCTTGGCTGAGGAGAATGCAGCAGGACAATAACAGCAATTCATGCAGGCAGGAGAAGCATGTGGTTCTCGCCTAAAAATGGCACCAGTTCTTGATTAATGACTGTAACCAGGATTACCAAAACAGTTGCTAAATAGTGCAGGCCCATTAAGTTTTCCTTGATCCCCCCTTTGCTTAGTGACAGAAATTCTGGCACAAATTAGGATTCATAATCAAGGACTATCTATATATCTTACAATAGCAGTGAAAAGTACACAAAAGCTTATGCATTGTACCTTATAGTCTTTTGAATCCAACAATTCTACCTTGCATATTATTCTTTTCTTTTTTCACATGATTATTCCCTAGGCAACCCGGCCATACAACTTAAACTTTTTTTCGAATCTATTTGCTAACTAAGGTGAGGATATATTGTGTTAACTTGGGAGTAAACTTCCTTTTTGTCCTGTCCTTGTAGGCAATGATTGTGATACATTCTGGGATAGAGACCAACTCACCAATAGCTGCTACCAGTTCAACTTCCAGTCCACCCTGTCTTGGCAGGAGGCTGGAAAGAGCTGTGAACAGCAGGGAGCCAGCTTGCTTAGTATCACTGCGATTCATGAGCAGACCTACATCAATGGTAAGCATTGGAAATCCTACTTGAAACAGGTTCTCCTAGTAAAAGGGATGGACATGTTTATCATTCTTTCACTTATATACACTAACCATAGGCCTTCCAATAGTGGTTGTTTGATGGGTGTTCTTCAGTATTTTAATAAAATGAATGTCAACACAGAGAAAATATCAGTATACATACCAACATATAAAATATTTCAATATGCAATATGAATATTGTAAAAGAAAGCTGTCCAGTGCAAATGGATGGCTCAGAAGAGAGGAGATTCAGAGAAGACTAGTTTGTGCTTGGTGTGTAATGGGTAATTGACTATCACCATGGTTTAACAAGAATATAGAGAAAAGAACATTTTTAGGTGCCATTATGGCTTAGTATGACTTACGGTATAGAATCTGCTCCTGTGACTTTCTATCGTTCTCTGACTCTACCAGGACTGCTGACAGGATATGGTTCCACACTCTGGATTGGGCTTAATGATTTGGACCTCAATGGGGGCTGGCAGTGGTCTGACAATTCCCCCTTGAAGTTCCTCAATTGGGAAAATGGTAAGTTGGACACTGAAAACTGAATGAGATTACACAAATAAAAATAACACATATTTCATATAATTAGAGTATAATTAGAGTATAACAAATCTTGATTAGTAAGTATAGATTCCTATTGTATAAATATATTTTCCCATCGTGTGTGTGTGTGTGTAAAATGAAAAGCCAGGCAAAACATTATCTGGGATGTTTCCCACTTTTCAGAATTTGCATGGAAGAAGTATATGCCACTAAGTCAAAGTAAGGCTGCCATACCTGGGATGCAATAATTTGAGTAGCCCCTAGATGGTAGTTAAAGGAACGTATTTGAATTTTTACAGCCCAAATATGATATCGTTAGCAAATATTGGATCAAACATACCTGTCCTTTTCTCTACAGATGTACTGCTTGGCTTTAATGTGCAATTTAAAGTAATATGATAATAGTAATCTATTTTTAAAAATCCATCCTTTGCAAGAATGGAAACTATTTGAAATAAGGATAGCTAGTCTTAAAACTTAGTATTACATTTTAAGATAACGATAATATTTTTGAGGATATGGAGATCTTTACTTTTCTGTGATTGGTTTATCCAGTTATTTTGCAGTATTGGACAGAAATTGCTTTAATTTCCCATGTGCAGCCTCATCTTCATCAGCACAATGTATATTTGTTTCATCTCTGATAACAAAATCTGAAAAGAACATCTTGTCAATCCTTGAAATTCAGAATCGATCCAAGATGGAATCCTTAATACTGAAATAACATTCTTGGATTATGATTTTTTGTTTGTTTAAAGATTGGGTTGTTGCAGAGGTAGGGTTTCTTCTTCTCTTATAGATCAACCTGATAATCCCAATGAAGAAAACTGTGGTGTGATACGGACAGAGTCCTCAGGAGGATGGCAGAATCGGGATTGCGGCATTGCTTTGCCATATATCTGTAAGAAGAAACCAAATGCCACTTCTAATGCATACTTTACAGGTGAGTAATTTAGAAAATTCAAAAAACCCAAACAATTTGAATGTTTAAATATAAACAATAACAATACTACAGAATATGAAATGTCTATGGATTTTTGCAGAAAATCTCACACAGGGCCTTGGTACTGGAGAAATTGTATAGTAAATGAGGAATATTACCATAGACATTTTGGGTGACAGGATTAAATGAGTCCACAAGCTATGTGCCTAGTCTTGACCTTCCTACCTGAATAAATTGGCTAGAATGGAACCAGCTAGAGGTGGTCAGTGTCCCTTTGCCAGAAAAAGATATTCCTCTCTAGCTTGGAAGAGGCTGCAACAGGGATCTACTGAAGAAAGCCATCGCAAAGGGTTACATTCCATATCCCCTCCAAAAGGACCAAGTGATTCTTTCGGAGTGGGATATTTTCAGTATGCTGAGATACCCAGCTCCTTACTTGTTCAATTCAGCAGAAGAATTTGTACTCTTGAATGCTATCTAAGTTCAATAAATGATCTTACCAAAAAGAACAAATTGAAAATAAGTCCAGATAAAATGGAGATGCTACAAACAAATAAAGAAGTGATCTGAGGGATTCAGGTAACCTCTTTTGAGATAGATTTGCATTCCCATTGAATGAGTATGTTTGTTGAATGCTCTTTGATTTTCACTGGATTTGCAGGTAGCAGCTGCAAATTTCTTTTGCGCCTTGACAAAATGCGAGTAGAGTTCCTGTCCTCATAACAAGAGTGGCAGATAATTCCTCCTGTTGAAGGAGCAGAGGAAAAATGAAACCAACAAATCCATAATCACCATTGAACTAAGGGAGTACCCTGGCATCACACCCAGGCAAAGTGCCTTTTGCAAACCTGTTCTGCATACAAAATCAGCCCTTGCCAGCCTGTGAAGAAATAACCTCAGTACTGGCTTCCCAGCTCCTTTCACAAGATTCTTCTCAGCTATATTTGCTGCCAGATTCTTTCCTGGCCTGAGGCTTGATTTTTCACACTGGTCTTCAAAGAGAGGTTAGATAGCCAAAGATACTAAATTGGGCCCTGAATACAGATTGAATTGCTTGACTTCTTAATTTTTCCCCAATTCTAAGCCAATTGCTATGGTTTCCTGAAATTAAAAGTTGCTTTTGAGACAGGCAATTGCCATACCCTCCCATCTTCCATCTGTTGTTTTATAGGAGTTTATAAGGAACCATGTAAACCATAAATGGGAAAGTTATATCAAGTTTACCTATAGATCTTAGGGAAATTTTCCATGAGTTTGATGCTCTCCTGAGCTCAGGAAAAAGCTTGCAGTGCATGGTTATATTCTTTCTGGCAGTCTAAACAGAGGGGTTGGTTTTGCAAAGAGCAGTTAGGAGCCCAGCCAGTTGCCAATCTTATGAAAATGACTGATCTCTTAACTGAACATGGAGCACTCATGTAGGTGCCTCTTCTTGTTGGATTGTTTTGATACAGCTTAAGCCTCATTCAGCGACAAGCTAGCACCAAGATGGTGGTCTTTGTGTAAGGACATAATAAGTGGGACAAGTGGCTATATGGATAAGTCCTGTCTTTTCCATGATAAATTTGTCTATTTCTTTTAATCAGCAGGAAAACTCACTTTCTGATACATAAAAAAGACCTTGTGTTATTTCCAGGCTCTGGATTATATTTCCCTGCCCTCTCAGTGTTTAGAAAATCTGTAAGATGTATCTTTTCATGAGGCTTTTAATTAGATTACCATATTTTTCAGAGTATAAGATGCTCCGAAGTATAAGATACACTTAGCTTTTGGGGAGGAAAACAAGAAAAAAAAATCTGCCTCTGCCTCCCAGCAATTTGCCTCCTTGCAGCAAACAACGGAGGCCGAAATGGGTACGGAGACCAAAAACGGGGCACGCAGAGGCCAAAAATGGGATGCAGAGGCTGAAAAATGGGTTGCGTGGAGGCAGCAGTGAAAATCCCTGCAGGCTGAAACAGCTGATCATTGGGAGGGACAATCAGCTGCTTGTGCTAATCAGACTGTGCTGAAGCTGAAACAGGCTGTTTGTTTTTTTCTGCAAGGAGGCAAATTGCTGGGAGGCAGAGGCCTAAAGGTGGGGGCTGGTGGGTTGGTGGGGCTTCAGCAACATTCGATGTATAAGACAGACATTTCCACCCACTTTTGGGAGTAGAAAAAGTGTGTCTTATACTCTGAAAAATACGGTAGCTTGATTTCTATTGCATTGAAAACATTCTACCAACATAGACTGAAAATGTGCAATCACACCCTGTTTTTGGATACAGTCCATGCAAACACATGAAAGGAAAATTAGGGATGGAAGAATTCACCCTGTTCTGCAAAAGGAATTTGACTCCAATGATTGAGTCAAGTCGAATTGCTTTGATCTGAAAAACTGGGGTTTGAATTTCAAGGGCATTTTATTATCACTTTGTTTGTTTATAGTAGGTGATTCAAGAAGGTTGTGATATGCTTCCTACATGCACCTAAATAATTAGGAACATGATCTGAAGGTTGGGTATGTACTGTACAAGTGAAATGTAATCTGATACAGGTGCCTGTAAAAATGTTGGACCATCATCTTTCAGGACTAGTGAATAATTCACTAATTAGCAGTAGACAGCACTAAAGCGACATTTTACAAATAAGAAACATAGATTTGTACTTGCAGTAAGTATTTTTTAGTGAGATAGGATCTTTCTCACTTATTTTGACATCATCTAGTAATGTTATACCTTTAAGGATATAAAACCTGTTAGGCTTTGTAATCCATTCCCTTTGTGGAAAGTCAGGTGATTAAAACAACTGTGAATAAGCAAGAAATGCAGGAGAGGGATCAACAATCAGCAGGTCAATTCGATCAGTAGGAAAGTCTCTGTGACCAGTTTCTCCACCCAACTAGGCTAACTTAAAGACTGCTATAGTTTTATATAGTACCATACCTAGAGAACTGCATCCAGTTTTGGTCAGCAACCTGCAGCTCTGGAGCCACATGTGGCTCTTTCTTCTCTCTGCTACGCCTCCCTGTTGCTGGTCAGCTCCACAATTGATAGGGCTTTTGGTTAGGACACATAGAAGAAAAAGGACGCCATGCTAGGAGGAGACTCTATGGTGGGGGAACCAGACTTCTGGTTGGCTCCAGAATTGAACAGAGGGCTTCAGGTTAGGATCTTTGTGGCTCTTTGACTGTTCAAGGTTGCTGACCCTTACTCTAGAAAGAGTGCAGAGAAGAGCAACCAGGATGATTAGGGGCTGGAGTCTCAAACATACCATGAACTGTTGCAGGAACTGGGCATGGCTAGTCTAGTGAAGAGAAGAACCAGGGGAGACATGATAGCAGTGTTCCAATATTTGAGGGGCTGCCACAGAGAGGAGTGGGGTCAGGCTATTTTCTAAAGCACCTGTAGGCCAGACAAGGAATAATGGATAGAATCTGAACAAGGAGAGATCCAACCTGGAAATAAGGAGAAACTTTCTGACAGTGAGAACAATCAACCAATGGAACAGCTTGTCTGGAAGTTGTGGGAATGTCATCACTTGAGACTTTCAAAAAGACATTGGACTACCATTTGTCAGAAATGGTGTAGGGTCTCCTGCTTGGGTGGGGGGTTGGACTAGATCTGTCTGTCAACTCTATATCTATATTATATATATCTACAGTATATCTATATTATATCTCATTCCATGAGGCTGCACTATCTAGTTGTTCAGTACTCTGAATTAAGCACTTAAAGTTCACTTATTTCTGTATTTTTGATAGATTTTCTAACTTAAAAAATTTGCAGTGATGCAATGTTTCGTTTTGCTTGATAAATTAGATACTTTTTAGTTTACCAAAACAAATTAAAACAATTTATTACATTTGATAGAAGAACACGAAGCTTCACTAGTTTGTAAATCTGTGGAAGTATTATTTTAAGTTGTATAATTGTTGCTATCAACTTATTTGCTAAACATTCTGGAAAATTAGGCTTAAAAAAGAACAGGTTCAATTTAAGAAGAACGTGGAGAAAACTTCTAATATTTCCCTTTGCACACTAGACACAACATTTTTCAATGTTAATGAAAATGAATCACTTTGTATAATGAAAATGTTTTTCTCCTTAACAGAAATTGAAAAGGAAATTGACACGTTTGTTGAACAATAAACTAAATTATAGTTATAACAGTACAGGATCTTCAAATTAGATGCTTCTTTCTTTTCCAGTATAACCGGAGCTAAAAAAGCTCCTGTTAAATCAATTTAATTTATTATACTTAAATTAGCTAAACTATCTAATTTGAATGATCTTATACTCTCCTTATAAACACTATTCTCCTTGCTTAAATTTCACATAGAAAACAGTGAAAAGAAATTACCGTATTTATTCGAGTATAACGCGCAAAATTTTGTACCAAAAAAAGGGTTTAAATTTTGGGTGCGCGTTATAA
>JAOYMU010000077.1:62880903-62898121 GCA_025802295.1 Psammodynastes pulverulentus
CCATTTTTTGTTTCACCAAATTAGTGAAAATTTGTTTCCTTTTTATTGGGGCATTTAATCCATTTACATTCAAAGAAGGTATTCGTAATTCAGTTTCCATATTCCCTTACTGTTTTGACTGCGCTAGTTGTAGTTTCTTATTCGCTCTTGTGTTATATTCCCCCCCTTACTCCTCTCTTCCTGATCGCTCTCCTTCCCTGATGATCTGTCTTCCTCTTGGCTGGCCCCTCCTAAGTCTTCCTTACTACTCTGCTCCCCTTCTGATCCTATTATCTGGTCAAATAGTTCTCGTGCTTTCTCTCAAGAATCTACTTTAACTTTCTTGTCATATAGCGACACCAACATTCCTTCCACTGCCAGCCAACGAAATATGATCCCCCGCCTATTTAATAAGGTTGCCCAAAAGCGATAGTCTCTTCTTTGTTCTCGCACCCTCCTGGGAACCTGTTTTAGCGTTATTATCTCTTTTTCTTTATACTTCATCGGTTCCTCATTCGTGGTTTTATAAATTACATCTCTTACTTTCTTTTTGGCGAAACGTACATGTACTTCTCTGGGGAGTCTATGTTTCCTTGCATAGCTAGTGTACACTCGATATGCCTCTTCTATTTCACCGGCTATCTCAGTTGCATCTCTTTGGAGCACTCCTGGCAAGAGTTCGGACATTGTTGTTGTCAAATCCTCTTCCTTCGTTTCTTCCACGTTTTGGAAGCGTAGATAGTGAGCTGCTTGTTCTAATTCCAATCTGGTTACTGATTCTTCCAATTCTTTGTTTAGTCCTGTCACTTTTTTTTCTATTTGGTCTACCCTCTTTTCAGTCTGTTCTGTTTTTTCTTCAATCGTTTTTACCTTTTGATCGTTCTTTTGTATTGCTTCCTGCAATGATCCAATCTTTTGTTCAAATTTTTGGAATTCCTCCTTCACATCCTTCATATCTTTTTTGATTGCGGAGATCTTCTCTTTCACTTCATTATTATTTTTAGTCACATTTTCTTGCAGCTTTGTTATGCTCTCTTGGATCATTTGTAAAGTAGCTTGCATCATCTGTATGTTTGCTGCATTACTTGCTTTCTCCGCTGTAAACATTTCCTCAATCGTTTTTTGAGTCGCTGAAGTGGTAGTCAGAGTTGTTGGGGTAGAAGGGCCTTTTTTCCCTGCTTTTTGTGTTGTAGTTGTAGTTGTGAAACTCATTGCCTTTAGAATCTCTGCTTGTTCTCCTAGAATCTTATCTATCTTATCCCAGCTCACCATTCACTATTTTATTGATACCCTTTTCTGTCTCTCTCCTTTTATTCCCTCTATCTCCTCTTCTACTCCCCCCTTATAACCAATAATTCTTCTCCTCTATTTTCACCCACTGTCTATATCTGGCTTTGTCTGTAACTTAACACCTTTCCTCTCTCCCCAATTTTTAATACTTCTATTAATTCAGAGGTTCTATTAATTATATTACTTAATTGTCAGATCGTTATTACTCTTATTGCGCTTATAATAATCAGCTCTTGAAAGTCTATATATATATCAAAGAGTTACGATATCTATTCATAGATAATTAATACATAATTAATTCTTATCTTATCATCCAGACTCAATGTAATGTAATATATAGTTTGTAATATAGCAATAAGATAATATATTAATATAATGTAATATAATAATATTATATACTCAAGAGGGGAGAAAAAAAAGTTATATAAGAAAATCACATATATCAGACCATTAATTGGCCCATCAATATTAATTTGATTATAGGGGGTTTAAACAGGAAAAAAAGTTAATAGAAAAAAGAAGGGGGAGTAAAAAAGGAAAAAGAAGGGAAGAAAAGGGGAAGAAGCGAAGAATGGGTCTTTATAATTTAATAAGTATTAGTCCAAGTCTTTGAAAAGCAGAGCAATTCACCAGTCTAAATCCAAATATGGGGTATAGGGTAAAGAATCCCTCAGTTTCCTTTTCTTTCTAATAAATCCGCAGTTCTTTATATATAGTTTATCAATTAATCAGCTGCTCAGCACAAAATGGCTTCTCTGTTTAAGTTAAAGAGTTCTTGCCTTTCATATTTCTTTTAATCCAATATATAATCTCCCACGTTTCCTTTGCGGTGGTGCCCGGGTTATTTTTCCCCTTCTTCAATTAACATGAGGAGTCCTCTTCAGTTCACTTCCTCTCTTCATTCCAAGTTCATTTAACAGCTCCTCTCAGCCTCTCTACTTCTTATCAAGCCTTGTCTCCTATTTCCGGTTCTTCTCTCTATGATCTGCCACACAATCCTCGGACTATCCCAGCCGCCAAAGGTTTTATCTTCTAGATCCAATTTTACACAGTTTCAAGCAACTAATATCCTCTAGGATTCCTTTCACGCTCTCTCGTCTTCCGTCTGTACTCACTCTTCAGCTTCTGTCTTTCAAAGTGCGGGATGCCGGATTTCTGCACCTGCCATTAGACAGGCATTCCGCTTTGGATTGCAGGGGGTTCCTCTCGTCGCGGCTAGAACCTGCACCGTTTTTCGTCGCCACCAAAGTTTCCCCCTTTCTCTATCCACCTCTTCAGGGCAGAATATCTCCCAAAAGGGTCTCCAAAGCAGGAAAAAGTCCAGTCTGGGGACAGCGCCGCTATCTCCCAAACCTTCCTGATCCACGTCACCACCGGAAGCCTTTTTTCCGTCTTTTACTCCTTCAGTTCTTTTCATGTTTCCTTTACTTTTCCATCCTGTCTTCCTTGTGGATGGCTATAGCCTCAAAAAGTCTCTGGATACCTTGAGAAAATATTTGAATTGTTGGGGTTGCCATTCTTAGAGCTTGGCCCTTCAAGCAGCAACCTGGCCAGGTTATAGTATCTCCTGCCCATAGCCCAGATAATAATTCTTCTCATTTGCCCAAAGCAGCACTGATTTCTTCTATTGTACTACTTTCTCAGATACTGGGGCTAACCTTGAAGGTCTTTCAAGAGCTGAGGAAATCAAGGGGAAAGAGTATAATGGAGGATTTTCGCAAGAACCATCCTCTATATGGATAGGAGTCCTCCAAATATTTCTTTTTCTATTTCCCTCAATTCCTCAGTTCCTTATTTTTCACTCCCAAGAAATTGGCTGCATTTTCTGAAATTGTTCAGGAAAATTAAACACTTATCTTGTCTAATCTCTTATAAACGTATCGTTGTCTATATGACTTATGATTGGGGTGTGTGTGTGATTAAGAACTTTCTAACACATTCAGCTGTAGATATCTCCTTCCCAAATGTCCTGAATATCAGTCTTCAAGTCAAAGTGAGTTTTACCAAGTGCAGAGAAAGGTTTTTCCATTGCAGTTAGTTAATACTAGCCTTCAAACCATCTTTAAGACTTTAAAGGTTCTGCCATTGCAGGTAATCCTTGACTTTCAACGGTTCATTTAGTGACTGTTCAAAGTTCCAATGACATTGAAAAAAGGGACTTATGACCATTATCACACTTACAACCATTTCAGCATCTTGTTCAGCCAGGGTCATATGTTCAAAATTCAGATGCTTGGCAAGTGGTTCATATTTATAACAGTCCTGGAGTCACGTGATCAGCTTTTGTGACCTTCTGACAAGGAAAGTTAATGGGGAATCCAGTTCAGTTAATAACCATGCTATTAACTTAACAAAGGCAGTGATTCACTTAACAACTGTGGCAAGAAAAGTCTTAAAACGGGGCAAACTCACTTAACAAATGTTTCACTTAGCAGCACAAACTTTAAGTTCAGTTATGGTCATAATTCGATTACCTGTACTTGCCCAATTAATCTTGATTTCATGGACTGATGAGTTCAACAAATGGGGAAAACATCCCCATGGTAGATATAATGAGAGTTGGAGCTCATTTTATTCATTCCTCCCCTTCCCCCCACTCTCTAGGTACTGTTGAATTACTTATATAAAGCTTCAACACAGGTGAGCTCTTTTGCTATGAACATTTCTGAGGTCTTGTAGGACTTCAGTTCCTATCACACTCTTTCTAGATAGATTTTTTTTTTGAAAGGCAGCAATTTCAACAAATACAAAGAAAAAATAGATTTTCTTTTTTAAAAAAATCCCATGATAGAAAGCTTGAAATATTTTTTTCTTGCTTTTTTTTCCAATTAGCCAAGTGCCAAAATTGGTATCCTTATCCACCATGGAAAAACTTTGTGCAATGCACCAAGCTCAGAGAAATGTTTGTAGTGGTAGACTTCTTTCCTGTCTTTGTTCTTATTTCCTTGCTATCAAAGCACTATAGTTTCTTATCTCCCCACTTTCCATTTTCTTTTAACAACTGGAGTGCAATTAACCATTAATATGGACATGTGTATAAAGTTCCTTTAATTTATATTTTATTTTAGTGGTGTGGGCCTACATGACTTTTCAGACACAGCAGTAAGAGAGGAAACACCCCAAGTTTCATATTTTGACTTTTTCTCTGCCAGAATTTTAATACCAAGTCTTGGCACCATTTATTAATACAGTGGTTTCTTTGAGAAGGCCACTGTGTTCTGGCTTCCCTTGAACAAAGCTCATCATCATTTTTCCATCCTCTGCAGAGGACTGGGGTGACCAGAGATGCCTCACTGCTCTTCCTTATGTTTGCAAACGTACCAACACCACTAGTGTGCAGCCCTCCTTGCCATCACTATCTGTACCAACTCCTGGCAGCTGTGCCCAAGACTGGCATGCCTTCATTAATAAGGTACTCAAATCAATCTATTGTCAATCATTAAGGGGGACAATTTGAGAGGAATATCTATCTGTGCATCCTCTTTGAGCTGAATGTATGAGAAGAAAAAGTAAATTTTGTGGGGAATACTGAAGCCATTTCTTCACAAACATCCCTATTCCTGGTATCAGGGAAATTTCCAGAAAGTCTGAGTAGAGTTGTCCTTTCCCTACTTAATGTTTAACATATAAGAATAAATAAGTCGAGCTAGTGCAGTAAAATGGTAACTATGGTCAATGAGACTTTTGACTGAAATCTTAGTATGGTCCCACCCCTGGTCCTTGAAACTGGACCACACAAACAAGTGAAGCCCCACCCACAGTACACAGGCAGCACGTGAAACCACGCCCCTCCAGTCTGTGGAAAAATTATCCATGAAACCAGTCCTTCATGCCCAAAGGTTGGGGGATGCTGGTCTACACTACCTCACTAGGTTGTTGCAGGAAGAAAAAACGTACTTTGTCTCTTGAGTGTTTTTAGAGAAAGAGAGGAATAGTAAGAGGAGCAATAGTAAATTACTGTAAACAAAGCTGCATCAAAAACATTCCTCCCCACCCTGTTTTTTATTCTTTCTCTCTGTTGTAAAATACCATTTATAGTGCTTTAGGATCTATAATCAAGAAAAAGTGACATGGCTGGAGGCAAAGCGAAAATGTGAAATTCAGGAAGGTATATTGGCTACTATCTCCAACCACCTTGAGCAAGGTAGGTTTTATCCAAAGGTACAGGTACACGGAGAGATGTTTGTTCTGCCTCTGAAAAGTGGACAGGTTTTGGTCCCAGAATAGATAAGAGAGTTCCTCAAGAAAAAAAATTTTTTTGATAAGGGAGAATGGCATTTTTCTTGAGAAAATTCACCTAATGAAGTGTCTGTGGGGAGGGGTGGCAGATAGTGAAACTAATATGGCGACCTCACAATTCAAGTTTTTTTGTACATGTGTTGAGAGGTTACACACACGTACTAGAAGGGCAGAACTTACGTTGCAAGTAGACAATACTGCCTTCATCATCTTTGCTGAAATAAATAATATGATTGGCTATGGGTTTCAATAATAACTAAAACAAAAGTGAAAGTTTTTCTTGTTCATAACAGTTATCCCTCTGAAAATGGTTTCCGTTTCAATTTGGAATTTCTAGAATAGTAAGATAAATAATCTTCCAGTTGACAGGAAGGAAAAATAATCTTTTTAATCACTGTGTGATAGCCAGAGATTCATCTGTTTCTTTCCTTGTCTCTCAGCATCATAGTTAGTAGTCTTTGGTAGGGATATTTGTCTTATTCCCAAACTGTTCTGAGTTTTGCTTAGAACAGATATGTTCCTGAAAAGGCAGAATTTGTTTTGTGGAGTTCACTGCAGGAATATCTGAAATAGTAATAAGTAGAAGGCTCTGAAAATATAAATACTGCACTTATTTTAGCTGTTGAATAACTAAACTAACAGATTATATATACTAAACAGTAAACAAGACAATTGTAGAATAATTGTAACAATCTCATTATTACCAAAAGACTGCTCAGGTCTATGCCAAAAAGTGACAGGATGAGTAGCATTTCAGTCCAGGGTAAGTCTTTTTTATGCTATGGTCCAAACATAGATTCAGAGGAGATAATATTGAAAATTCTGAGTTGATGTCTTTGGCAGTACTAGTGGTAAAATAGTATTTTGACACCTTCCAATGAAGCGCATGATGTATAAAATCTGTTAGCTTTTAATTCTTCTTTATCTTGAACATTGATCGAAGACTGCACTGAAACAGAGGTAACCAAACCAGGGGAGGGCAGCAATTTATATACTGTGGACAATGGGGAAACACTAATAGAAGGAATAGTGGGGTTCAACTTTAGAGTTCCTAACTCCATTTAGAAAAACTATATCCACTGCTTTTTCTCTAATTGTATGCACTTTCCATTCCTTTGTTTCTTTCTTGTAGCTTTTATAACAACTCTTCTCCCAAATGTGACCTTTGACATATGGATTGGCCTCCATGATTCCAAGAAGGAATTTCTCTGGGTAGAATCTGAGGCTGTCAAGTATGTGAACTGGGCCCCTGGAGAACCATCTGGCTATGGAACATCCATTGCTAGTGATCAGCCGGTGAGTTGAACGTCTGCTGCTAACAGCATAATTAAGGCTCCAGATTAACTGAAGTACAGGAAACATATACAGTGAAACAGGATTACAATTTCTGTTCAGGTTTCCATGCCAAAAACTGCAGAAGAAAAGGCTATGCCTTGTGTATCTCTAGGAAGTTGGTCAATCATTAAAGTGGCCTTTTGTGTGTTTTCATAAACAAATGACAATTTGTTTCTCTTCAAGCATTTGGCATGATTTTCAGAGAACATTTTTCTTTTCCCTTTAAATAAATATATAACAAAAGTGGGTTTTTTTTGTTTTAGATGAGCTCTTAAAATATTAAAACTTGCAATTAGAGTTAAATCTAGTATCTAGGGCAGCATTCTGTTACTTACAGTTTAACCAGCCACCTGTTTTCAAAGATGCTATCAGTACATCTTGCAACACAGGTCACTTTCAACCTACCAATGGCCATTTAATAAGTGTTCAAAATTACAAGAGACTCAGGAAAAAATTGCTTCCAATCTGGCCTTGAAGTTCTGATTCCTCCATTATCCCTAAGGTCATGTGATCATATTATAGGCATTTGGCAACCCGTTTGTTCTTATGATTGGTGGTCAAAAATCCTATAATTAAATGATTGCCATTTGCAGTCTTCTCTGCTCATTTCATTAAAAATTCAAGGTGGAAACCCAGTAGAGAAAGCTGCTGCTGCTTGTAGAAGGATTTCCCTCCCCTCTTTGCAGGGGCAGGATGTGGAGGGAGGGGGGAGACTCCTGCAGGGAAGGATGGAGAAACAAAAGATCTTTGGGACGTAAACTTTTCTCCAAGCCAGTGCCAGAGTTTCTCCCACACACCATGCAGAGGAGAACTTTGGTGCTGGGCTGGAGAAAAGAAGGAAACATCCAAAGATCTGAGTTTTTCCCAACCTTTCCAGCCGGAAAGCTAGCAAATGTAATCTTTCTAAAGGGTAGATATGCTTTTTCCAGCTTTTATACTGTTACACTTGATAGCTTTCTGCCTGAAAAACTTAACAAATGCAAAGTTTCTGAAGAGTAGAAAGACTCTTTAAAGAAGTTCCAGCAGAGATATGAGCTTCCTTTTTTCATCCCAGTGTAACAGTTCCCTTTTGCACATGAAAGGAGCAGAAGGCCTGTAGTGGGCCAAAGAAACAAAGCTTGAATTTTTGGGATCTGAGTTTGTAAAACTCAGTGCAGGAATTTTCTTTTGCTCTCTTTTGGCAGGCAGCTCTTTCTTTTTAAGAAGAGATTGGACAACCTTTTATCTGAAGTGGTATGAGGTCTCCTGTTTGAGCAGTGAGTTGGACTAGAAGACTTCCAAGGCCCCTTCCAACTCTGTTATTCTATTATTCCCCTTTGTCTACTTAGTGACCTGTGTGATTACTTAAATCCACAACTCAGAGTGCTGGGATTGCAGTTGTTGAATTAAATGGTCACATGGGCACCTTACTTAACTACCACAATGACTTGCAACCAAAATTCCAGGCCCAATTGTGGATTTAAGTCGAGGACTACTGGTAATGAGTTCCAAAGATGAGGTAGCAGTTTGGTTGGGTCCATGTAGCATTAATTAAAATTGAATAGGACAGTTTGTGGTTTGACATGTTGCAGGAATCAGGTTACTGTGTCAGCATATTGTGTGTACTAAGCTATCATGCTTATTTATTCCACAATATGATTATTGTTCAGGTATAACAAGTCATGTGAAAACCACAACTTGGTTTAGTGTTCAGTCTGTTGCTTGTTTTTGTGTTTCTCTGGAGCCCATTGTCTATTCTGTTTTGCCTATAGATTTATAACATTTGCCAAGAGCAGTTTCATATGTGTCCTCTTGCAGTAATCATGACAAGAATTGGACAACTCAGTGCGCACATATTCAATCCATTTTGAGTTTGATTTTCCTGGTTCTGTTTCTCATAGACCAACTGTGCTGTAATGTGGCATGGCCTCCCTTCCCTGTTTACAGGGCGTTGGGATGATAGGAACTGCCAAGAGGAGAAACATATTTTTATCTGCCAGAGAAGCAAAGGTAAGAGTTAGGAATAATGCAAGAAAATAACATTGGCTTAGCATAGAGGGCTTGTGATAATTTTGATTTCTTGTGCCAAGGATATTGGCATTCATTTTGTTGTGTGTAAGGGAGAAAGAATTATATTAGTCTGTGGCAACAACACAGATACAAGAATCTGGTACATCTTCAAGACAGGCCAATTTGAGGCATATGATTTCATGGGCAGCAATTTTGTTCATCCTTCACATGCATGTTCATGAAAGCTGCTGCTTCTCATCACAGAATATACTACAATAAGATTGATTAGTCTTAAAAATGCTTCCAGACTCATAAACTGTTTATTGCCAAAACCCATTAGTTTTGAAAATGCTGTTTTTGTGAGCCCTTGTTCAGGGTGCTATGGCCTTTGCTTTCTCTCTGCAACGTGTATTTGATGCACAAGTTTTATCCACTTTTCATTACTTCAACTGATTAACTAAGATAGGGAGCAGATACATCCTTCCTCATGTTTTATTAGCAATGAGAAAACAGTCTTTAACAAAGGTCAGAAGTGGAATACAGAGATTAACATTCTTTTCTCATTTATCCTCATCTGCCTTATCCTGGTCAAACTATATAGAGGAGTGAGGTTTCCTAACTAAAGAATTAAATACAACTGTTTTAAATTAGAGGGTACGATAGTATCTATAAATATATCTTGGCTCTCCACCATCCTTATATAGTGGCTTCCAGAAAGAACTAAAGTGCTATCACAGAAATGATAAGAAAGTAATACAAAAATAACCAATTTTAGTGAAATGGAGTAAAACACTAAGAAACTACATGATAATCAGCAAATTGCTACTAATTTTGAATAAAATTAATATTGCTTTGTTAATAGCTCTATGGTATATTTGTAAAGTGTGGCCAAACTTTTATTTTCTTTCTCTCAAATTCTTCCTCCACATTCAAGACCCTACTCTGAACCCTTCTTCAACACCCTTCTCTTCTCTTCTCAACTCTACTCTTTCATATCTTAACAACACTTACCGTGTCTTGATGAAGCCGCTCAAATGGCACGAGGCTGTGTTATTATGTGAGAGTCTTAATGGAAGTCTAGCAAATGTGATGGAACCATTCACCCAGGCCTTCCTCACTCAGGTAGTCAACAGCTTACATACTCCACTCTGGATTGGCTTGTCCAATGAAGAGGTGAGTCAACTATATAAATGTATGCCATCAAATATTTTGTAGCCAGATTGATTAGCCCAGTATGGCGAAACTTTATGTATATTGACTTTTTTTAGGGGAGACGTAACTATGAATGGTTTATGGATGAAAGCGTCTCCTACGCAAACTGGCAAGATGGAGAACCACAACAAATTGTAGGTTGTGCATACATGGATATAGATGGAACATGGCGAACTGCCACTTGCAACACAAAGCTTCAAGGGGCCATCTGCAAGTTGAACACAGGTAATTTACCTGTATGACAGCTATACAAATAGAGGAGGGAATGCTGAAATAAGGACTCTTCTTTTCTCATCCCCTGAATTTTAATGAAGGGGTCAGAAAAAAAAAATCATTTTGCCATTTGTTTTTAATGGCTAAAACCAATGTAAATATTTGCTAAGCTTCTTCTAACCAAGTATTCTGCTTCAGGACCCCTTTCTTCACACAAGTGGAGCTACAATGGAAGTTGTCCTAAAACAATAGAAGATTCCTCTTGGATTCCTTTCCGAAACCATTGCTATGCTTTCCACGTGGAAGTTATTCTAGGTCAGAAAGAAGCTGTGAAGAAATGCCAGAAAGGTGAATCTTGTTGGAAATAATGGATTTTTGTGTGTGTTTGCTTTGGTTTTTACTTGTTGGAAGTGTTGCTTATAATTAAAGCATTGGAGGTCCAAATACAGTGGCATTTTCTTTTCATGACCCCATGACCCCAAGTAAGTAGTAAAGTATAGATGAGGATGAGGAGCTATCCCCTTTTTTTTACTCTGCTTATTTTTTATATAAAGGTTAGGTGACATTATTTCATCTTTGATACGACATGTATACTATTTCTTACTCTTTTTTCTATTTCTTATTTTGCCCATCAAAGATATCTAGCATACTTGGTTATAATTATTTTGTGTCAGACATTTTTTAAAGAACATTCTTCCAAAATTCCAATGTTTTATTCATTCTCACCAAAGATAAAATAATATTCATTTTGATTGCCAGCTCTTCAGCCTCATCTATACCTTCCCAACATCTCAGTGAATATTGAGAAGATATGTCTGAGGTTCTTATTGGGGCTTGATGCCACTAATGTTAATTTCCAGATGTAATTCCTGCCTGGATACTTAAACATTTTTTATGCTGAATAGAGATTGCCAAATGTGTTGCTTAATTATTTTTACTGAGTCACAGACCCATTTTAGCCCTGAGATAGATTCACCATAATATCTTTTAAAATCTAATAAAAAGTTAGCCATTCTGTTCTGTGAATAATTTTTTCTAAAAATTGATAGATGTCTATTTGCAAATTCTCTCTCTTTTTTCCCCTTGTCATATTGAATCGAAATAGCATCAAAGAAACCATGACAATCGTTGTTCCGATTGTTATTCCACTTTTTCTAGATTATACATATATAAAAAATGCCTTTCTTGCCCTTATGGGGTGGTTTATGTTTTCCTCAATCTTGGGTCCTCTATCAGAGGCCTTGGAATCTGAGGCTTCTGCACAGGAGTTTAGCTGCTCCTAGCAATGCACTCTTGGACAGAGAGTTCTGGTGTTGTTTCAGGGATCTGTTAGAGCCATTCACCAGTTTCAGTTGCAGCACTAAGTGCTCCTGCCACCACTAGTAACACTTTGGCCTTTACTTTCCAGAATCTCTACCGAATAACAGAATAAGAGAGTTGGAAGATTCCTTGGAGGTTTTTTAGTGAAACCTCTGTCAAGCAGCAACAAATGATTGTCCAAACTCTTCTTCAAAATCTCCAGTGTTGGAGTACCCACAGCTTCTGGGGGCAAGTTCTTCCATTGAATAATTGTTCTCAGGAAATTTATCCTTTGTTCTAGGTTGGTTCTCTCCTTGATTAGTTTCCATCCATTGCTTCTTCTTCTGCCCTCAGGTGCTTTGGAGAATAGGTTGACCATTGTTATCCTGTCATCCCTAGTTTTTTTTTTCGTTAAACTAGATGTACCCAATTCCTGCAACTATTCTTCATGTGTTGTAGCCTTCGGTCCCCTAATCATCTTTGTTGCTCTTCTCCGCCCTCTTTTAGAGTTTCAACATCTTTTTTATATCATGGCAACAAAACTGGGTGCAATATTTCTTTTTTTCCTATTTTTTTGTCCATGTCAATCCTTTATATTAGTTTATAATCATAAATATAAAAGCAAATAATAGGAAAAATAGGGGAGGGAAAAGGAAAAGTGTAGAGAAGAAGGAAAAAAGAAAAGGCATTGATTTCTGGCTCCCTTTGGTGCATTAGAATAAGAAGTAACATTGAACCTCAACTTTTTACTTTTACATAGTAATATAAACTAGCCAGTTCTGCAACAATAGATCTATCTAATCAGTAACACCCAAAATCAAAGTTTCATTTTTTTCCCCGTCTCAAGCACAAAGAGTCCAGAAGCAGTTCCCAAGTAGAAACAAAAGTATTTGTGTTTTTTTTTCTTTTATTAAAGCAATCAATTTAACCATCTCTGTTAACTCCATCAGCTTTTGCAACCATTCATCAGTTGTGGGGATTGAAGCATCCTTCCAATTTTGTGCATAAAGTAATCTTGCTGCCAACAAACATATAACATCAAAGTTTCAAATCTTTTTCCATTAACACCCCACCCCCAAAAGCTTCTGGTTTTATTTTTATACTCAGTTTAAGAATCTTCTGTATTAGAATATGACTCCTACTCCAATATTTCTTTGCTTCATCACATGTCTACCATAAGTGATAAAAAATCTTCTTTACATTGCATTTCCAGCATTCATTTGAAATACTTTTATACATTCTTGATAACTTATCTGGTGTTAAGTACCACTGATACATCATCTTATAAAAACGTTCTTTTAAATTATGATTTAATATAAACTGGATGCAATATTCCAAGCGTGGTTTTATCAAGCCATTATAACATGGTACTAACATTTCATGTGATCTTGATTCTACTCCTTTTTAATACAGCCTAGGACTCTGTTGGCTTTTTTGACTGTTGCAGCATTCTGCTGACTCATATATGGATCCAAGATCCTTTCAAAGTTAACTACTATTGAGCCAGGAACTACCTATTCTATACTTGTGCATTTGGGTGTTTGTTTGTTTTTTGCCTAAGTGTAAAGTTTATTTTTATCACCACTGAATTTCATTTTGTTAGATGGGCACAGTATTCAAGTTCGTTGAGATCCTTTTGTTTCGTAATCCTATTTTCTTGAGTGTTGGCTATTCCAGTCAGCTTGGTGTTATCTGCAAATCTTATGAGTTCCCTTTATATTCTTTCATTTAAATCATTTATGAAGATATTGAACAGGGGTGGGATGTAACCGGCACAGCTACCGGTTCGTATGCACTGGAAAAATGCACGTGCACCGCTTCCCAGCCCCCAGCTGGAGCTTGCAGCCCCTATCAGCTTGAGCTGATAAAGAGCAGGTAAGAACCAGGGTGGGTGGGAGGACCCAACCCCAATTTCTTGCTTCCTGTTCCTCTCCGCAGAATGGAAGCTGCACGTAGCTATTGGTTTGCCCAATCCGGGCAGACCCGGCTAAGATCCCACCCCTGATATTGAAGAGTATTGGGCCTAAGACAGAATTGTGCCTAAGACAGAAGGCAGTACCCCACTGTGTGCTTCTCTCCATGTAGATGCATTTCCATTAAGGACTATAAATTGAATGTGATTGCTCAGCCAGTTACAAATCTATCTGCTCTCTAACCCACATTTTTCTATCTTATAAAATAGTTATTGTCTACTTTATCAAATTGCCTTACTGAAGTCAAAGTAAATTATACCTACAACATTTAGCTGGTCCACTAATTGTGTGATATTTGTAAAAAATGCAATAAGATTTGTCTGGCATGATTTGTTTTTGACAAATCCTTGTTGGCTTCTAGGTGCTTGCAGATTCGTTGTATGCTTATCTTTTCCAGAATCTTCCCATCTAATGATATCAGGCTGATCTGTGGTTTCCTGGATCCATTTTTTTTAAGATGTCATCTGGTAGTCCCCAGTGCTCTAGGATCTTCAAAATATATGGTTTAGCAATTCTGAGATTATGTCTGCCAATTCCTTCTGAACCTTGGGATGTAATTCAGTTCCTCCTTCAGGCCCTGATAGTTCTCCAGCTTCTCATACTCCTTCGTCTGGTGTTGCTATCACTTGGCATTGTTACATTTAGCACCACCACTGTTTTTTGGTTGTTGTCTGCTAATACAGTGTCTGGTTGATTGGCTAGTACCTACAGTATTTTGTCTGCCTGGATCTAGAGTTATGTGGCACAGTGGTTAGAATGCAATATTGCAGGTACTTCTGTTGACTGCCAGCTTCCAGCAGTTCAGCAGTTTGATTCTCACTGGCTCAAGATTGACTCAGCCTTCTATGCTTCTGAGATTGGTAAAATGAAGACCCAGGTTGTTGGGGGCAATATGCTGACTCTGTAAACTGCTTAGAGAGGGCTGTAAAGCACTGTGAAGCAATATGTAAGTCTAAGTGCAATTGCTATCTAGAAGCCCCACAGGGTCTTAGCTTTCTTATTCTCCATAACCTTCTGTAGCGTCTCCTGTTTGGACACATACACAGCCATCTTTACTACTGTTGCTGCATGCATAAAATGCTTAGATAAATCTTGTTCCATCTTTTCATATTCCCACATACAATCTAATCTGAAATAAGATTTATGTCTGTTAGAACAGAACAAATTTGATAGGAAGTTTGTCCCGTTAGTGTGTCTATTATTGAACCTGCAATAATATAAATATATATTGCATATATCTTTTAATATTTTCCCCTGAAAGGTGCCTGAATTTATGTTTATGATCTCCACCTAATATCAAATTCTCCTTCACAAATACTGCTAATATCCTTAATATATTTTCTTAAGAATTTATATTTGACTGATTTGGGGACTAAATTTAAATAATAATAATTTGAAATGTGTCTCATACTCCTTTGGTAAATATTAATTTCCACTGTATCCTTCAATAATCCTTACACTTTAAAGTTTAAAGCATCTTTAAATAAAAGTGAAAACCATCTTGTTAGTGCCTAGAAAAAAATACTATATCAAAATATTTGTCTTTATTTAGATACTATCTATCCAAGAAGTTTCTTGTAACATAAAAATTGAAGGAGAATAGATCTTACATGTCTAAATAGTTTATATCTTTTAAAGTGGATCTCTCAATTCTCCAACAATCAATTATATAAATGCAGGGCTTTTCTTCTCCGAAGAAAGGTGCCAGAACGCACCCCCGTCGTCGTGCTAAAAAAACCCGGAAATGATAGCGCGCGATTGGTTGAGACGGACCACGTGATACGGACTCTGAAAAGGTCCCGGAACGCGGTTCCGCCGAGTTCCGGCGGAAAAAAAGCCCTGTATAAATGTACAAATATCACACATGAAATATTGATGCTGTGGATACCTGGCATGCCTTAAAATAATTTGAATTTATTCTGGGCTTTTAAGCCTAAACTTTTTGTTGATTGTACCTTATTCCTTTTTGCTTTTCCCTTCTGAAACTCCCAGCCTTCATCAAAGCCATCAATGCCCACAAATCTCTCCCCTATAATTGTCCCTACATTCTTAATATTCTTGTTCACTTCCTAACCAATTCCTCACCTTGTTCAGTTTCTATATAGGCATAAGCATCACTTTAAGCTCCTTTGCACTCCAAAAGAGGAAGGGTTTTGCTACCCAATAAAATATATCCTTATCTTAATAAATTAGCTATAATTTAACTATATTTCCTTCCTAATACAAATTAACGTTTTATATATTAGAGTACGTCATAACTGGTCAATATAGTTTCCTTTATTATTTTTTACTTTTGATCATCCTTTTGGGTCTGTCTATTTTTAATGTTCAAATTGTTCATTTTGTCAATATCAGTGGGAATCTAAAGTCTGCCAGAATTTGATTCAAGTCCTGAATAATAGAAATTATCTCTGTTCTTTGTAGTTTTAAAGTTTCAATGGACATCTCCATTCATAACAATTTTCCATTTTTATCAACAATTCTATTATAGGCTTGAATGCAATTACATTTTGTAGAAGTTTGATAAATCTCTTTGTCTCCTCCCCACTTCATTTTCCTCAGCCTGTGAGCTTCCTAAGAATTTTATTTCTGGTACAGTAATTTAGAAACTTAATTACATTGATTTTATTTAACTTTGCAAGCCTGGAATTTTGAATTCTTTGGGCATGTATTGCACTATAGTATGCCCTTTTCAGCCAAATGTAGATCTAGGAAGAGATTGTTACACTTTGTTTCCATATCATTTATCATAGTATTCTGTTTTTTCATTGATGCCTTTAATATAGAGGTTCATTTGCTGTGATTTTCAGAATCTGCCAGAGGCATTTTAAGATCCAGAACATCTTTCTCAATTATTTTGTATGCTAGAGGTTTTAGTACTTACATTGGCCTGACTAAAGGTAGTTCTCAATTTATGATCACAATTGAGCCCCAAATGACTGTTGCTAAGTGAAACAGTTGTTAAATGCTCCATTTTATGACCTTACTTGTCATCAGTTGTTAAGTGAATCCCTGCAGTGATTAAGTTAGTAACATAGTCGTTAAATGAATTTGGCTTCCTCATTGACTTTGTTCGTCAGAAGGTCACAAAGGACCCCATGTCACTGCAATCATCATGAATATGAGTCAGGTACCAAACATCTGAAGTTTGATCACCTGATCATGGGAAAGCCATAATGGTCATAAGTGTGAATAATGGTCATAAGTCACTTTTTCAGTGCTGTTGTAACTTCAGACAGACACTAAATGAACTAAATGAAATGTAAGTTGAGGATTACCTGTACTTGCTAAGCAATGTCTTATATCTTCTTTGGTAAAACTTTAGACTGTTTATTAATTCTCTTCAGATATTACATACCTACTAAATCTTCTTTTACTGAAATAAAGGATTTCTCCCACTCCAGTTTCATATCCTAAATAAATCAATATAATAAAGGCTCAATATTGTTAAAGATCTCCTCAGGGTGATAGGATATCTCGGAGTCCATAGGCAGCAGTTTGTCCTCATCTTCCCCTTTTCAGCTGGAGGACTGCTGGTTATTTGTCTCTTTACTTTACTTTATACTTTATTTAAATTTATAGCCCGCCCCATCTCCACAGGGGACTCGGGGTGGGTAACAAGCAGGCAAAAAACACAGACAACAACAATAAAATTTGAAAATTAAAAATTAAGAATTAAAATTTAAAAA
>JAOYMU010000077.1:62923041-62935652 GCA_025802295.1 Psammodynastes pulverulentus
CTCTCTCTCTCTCTCTCTCTCACACACACACACACACACACACACACACACACACACACACACCTGGTCTGGGACTGAGATGGATTGGCGAGCTCCGGAGTAGCGGGCGATGGGAGAAGGAAAAAAGTGGCAGCGGCAGCACTCCAAGGCAGGGTGGGAGTGTCCTGGGACTTTTGCACATGTGCATTGCATTGTGCAGCCCTGGGATACCCCCACCCTCTCGAAAAGGAAAAAAGCGGCAGCGGGAGCACTCCCAAGGGAGAGTGGAGGTGTCCTGGGGCTTTTGCACAAGTCATCGCATTGTGCAGCCCCAGGACACTCCCGCCCTCACGGAGAGCTGTGCCTCGGCCACCACGTGGTAGGGAGAGCTGGGAGACCGGGCAGGGCAAGTGAGGGACTGGGCAACTGGGCGACCAGGTCGGGGGCATGGCCAGCCAGGGGTCGCTACTGGTTCGGCAAACCAGGCCCAATCGTCGCCACCAGTTCGCTCGAACCAGTGCTACACACACGTTTTTAATGAAACAGTTTTAAAATCTGGTTTATTACACCAATAGTTGTGCTCATTCAGAACTATATTTTGCCATGTGTTTTGTAAAATTGAGTATCTGAGAGACTAGGAACTTCATAAAATTTTAAACAAATGCGACTATCTGTATAATTTCTGAAACAAAAAATCAAGCAATCTTAACAATTCTCTGGCCACCTCACTGATTATTTTTGAAAAAAAACACATTGGGAAATGCAATATTGGTTGTACTTCTTAATCTTAATCTTTCTAAATGGAAAGAGCTTCAGAATCCCATTCTTTTCTTCTACTCTCAATAGAGAGCTTCAAGAGATTGAAAAAAACTGAAAGTCACATAAGATATAAGGTTTATTTTTGCTTTCTGATTTGATGCTAGAAGAGGAATTTATCATACTGATGCCACAAGTAAGTAGTAAACATAGTTAAGAATTTTTAGGTATTGTAAGAAATAATGTATAAGATGTTTGGGAACTATTAAATAGCATGCATCTTGCTGTAAACCTATATAAACCTACTTTGGTTTTCCTCTGTTCTAGGTTGCCTTGAAAGCTAGGGAAAGAGAAAAAAAGATTAATATACATCTCTATTAATAATAAACAAACATGATTTTTCAATGCTTTAATAATGTTATAGAGAAAACTTGGAAAAGTCTTTTAAAAGATAGAACCAATCTAAAATAAATGGAGAAAGCATAATACTGAAATTTTAAGTACTGTAACCATTTAAATTAAGGTGCTGTAACATTTTATCCAGTTTACTGGAATTTTTAAAAATGTGATTCCTTTGCGACTGGATAAAAGCTTATGTCCTAATACACTTCTAGAGATACCTCATGGTCTTCCAACCTTGGATATTTAACAGCTGATATCACAAATGAGGTATGAATTTCTAATATCTCAATGGATATTGTTGAGGTATATGAAATATTCATTTTATTCTAAATACAACAGTACTTTTTGAATGAGTACTGTTGGTCTATGCAAGGTATGCTGGACATTTGTGATATGTTAGGTATTAATACTGAATGAAATTTCATTACATGTACAATTAATTTATACTTTTCTAAAACAGCAAAATTTCATAAATGGGGGAAATGTTCTAATTAAAAACAACTGCATATTGTAAAAGATGTAAACACAAATGTATATTATATAAAAATATAAAATAATATGCACCACATTAAAAAACATATATTGTAAAAAAATATGAAACCCAGGCTAATGTTGTGATCAAAATGCTAGACTTGAAACAAGTAGATTATGTTCTAGTTCTCCTTAGGTAGGAAGGCCCGCTGGGTGACTTTGACACTGCCTTTCAGCATTGTAGTTTTAGGGAAAGTAGAAGACAGCAGCATCATTGGCTTGATTTATACAAAAGGAAGATGGGATAATAAATAAATGCACTGCATTTTCTATACAAAAATGTTGTTGTTTTTTTAAAAAGAGAGATGTGTTCCTATTTACCTATACTCATTTAATCCAGTAATGACTCAGGGAACCCTGAGATTCCTAGGCTACTGTGAATAGATGTGATAAACACAAAAGAAGTGCAAAACTTCCTATGTAAACAGAAAGAAAAAATAGATATTATCCTGGCTATTACCCTATCTCTGGAGGCTTGATTGTAGTTTAATCTCATGAGTTCCGCAAACCTTTGCTCGTATAGATGAAGCAGTAGTACAAGGTAAAGGCCTGAGTTCATCAGCTCATCCTGGGCCTATATGTTAAATAAGACATTATGAGTTTGTTCCACAAAAGAAAAAACAAATAATTTTCTTCTAACTGAGCATATTTCTGTTATCTTCTGGCCAAATAAAGCACAAGATGCATGAATACAAGATGTCTGTAAAAACGTTAAATCCTTTCTACTGAATAGTTTTTTTAATATTTCTCATCACTATGGAAAATGATATGAGGATTTTATTTTGTGAGGGCGAAAGAAATGATTTCATAAAAAATAACTATGCAATTAGAACAGGTTTTGTAAACAGTACTTTATAATATAAACTATCAGTTTTAAAATTCCAGATCCACTATGATCTTAATGAGATTTTCCAGACAACTGCTCTACCAGGTGTATTAAAATGCCTCTAAGATGTCTAATGTGAATTGCAAACAATCTTACTCAACTAGCATTCATGCTTGCTATCACCAAGCTGGACAAGACCCATATGCCTGCATAACTTCAATATATCTATCTGCACTTCAATGTGTGATAAATTAGTACAAATCCTTTCATCCCGTCTTCTACAAAAGGAAAATAGCTTGCTAGCATCATCGCTTCCCAAATCTTCATCGATCTCCAGCAGCACTCCAGGCATCTCTTAACCCTCTTGATCCCCCTCAACTTTTCTATAAATCACAATGATCAGATTTGTTAGAAAAGAAAGGTTGTATGTGTGTCTTCTTCGCACTTTTATTCCAGGTGACAATCAAGACTTCAATAGGCTCATGCAGAAAACCATCAAGAATAGGCAAGAAAACAAGCACCTTCAAGAGCAGTATGGCGCAGTGGTTAGAATGCAGTACTGCAGGCTACTTCTTCTGATTACCAGCTGCCAGCAGTTTGCCAGTTCAGGGCTCACTGGCTCAAGGTTGACTCAGCCTTCCATCCTTCTGAGGTTGGTAAAATGAGAACCCAGATTGTTTGGGGCAATATGCTGACTCTCCGCTTAGAGAGGGCTGTAAAGCACTGTGAAGCAGTATATAAGTCTAAGTGCTATTGCTATTACCATTCCACCCTAGATGAATTCAAATCATCAGGACCAGACGGATTAAATTCCAAGGTTCTGAAGGAACTGGCAGACATGATCTCAGAATCACTGAACTATTTCTTTCAAAGATCCTGGAACACCAGGGAACTACCAGAGGACTGGAAAAGAGCTGATATTGTTCCCATCTTCAAAACAAGAAAAAATAATAGATCCAGGAAACCACAGACCTGTCAGCCTGATCTCAATACCTTGGAAGGTTCTGAGAAAGATAATCAAAGCAATGAATCAATTAACACCTAGAAGTAAACAAAATAATAACCAAAAGCCAACATGGTTTGTCAAAAACAAATCATGCCAGACAAATCTTATTGCATTCTTTGACAAAGTGACAAAATTAGTGGATCAGAGGAATGCCATGGATAATTTCCTTGGGCTTCACTAAGGTTTTTGATAAAGTAGACTACTTGATACTTACTACTTGATAAGATAGAAAAAATGAGGGTTATACAGCATCACCTTCATATGGCTTCATATCTGGCTGACCTACACACTCAAATGTGTAGTCCTCAATGGAACTGCATCTACATGGAGCAGTAACTGTGAGAGGGATCTTGGAGTCCTAGTGGACAACCATTTAAATATAGCCAGCAGTGTGTTGTAGCTAGCAAAAAAGCCCAAAAAGCCAAAACAGTTTTGGCTGTTAATGGGATAGAATCAAGATAGTGTGAAGGGTTAATACCACTTTATAATGCCTTAAAAGACCATATTTGGAATATTGCATTTAATTTTGGTTGCCACAATGTAAAAAAAAATGAGACTCTAGAAAGAGTGCAGAGAAGAACAAGAAAGATGATTAGGGGACTGGACACTAAAACATTTAAAGAATGATTGTTGGAATTGGGTATGTGTAATTTAATGAAAAGAAGGACTAGGGGTGACATGATAGCAGTGTTCCAGTATCTCTCAGGCGTTGCCACAAAAAAAGTGGGATTCAAGCTATTTTCCAAAGCTCCTGAAAGCAATGGATGGAAAATAATCAAGGAGAGAAGTAACCTAGAACTAAGGAGAAATTTCCTGATAGTTAGAACAATTAATCAGTGAAACAACTTGTCTCCAAAAGTTGTGCATGCTCCAACACTGGAAGTTTTAAAGAAGAGATTAGACAACTATTTTTCTGAAATGATACAGAGTTTACTGCCTGAGTAGGAGATTGGACTAGAACCTTCAAAGTCTCTTCCAACTCTGTTAATTTATTATTCTGAATAAGCCCCATCTTCCTTTGGAATTTATATGGACCCCTCTATTGCCATCAGTGGACCAATGAAATAGGTCCTGTCTCCCTGCAGTGGGGAATAATATCAAAAACATATCTTGGTTATCAGGATAAGATTTGACCATGACATGGAAACCACAGATAGTTCTTTCAATTCCTGATCAATTGCCACTGCCCCAAATGAAAACAGGGAGTAACCAATGTCCCATACTGGCTCCGGGATAACGTGGATTACACTCATAACTGTCACAATAGCAAATAGCCTCAGAACTATCCACAGAGAAGACAGATAAAATTGGAAAACTTCACTGCTCCTCAGAAATGGAGTCAAGGAGCCCAGTCAGGGAGATCATCAGGCAGCAGAGAGGATATAACAGTAGCCACAATCTCAACTGGTGTCTAGAGAGCAATTTAATTTCATATAAAGGATACTTCATGTATCCTTTTGGGGCAGCACCTCTGAAAGTTATAAGGAACACCTCTCCATTACTCCAGAAACAGCAAAGAAGTAATTAATCATAACTAAAGTAGAGGAATTGAACAAAGAATCATTGAGCATGTAGAACAGCACAAAATCAAAAGAATAAGGTTTTCTGTGTTGAAGTTTGTTCCAAAGAAACAGCATAACCAATAAAGATCCCACTGCAATATCAAATATAAGCACCAGCTCACTACAAGAAACAAACCAATAATAAATCGCACAGATGCTGTTATAAGTGAAAGCCAAAGAGTGGACCTTCAAAATGCACTCAGACTAGAAAATAAGATTAGCGAGATGTGATCAGTTAAAAATTAGCTAGAACAGATGAAAAAAAGGTGAAGAACAAGAAGACCAAAGATTGCCCAATCAAGAAATACCATTTAGAAACAAGGAAGATTATGGAAGCACTGGAAATTATAAAGCAGCAAATAACAGTAATAACCAAGAAGATTAGAAGATACAAAGTTCGGATTTCTAAGTATAGGTAGAATCTCCAGTTTCATATAGTTTTCATCTAGGAAGATAATCGAAGAGATTTGCTTTCTTAAATAAATTGAAGGATTTACCAGACTAGCCAATTTCTTACCCGAGACTGTTGGTGATTCCTGTAGTAGTCATTCACATTAAAATCATCCAGATCTACAGTGAGAGTCTGCTTACACAGTTCACAGGTTTTCACTGCACCAAGCTCAGCCCCTAATGAACACAAATATATTTTTGTAAGATATATTTACTGGAGATTAAATAGTTTAATATACTCTCTAATTATTGCACCATATATTTGATCAGTTCATAGCTGTATCAGAGGTGGTATTTGACCAGTTTGCACCAGTTTGGCCGAACCAGTAGCAGCAAAAACTGCCGCTCGGGTGAACTGGTAGAAAAAATATGGCTACCGGTTTGGCCGAACCGGTAGCTAAAACCCGCCCCCTGCATGTGTGCGCTTTCCCCTCCCTTCCATGCATGCACGCAGCTACCAGGGTGTGCCTACTGCGCATGTGCGCGCCGATCAACTGAGAGGACTCTTTGATCCTCTCAGCTGATCGGCACACTTTTTTTAGCTACCAGTTCGGCCAAACCAGTAGCTAAAAAAAGTGCGCTGACCAGCTAAGAGGATCAAAGAGTTCTCTCGGCTGATCGGCACACGTTTTTTTAGCTACCGGTTCGGCCGAACCGACACTTTTTTAGCTCAAACCGGTTGCTAAAAAACATGCACAGATTATCTGAAAGGGCTCCCTGACCCACTCCAATGATCTGCGCATGTTTTTTAGCTACCGGTCTAAAATTCAGAATATTTTCCTTTCAGATAAATACAGTAGATAAGACACATTAAGCTCAATAATGGAAAATGTGTGCACCAAAAATAATTAGTTGAGGTGCTTGAAGCAGGCTTACTTAAGCCTGCACACTGAACTTAACCTGCACTCCAAGTTTGGACTAACCAATCAATAAAAAATAAAATCAAAATCATCTGTAGCTAATCCATACCTAGTTAATTGATTATAATGATATATTCTTAAAACTTTTTGAAAATGCTTAACGTGGTATTTTTTGATGTGTGTATTACTCTAATACATACCTTGCATGTTCTTGCTTCATTTTTTCTTTAATTTTAATACACATATAACCCATACATGTATACATATATACTGTAAATATATACACAAACACACATATATAATTTCCGTGTGTGTGTGTGTTTGTGTATGTGTGTGTGTTATGTGTGTGTGTAAAGATTAAAACACAAAAAAATAAGATTGTTCCATTATTACAGATAGATGTAGGAAGGTGATTAGTAGTATTAACTGGTTTTCTTTCTCTTGATGTCAGTGTGGTTGAGCTATTCAATAACACAATGAAACTTCTAAAATGTTTATGCTAATATTTGCTCATTATTTGGACCTGTAACCATACCTGATTTGATTTTAGCTTTTAACCATGACTTTAGACATTCCTGATGAACAAATCGAAGACTTCCTCCACATCCACAAGGTTCTAGCAGAGGATTGGTTACAGATCCTCCTGCAATTTGGCATATCCGACACTGATCTCCCTCCTCTTCAGGGTCTTCTGCCAGGAGACTGGAAATACAAGGAATTTTTCAATGTTGCAAAATTTGAATCCAAAGATCTGGAAGAATGACATTTAAAAATACCTACAATAGGTTTGAGAATTATCAAAATTAAGGAGCAGTGGGAAGAAGCAATTCTTAACTTTTGAATTCTCTCTTAGATGCAGAGTATACTCAATTTAATTATAATACAAAATTACAAAAGTAATAATGTCTCCTTTTTCAGGCTTCAATCAAATTAGCAGACAACTTTGTTTCTCAAAAACTAGAGAGCTAAAGGATCAGATATAGCAAACTTAATTCTTACTAAACCAAATGTTTTTGAAGTTTGACTCATGGCTCATGATTTAGTTGGAATGACCGTCGGAACCCTGACACAGTATGGAATAGGGGGTACCTGGCTCAACAACAGTGACTGTGAGAGAGATCTAGGAGTCCTAGTGGACAATCCCTTAAATATGACCCAGCAATTTGCTGCAGCTTCCAAAACAGCCAGGCCTAGCCACACCAACAGAGGGATAATATGAAGGACACATGAAGTACCGCTTTATATTGCACTGATAAGACCAGGCTTGGAATATTGCATCCAGTTTTGGTTACCACGATACAAAAAAGATGTTGAGACTTTATAAAGAATGCAGAGAAGAGCAACAAAGATGTTAAGGGAGTTGTAGGCTAAAACATATGATGAACAGTTACAGGAACTGGGTGTGTCTAGTCTAATGAAGAGAAGGACTAGGGTTGGAATGACAACAGTCTTTCAATATTTGAGGAGCTGTTAAAGATAAGAGGGGGATCAAATTATTCTTCAAAGCACCTATATTTTTCAAATATAAAACAAAAAAAATGAAATTTATCAAGGAGAGATCCAACCTAAATTTAAGGAGAGATTTCCTGTCAATGAGAACAATTAATCAGTGGAACAGTTTGCCTCCAGAAGTAGTGGGTGCTCCATCAATGGAGGTTTTCAAGAAGTGATTGGACAATCGTTTGTCTGGAACTTTATAGGGTCTGCTGCTTGATCTGGGGATTGGATTAAAAGGTCCCTTTCAACTCTGTAATTTAGCATTCTGTAAGTTTTGTTTAATTATATTTAGAAATTAACTTACCAATAAAAGAGAATATTTGTAGGTCATGGTTGAAATGAGAGGTCCTTGGTGCTACATTGACATTGGTGCTATCGCTAATTATGTTATCTAGTTTGGATAATGAAACATCTGCAAGAAAACAATCAAGCTCAAAGAGCAACAAGATCTCTCAGAAAGTAACTTGTTTTTTATTCAAATTCTACTTATTTTTGGAAAGTTATAATATTAGAGCCTCTGAAGAATTTAAAGCCCTGCTAGAGAACAGCAGAATTTTTTCTCTTTTATTTCTTCATCAGAGAAAGAGAATATTTCATGCCAAAGTCTGATTAAAAAGTTATCCCGAACTATTTCAATTTTATACCTGAAAAAACTTCCATTTAAAACAAAAATTTCAACCTTTTTGAAATTAGCCAACTTTGGGCAACTCTTCAGAGAGAGATATGAAGATATGGGCATCATACAAGTTAATACTTTCAATGCATTTGGTGCAAAATGCAGTGACCCACGTGGTTTTGTGCAGTCCCTGGTGTGCACATATATCACCTCTCCTGCAGGAGCTGCATTGGTTGCCGATTTGTTTCCGGTTTCAATTCAAGGTGCTGGTTGTCACCTTTAAAGCCCTTCATGGCTTGGGACCAGTCTCTTGCCAGTCAAATCTACCCGACCCATCAGAGCGGGGAGGCAGGGAATGTTGCAGGTCCTGTCCCTGAGGGAGATACACCTGGTGGGACCCAGAAAGGCCTTCTCCGTGGTGGCTCCTTCTCTCTGCAACATCATTCCCGCAGAGATTAGAATGACCTCAGTCTAGCACTCTTTGAAAAGACCTGATTCTGCCAGCAGGCCTGGGAACCGAGTGGGACGGAGCCCATTAAATAGTTCGTGTGATTTGCTGTTGTAGGGGCAGGGGGTGGGAGTTGGGGAGTGATTTTATGTTTTATTGTACTTTATTATTTGATTCTTTTTGTTAGTTTTTGTTTTAAATCTTTTATTGTTTTATTATTTTAAAGCTTTTTTATTCTGTAAGCCACCTCAAGTCGCCTTAGGCGAATAGGCGGCAACAAAAATTTAATAAATAAATAAACTGTCAGGAAAGTTTAGTTCTAGGTTGCTTCTCTCGATTAAGTTTCCATCTGTTGCTTCTTGTCCTGCCCTCTGGTGCATTAGAGAATAGCTTGACTCCCTCCTCTTTGTAGCAGCCTCCGAGATAATTGGAACACTGCTACCATGTCACCCCTAGTCCTTCTTTTCATTAAACTAGACATACCCAATTCCAGCAACCGTTCCTTATGTTTTAACCTCCAGTCCCCTAATCATCTTTTTTCCTCTTCTCTGCACTCTTTCTAGAGTCTCAATATCTAGAAAGGGTGGACTTTCTCAAGATTACTGGGGTTTTTCCCCACATCTAAAAATAGTATTTAAATTATTTCCTGATATTTCATTGTCTGATATATAAAGGCTGCAATACAACTATTCCAAAATAGCAATGATTATTCCAGGTCTTGTGAAGTTAATAATCTCAATTTTACAAAAATTTATATACAAATTAGGATAATTTACATATAATTTTAAATGGTCTTTGAATGTATTTTTGAATGGTTCTGAATTTAAGCAGAAGACGGCAGAATTTTTGCATACTAACTGGGATAAAATTTCTCCTGTTTTGATTTGGAATAAAACTAAAACATTTATTAAATGCCATTTTATTGCATATACTTCTCATTAAAACGTAGAAGTGATTAAGATGCAGTCTATAAAGGAGAAAATTAGTGAGTTAAATCTTTTTACACCTCATGCATCTCCTGAGCAATGTGCATTTTTAACTTGTTAAATATAACCAAATAAATTTTACATGATGCTCAAAATAGAATTTTTGAATAAGACTGAGAAAAGAAAGGAGAGTAACAGGCTTTCAGACATAAATTATTATAGTGAATTGTTGTGGTACTGATTGGAAAGGGCAGATTTTAGATCAATCAGCATTTAAGTTCTATTCCAAATTGTATTGTTCTGTGTACACCTGGGAATCCTTAAGATAAAAGTACATTCAAAGATGTTACTTAAACATCTGCAAGCAAACAACCAAGGTACCAAGAACTCAACAGCCAAAATCCCCTACAATGTAAGTCTCAATCCATCACAATGCCAAGACAACCAAATGAGCTATGCACACTGCTTGTAAGGTTATGTGTCAATTATGTGCCATTAAATCAATGTCCACTCTTACTGACAATATAGATTTCCTCCATGTATATCTGTCCTTAACTTGGTCTTTCAGGTTATCTTATCCAATTAAAATTGTTTTATTTTGCTGACTAATGGCCTTTTTTCTTAATCCATGTCCAATTCAGCTATTATTGTAAACGATTTAACAGTATGGAAAACCATAACTGATTCCAAAAACACTTGTTGTTTTCCATAACTGTGCAGAGTTTATTATAATATATACTCAGCAATATTTATAACTGAACAGAATTGAATATGGTAAAAAAAAGCTTCAGGCATTAAATGCCATGAAGCCAAGACTGTATAACAAATGTGCTTGCTGTTTTCCCAGAAATTACAAACTTTGCATATTGAAGATCAGACATTTAATGATGGGGAGATATATAAAAGCTTTCAGCAATAAACCTCTGAATTGCTAAAGATAAACTTAACGAAATTAGGAAAACTTAGAATGTCAGAAATTAGGAAAACTCAGAATATGTCATGACCATATTTGGCTTGAGGAACAAGTTTAGATATACACAATGACTGTCTTCATAATAGTCTCTAGTAATTTATAAAGTTTCTTTTGAATCCATTCTAAGCAGCATATTTTATTCGGTTAAGCACATGCTAGATGATTTATTGAACTACCTTAAACCTAAGATACCTAATTGTGCTCGAAAAACAAGAGTTAGCCAGATCTCTGAGAAAAAAATGAAAAACACCTTAGTTTTCTTCCATCTACACTTTGCAAACAAGTGCCGAAGTTCTATTCAAAATTGTTTATTTTCCAGCTCTGCATAAATTTATAGTTGGAGGAAAAACATTCAGATGGTTACGCAATTTTATAAAAGGCCATCATAGTACTGCCTATTGTTATCTTCTACAAGAGTAGACAAGACCCTAGCAGTCTCCCACACACATAAAACAATCTTACTGTAATTCTCCAAAATTGAGTTGATACCTTATTGGATATTCACTATCTAACAAAACAGCTACCAGTGATATTTTAAGCAGGAGTGGAGACCTGTGGAATGTCGTTTAAAGGCTCAAAACAGAAAATAGCTGCGCTGACCAAAGGCATTTCTACCCAGTCCCTATATAATCCAGTAGCTATCTCTACCTTGCTAACTAAATTAATCTGTAGTTCATAACAGTAATATCTACTCTTAAAAGCAATTACATTAGTTTTACTACTAGTTCATCTGAAAGCTAATTGATTGGTAAACGTTTCTCCTTTCATTAAAAATAAAAGCCAGGGGAAGGGTAAAGATAAGTGGACCTTATCTCCATTACCATAGCTGTATTCTTAAAAAAAAGTCCACTTTTCCCAAATTAAACGAAAAATCTATTTATGTAATTCTTGTTTTGAAAGAATTAACTTTCAGCCTAAAAGCCCATTTTTTCCCCCGATTCCCAATATGGGCAAAGAAGCATTTTGAAAGATTGGTCCTCCTTTATGGCTATTCCTTCATCAATCCCATTTGCTCTAACTGGAAACAAGTATAACGGAGAAATATAAGCAGTTCTGATTGTAGCCTCAATCAGCTTCAAGTCATCCATTTTCATTAATGCTGTCTCCCAAAGACAGCACAGTATGCAACAGGAAAAGTTTCAATACAACACTCAATGTGTACATAGCTAACAAGAACCTTTAGTAAATTTATAGGAAACCAAAAATATTTGCAGGACAACAGCAGCTTTAAAGAACTCAAATTATATTATCAAGTGGAAAAAATATCCAGAAGCTTTTATTGATGTAGTAAACGTGTCAACTCATCCTTCCAATTTTAAATAAGAAAGCAATGACATCACTGTGAAGAAGGCATAACACGATTACAAGATGGTTTAGATTTCCTTGGTCGTAATAGCCATTTTTATGCAACCAGAGCAGAAGCCGTGGATGATTCGCTGCAGAAAAAGAGAAGAACAATTTAGCAACTTCCATCAAAACGAGGCCGTGTGGCATCAACAAGATTACATTTAAACTTATCAGTTACAGCAGCTCACTCAGACATCCAAGGAAGGACAAGCCAACACAAAGGAAAAACCTTTCTGGTGGAAACTGCGAATGGTTGGACAACAATCATCATAGTGAGCAACTTGGAACTGGACTTAAGTGCAAAAAAACTGTAGCCATACTAGCAGGGTTAATACTGATATCCTTTAGAGCAGGGGTCTCCAACCCTGACAACTTTAAGACTTGTGGACTTCAACTCCCAGAATTCCTCAGCCAGCAAAGCTCTGGGAGTTG
>JAOYMU010000077.1:63171099-63181436 GCA_025802295.1 Psammodynastes pulverulentus
TGTAAGCCATAATCATCAAAATTATGCCAAATCAAGGCTTGAACTATCTCACTTTGCATGTAATGAGTCTATCTCATGTATTAGTTTCACCTTTTAAGTTGTATTACTGAAATAAATGAACTTTTGTGTGATAGTCTAATTTTTTGAGTTTGACTTGTATGTCCCAGCCACTGATTCCAAAGAAGCTGAAGTTAACTATAATTCTATGGTTCTATGAAGAGCTACATCACTTCTATAACTAATACCAAAAAAAGATATAGAGAATTGGAATGCTAAAATAGAAAGTCAAGAGTTAACCAGAATAACAGGCAAATTTGGCTTTAGAGTACAGAATGAAGCAAGGCAAAGATTAACAGAGTTTCGTCAAGAAATCATGCTGGTTATAGCAAACATTTTTCCAAAAAACCAAGAGGTTCATCAGATGGTCAGTATCAAACTCAAGTTCATTATGTATTTTGCAACCAAAGATGGAGAAGTTGTATACAGTCTGTAAAAACAAGACCTGGGGGTATCTATGGCTCAGATCATAAGCTTCTTATTAAAAAAAATTCAGAGTTAAGTTGAAGAAAGTAGGAAAAGCCACTAGGCTATTAAAGTATGACCTAAATTATATATTTTATGAATATATAGTGGAGATGATGAATATCTTTAAAGGATTAGATCTGGTAGTAGAGTACCTGAAGAACTATGGATGAAGATTCATAACATTGTACAGGATGCAGCAATTAAAACTATTCCAAAGAAAAAGAAATGCAAGAAAGCAAAGTAGCTCTCCAATGAGGCCTTACAAAAAGCTGAGTAGAGAAGGATAGCTAAAGGCAAAGGAGAAAGAGAAAGATATATCCAACTGAATGCAAATTTCCAATGAATAGCAAGGGAGATATAAGAAAACCTTCTTAAATCAAAAGTGCAAAGAAATAGAGAAGACAATAGAATGGGAAAGACCAGAGATCTCTTCAAGAAAATTAAAGATATTAAGGGAACCTTCCATGCAAAGTTGGGCATGATAAAGAATTAAAATGGCAGAGACCTAACAGAAATAAAAGTGATTAAGAAGTGGTGGCAAGAATACCCAGAACTATACAAGGAAAACTAAATGTCCCTGATAACCACAATGGATGTGATTGCTGACCTCGAACTAGACATCCTGGAGTGTGAAATTAAGTGGGCCTTGGGAAGCATTTCCAACAACAAAGCTAGTATTTCAGCTGAGCTATTTAAAATTCTAAAATATAATGCTATTAAAGTGCTGAAATCAATATACATTTGGAAAACTGGCTATAGGATCGGAAAAGATCAGTTTATGTTCTAGTCCCAAAGAAGGGCACTATCGAAGGATGTTCAAATTCCATGCAGTTGTGCTCATTTCACATGCTAGCAAGATCATGGTAAAAATACTACAAGCTAGATTGCAGCAGTATGTGAACTAAGAACTACCAAAAGTATAAACTGTGTTTCAGAGAGACAGAGGAACTAGAATTGGATTATGGAGACAGCAAAGGAGTTATAGAAAAACTTCTGCCTGATTGCCTAAACTAAAGCCTTTGATTATGTAGCTTACAACAACTGTGGCAAGTTCATAAAGGGACAGGAATGCTAGACCACCTTATCTTTCTTCTGAGAAACCTGTATGGGAGTCAAGAAGCAACATTTAGAACAAGATATGGAACAACAGATTGGTTCAAAATAGAGAAAGGAGCATGACAAGACTATCTATTGTCACTTATTTAAGTGCTTATTTAACTAATATGCAAAGTACATTATTTGAAATTTCATGCTGGATGAATCACAAGCAGGTATTAAGATTTCCAGGAGAAATGCCAACCACTTTGGATATGCAGTTGATACCATTTTCATGGCAGAAAGTGAATAGAAACTAAAGAGTCTCTTAATGATGATGAAAGAGGAAAGTGGACAAGTTGGTTTGAAACTCAACATTAAAATAACTAAGATCATGGCATCTAGTACCATTATTTCCTGACAAATAGAATGGGAAGAAATTGGTGGGATGGGTGGCAGAAATGGATGGGGAGGCGGCAGAGGCTGGACACATTCCATTTTCACATCCTTCCCTTTGGCAGCAGCAATGGTGATCAGTCTGTTCACGGTGGCAGCGTTGGGCAGGGTGGGTAGTAGGGAGGTGGCAGAGGCCACCTGTTGCTGAACTTAGCTCCAGGCCTCTTGGAGTTTGGACCATTTGGTAGTACTGCCAGTGTTTGGTCCTTTCGGGGCAATAGTGGCAGGGTATATGAAATTGGGACATCCCTGGCCTCTGGTGCCTCACTGCCACCCACCACTCCTGCCCACAAAAGACCCAAACATTGCTGTTGCTGCCAAATAGCCTGAACTCCGAATGTCCTAAAGCATGGCTTGGCAGCAGCAGCAACAGGGGAAGAATGAAAATTGCGCCCACTGCTGCCATTCCAAATAGCAGAACACTGCCACTGCCGCCAAATGGCCCAAATACCAAACAGCCCAGAGTTTGGCTTGGCAGCGGTGGCATGTGTGAAAAGAGGGAAGTTCCCAGCCATTGACCCTGCTACTCTGCACTTAGCATTCTGCCCACCTGCTCGCTCGCCAACCAGGTTCTCCCTCCAGTGAGAAGTCTCTGGTCATCACCATAGCTCTGTGCTCTGCCTCTTGCTCGTGCTCACCCCCCCCCCCCCCCAGCTCTCACTCTGCCCATGGCAAGTTGTCTCCACAGTGAATTGACCATGTTGAGTCACCCTGCAATGACTTGGTAATGATCCTGGTCCTTGGAGTCAGAAAGAGTTGGAGATGACCAAGCAACTGAATAACACAATTTATTTCAGTAAGTCAGCATTTATATATCCTCATAGTTCTGCACTATATGAGGACCCAAATTGTGGGGCCAATATGCTGATTCTGTAAAACTACTTAGAGAGGGCTGTAAAGCGGGATATAAGTCTAAGTGCTATTGCTATATGTGATCATTGGGACTATTTGACCTTTATGATTGGAAGTAGACAACCCACATAGCTATGGTTGGTGAATTATCTTATGGCATTGGCACACGCTGTAGCCTTAAAAATTCTTCTTTAAATGAGGCAGCCAGGAACCTATTTCTATGAAAGCCAGTCTAAGTTTAAGTAGATTTGACTTGCATACATTCCTTATCTTGGTCCTAATTACACCTAGTTTACCTCTTCCTGAAAACAACTACTTTAGTTTTGGACTTATTGTCTTCTCATCCCTACCTGGATATAAATTATAAATACCATACTATCTGCATAAAGCAGAATGATTACATATCTTTAGGCACATACATATTGGTTGAATGAAGGAACTTTGAAATATTAACATACAAATTAAACAAATAGTATACATCCTTATGTGATTTCTTTATTGGTACTAATTTTCTGCTAATAAACTATAAAAATAAACTAATTTTCTGTTAATAAACTGACAAAGTGTTAATCCTGTGCATAGGCATATGTTTCAGAATAAAGCTTTGATTAAAGAGAGGAGGCTAGAGTTCCTGCCTAGGTCTATAAGTTTCTTCCAAAGCAAGTCCTTGTTTATTAAATCAAATATTGTGATGAAGTCTGTAAAAGTAGTAAACAGTTGGTTTCCTGTATATTTTTCTACTAGATGACATAAAAGGAAGTTGTTATCAATAATGGAGTGACCCAAATCTAATTTGCTCTTTCAGTAGCAAGTTCTTTTCAATTACCAGCCTCAAATTTGTATGAAAGATATTTGTCAGTTAGATTAATTGGTCTATAATTTGTCTCTGGTCTAAGACTGTGATAAACTGATTGATTGATTGATCTATAATTTGAAGGATCACCCTTATCACCCTTTTTATAAGTGATATCTATAGTAGAGAATTCCCAACCAGCTGGAATTTGGCAGGAATTATTTATATGAATAAATAAACGTACAAGTAAGAAAGCCCACCTGTCAATGTGCATTTAAATAATAGAGGTGGATAGAAGATTTTCTCTTGAAGTGGTAAATCATTTTGGGGTTCCTCTAATCCACTACAACTTGGATCAGTGAATAATTGAGTGTAATATTCCTTCCACATGTAGGCAGGTATGGAATGTCCAAGGAGAACCTACATTTCCGCAATGTTCCTGTGACTAAGTGCCAGAAAAAGGCTGGGTTTTTGGCTGCTAATTCTTTGTTTACCAGAAAGAGGACAAATAGTGAGGTTTCTTAACACTTGATAATTTTGTTGTACTCTTGTCTAAATGGAAGTATGGTAATGTAATTATCATTTGATGGATGGTTCCCTGCTAAACATACGGTAACTATTCTTTTTCTTAGTTAAGTCAAATCAGTGAGGGCCCTTTATCTGGGACCTTCTGGGAATGCCTTTTCAGTTAAGAATTTTCTTAAACCTACATTTTGGTTTTCATAGGATGTAAGTACAGATATTATATCTTTGGGAGGTGAAGTTACTATGTTTACCAGAATCAGGATTTGATATTTCATATATTTAGTCAAAGCCCTCACATTCACTTTGGCACATTTTATCCTGGTGGACCTTTAGATCAGGCGTCCCCAAACTCTGGGTCATGGCCCACTCTCAAGCCGTGGCCTATTCGCAACCAGGCCATATGAGTGGTGGGTTGGCGCACACATGCACACAATTGAACTTGTGTGAGCAGTGAGCCAGTGTGTACATGCACACAGCTCAACCTGTGCAACTTGAGCCGCACATGCATGAGAACCAGCCCAACACACCAGCCGGGTTCCCCTCTCCCCCGCAGCTAGGCCACCAAACCACAAAGGCTTGGGACTGCTGCTCCAGATAATATAAATCACATGTACCAATTTGACGTGCAGTCTGAGTGCCTGCAGAATTCAATGGTCAATGGTCACTATTTTCTCTTACATAAAAAGTACACAATTGTGTTGTAGAAGCAGAAGTTATTTGAGATGAAAGAAATGTACAGAGAAACCAAGTTGTATTTCCTCCATCTTTGATTCTTCCTTATTTTCCTTCTCATTTTGGAAAAATAATACTTTATCTTATGCCCCAAATTTTTATTAATTAAATTAAAACAAAATTTAAAATGTTAAAATTAGGCGATATTAAAGCAACATAAAATTCAATAATATTTCAAACAAAATATACAATAGCCAACTACTACTGTATGAGAAGAAAAATAACCATAAATAAAGCACTCCATATTATTTTTAACAAATATTAGACAATTAATTCACACATATTACATTTGATTGCCATTCAAAATATTCTCTGAAACTCTTTTTTAGTTGAAAAAATAATAAAACAAATTGACAAATGTATCAAAGCAAACAAAATAGTAAGGGCCAGAAATATACAGTATATCCCCAAATTAATAAAGTTTTTGAATGTACAATTATGTTTAAAAAAAATTACATCAACACAATATTAATTTTAAATTTCTCAGAAAATAATGATAATATTAAGTCTTTTCTAACTTGACTTTTTCAAGTTTTTCAACAGTCCACTTTAAAAATAAAAACATTAGTTCTGTGATAAATTAAAACAAGACCAATAAGCTTATTAAATAGTAAGAAAAACCTGAAAGGAATACGAAAGATACAGTTTCATAAATCCTTATGTTGAAGTTCCCTCATGTGATTGTAGAAAAAATATTGGAAAAAGTTATGTACTTAAAACTAGGGTACACTATTTGAAGCAAAATATATTTAAATAAACAAACAAAATAGTAATATTCGGAAACAAGTAAATCAAAATAACAATATTAGGAATACAGACGATTTAAAAACAATTAGTTTTGTATTTATAATCAATGTAAGTTTCCCTTTAATTCTTTTATATAGAAAGACAATCAGAAACAAAAAAGTAATTCTTACTGTGTTGGTAAAATAATTGTTCTTTCTGTGATTGTCCTTGTAATTAAAAGTTTCAGTTCCAAATATTAATAAAACAAAGATGGTAAGGTGTTAAGTAGGAAAAAAAACCTGTCAATATAGAAAGTTAGTATGATAAGCTATCTTCTGAAATGTAGAAGCATCATAAATCTAAATAAAGGAATTTCAGTGGAGAAGCCCCCACAGAATTGCTCTTCTGCTAGATTCTTGAACAACTGCTTAGAATACATCCTTCTACAATTAGAAAGAATCTCAGACTCTGTGCTGTAGATTCTGGTAGCTCCTAGTAACTGCCATCCTGAAGTTTATTTTGAATTGTTTAGTCTTTTTGTATTTCAATTAAGAAGCTTTTAATGTATTTTTGAGTCACAGAGACATAAGGTATCATGCGAGAATGAGATGGGATATATCCCTTGGTTTTGTTTTGTTTTGTTATCATTGCCCTGCCTGTGCGTTTCTCCCCCACCCATAAGTTAATTGCAGCCAACAGCCATCAAAAGATTGTCATTCTTAGAAGAATCCATGATACTTCTGACATGATATTTATGTAGATGGTTTGTACCCAGTGCATTTTTTATGTGTTTTCAGATTGTCGATCTCTTGCTCACCCATGGTGCAGATGTTAATATGGCAGATAAACAAGGTCGGACCCCTCTAATGATGGCAGCTTCAGAGGGGCATTTGGACACTGTGGAGTTCTTATTGGGACAAGGTTAGTATTGAAAAATTGTAAGAAGACCAAATCTTCTAGAATGCATATGTCTCCTCCCATTTTTATACATCATTTTGTTCATTCTTTGATTCTGTACCATATCATTCATGTACAACGGAATAGAGATATGTTCAACTGAGGCCAGAAGAGTTTATTTCAAGGTCAAAACATTTTCATTGCAGTTAGGAATTGCCTTATTTTCAGCCAATGTTTTTACGTTTTGGAAATATTTTGGATATTTTTTAAAAACAACTTTTCAATAATTTATTTTAATTTACAACACATACTTATGTGTTTCACAAAACTCCGTATACCCATTGCATCTACGTAGAAACCACTCTCTTATTTTTATTTTTGTGATCACATATTACCAGTGGTGGGATTCAAATTTTTTTACTACCAGTTCTATGGCCGTGGCTTGGTGGGTGTGGCATGGCTTGGTGGGCGTGGCAGGGGAAGAATACTGCAAAATCTTCATTCCTGGGGAAGGTTACCACCGGTTCTCCGAACTACTCAAAATTTCCACTACTGGTTCTCCAGAACTGGTCAGAACTGCTGAATACCACCTCTGTATACTACTCCAAATGTAGATCACTGTGACTGAATAGTGTTACCAGGAGGCTAGATTATCAGTAATAATTTGTATCCAAAGTTAGGAGCCACTGTGACTTGCCAGTCTTAGATTTTACAAGAAAAGAGGTTTAAAACACTCTTTTCAATTTACAAAAAAATGTATTAATCTTCAGTGGGATGAAGATCTCTCTATCCATCTCTGTTTGTCTCTAATCTATGTAGTGCCCATCTTAATCAGGTAACTCTGGGCAGCTTACCTCCCCCAAAAGCTACCCTATCAAATAGCTGTAAGGTAATATCAAATTTAAAAATAGCTGAAGCACCTCATGGAACTGGTAACAGAATAAAAACAAAAGAAACATACAAGATCAGTCTAACATCATGTCCCCTTAAGAATTTATTTATTTATTTATTTATTTTATTTAATTTAGATTTCTATCCCGCCCCATCTCCACAAAGGGACTCGGGGCGGGTAACACACATAATAAAACTGGAGACTCATTTAAATGTTACACTTTTTCATGTTGTCTAACAAAGGGAAAATATTTCAGCCTCAATACCAAAACTGATTAGATCTTAGATTACAGTTTAAACAACAAACAACAACAACAACATTTTAGGTTTATTGAACTCTATTGCATTTGTATAGAAAAGGAATAAGAAAACCCTGTTGATGACAATGCAACCAGAATAACATTTGACTAAAACACATGCTTGTGCAATGTTCTAAAATTATTATGTTCTGGAAGAAGTAATTACATGTATGCAAATGCAAAATTTAATATTTTGGGTTCACACATTCTTTTGAACTCTTTACCTATGACATGGAAATTGATAGTTGCACAATAGAAACAGGTATTCTGGACCGTATTATTTCTTAGAGATTCATTCTTCAATACTGGAAACACAAATTTATGGCCCAATTAAACAATGGATTAGAGACTTAATGCTACATGTGGCTCCTTATAGATATAGATCATGTATTGGTAATTACACTGGTTTATATAAGGGATCCTCTGGGACTCTCAGCTCCTGCTATTAATTCAGTCATTCACTCATTCATTCATTTTATTTGGCCACTTATCTCAAATAGGTTATATAATTCAAGAGCTATTTAAAAGAATATACCAGTAGAACAATATAAAACCATGTAGAAACCATAGCAGATGAAAAGCAGGTGGAAGTTGTCAACAGGAGGGCCTTTGCAAAACTCGAACTTGTCTGTTAGGTTTGTTTATTCCAAGATTGGGAGATTCTGTTCGTATTCACTCATGCATTGATTACTTTTCAGGTTGACCTCTGCAGCGAAAGAATCGGCCTATAGTGCTCGTGAAGTCCCAATTGGTTATTTGCTATAGTATAAATGTGTGGCTTGTCCATATACATAGGTCCTTTTTAAAAAATTTAATTTCATTTATTTATTAAATTTATTGGCCACTCATCTTACCACAGGATAAATCTAGGCAGCTTACAATATTAAAAAGATAAAACTATAAATAATAATAAAACTATAAATAATAAATAATAAAATACCATTTTATTATTTCCTACTATTAGTAATAGTAATTATTATTTTCTATTCTTATGCATGCCATCCAGAGTCATTGTGGAGTTGGGTGGCCTTTAATCTGGAGGATGAGAAATGAAAGTGTCTTCATGACCAATGAAGCAATGGAGTATGGTCAAATTCTGAAATACACCGAGTTTCTCTAGCTTGTGTAGAGGAATAAATCAAAGGATAATGTGGCTTGACTTTATAGTATCTCTACCCAGAATTAAATCTACTGAAGATTGAGATTTTTTTTTCAGAAATACAGAGCCAGTATGGTGTAGTTGTTGGACTAGGAAGAGGGCAGCTCAGTTTCTATCCTGCCATCAGCAACAAATTCATTGGATGATTTTGGAATAGCCACTCTATCCTAGACCAATGTATTTTAAAGAAGTGCTGTGAAAAAAAAATAGGAAGGAACGTTGTGTATCTTTCTTTAAGCTTCTTGAAAAGAGATAGAGATGATAGAGATAGAGAGATAGATGAGAGGGAGAGGGAAAGGGAGAGGGTGAGAGAGAGAGAGAGAGAGATCCTCTGCTCCAATTTCCTGGACTTCCCAGCTTTTGGAAATTCCCAGATTTAATCAGTAACTGGTCAGGAACAATGTTAGGTTAGTCTTATCCTTTTCCCAGCCTTGGTTCATAGTTTCTAGAATTCTGCCCCAGTATTAAAATGATCAAAGTTTTCATATGTCCAAAAGAAGCAAAGGCTGAGATACCTTTACTCTATATAATACCAAATGGTGCACTATCAATCTTAACAGTAAGCTAATGGTCTTTGTAACACCTTTCAACAGTTATATTTATAGCACCAAACAAAATAAAATGCAAGCCTATTTGGGATTGCAAACAACCTCTCCTGTCACATATTAATTGTACGTATGAAAGGGTAACTGCGCCTGTGGCATTCTGATTCATGTAATCATTATATTTTTGTGAAGTAAATTTCTTCAAAAATGCATTTAAACAAACCTCTGTCAGTGTGTGAAACTTTTACTGCTCGCCTAGCCTGGCTTTTTTGTCTTATACCTCTGTTTTATTTATTTATAAAATTTATATGGCTTCCCACTCATTCTTAGTGACTCTGGGCAGCTTACAAAAAATAAAAACCTAATATGCAACAATAAAAAGTCCCAGTCCTCTTTTTTTGGAGAGCAAGTTAACCAGCTTGAAACAACCAGAAAGATGGAGATGGATTTTCTTTCCCACATTCATCATATTGTCCATAGGATTAGGGTAGTTCTCTCTTTCCCTGAACTATAAATTTGGTCATGGTGGAAAGAAAGGTTGGGGGAGAAGTGGGTATGTACTGGAGCAAAATGAGACCGCAAAATCATTCCTTAGAGACACTGTATTAAACTCAGCAGCTTCTACCAACAGTAGTGAAACATGCAATGACCCAGTAACCCAGTTGAAAATTAATAAGTGTTTCCCCAGTAGGCTCAGGCTTAGGTAATTGACAGATCATGCCCAGGTCAATACTTTGGACAAGATAGTTGGAGAGAAGAACAGCTTGATGTGCTCTTCAACCTGTTTTTCACATCTAATTGGCTTATTATCGTGGCCTGCCCTGCTTTGTCTGTAACTAAATTAAGTTGTAGTTAAGGCTTAATCCAAGCATAAAAGGTTCATTTCATGAGACTTCCCTCCT
>JAOYMU010000077.1:63181536-63194712 GCA_025802295.1 Psammodynastes pulverulentus
TGGACCACCACATTCTCAACAACCTTCATAATAAAATGAAGGTTGGAGACCGGCCGGTAATTATCTAACAATGCCGGTCCATAAACGCCTATTTCTTCAAAGTCTTCCAGAAGCCCAAGATTTCTAGATCTCAGAGGGAAGGCTGTTCTATATGGCAGGTCCCATGATATAGAAGGCACACTGCCTGGATATAAGTAATATTATTTCAGACCGTGGACCTGGAGTATGTTTGTTCTGCAAGTTCTGATATAGAAAATGTAGGGCTTAGTATGGTGTAATTAAAGATGAATCTAGAGCCCGGCTATGTTTCTATTCTTTTGCAGTATTTTTCTGAAGTATCAGACAAGTTTGATAGGAAATAAATAATAGGATTTTAAGAGTATCGGGCAGAGGAAGGAAGAATGTTGAAAGATAAATTGGTAATCACAGGAACATGGAAAGATCATGTGTGCTCCCCCCCCCCCCCATATTCTAGTCTGCTTATTTCCTCAAATCCTGGATGTTTGAATGATTTAACTGATAAGTATCTAGGAGACATATACCAGCCATTCTCTTAGGAGTAGTCCAAGATTCCATAACATGGGATTTTCCCAAATAATGTCCAGTCCCATTCATATAGAGGAAAGATGCATGGCTTGATTTTTTTTGCTCAAAACAGGATGGTAGTAATCTATGGGGGCAGCAGCAGTATATAGCTCTTTTAAAATGGACAAATAAATGATGCCAAGGCAAAAGCAACAACCAGTGCAACCCCCAGCCTTATGCCCAAGCTTGAATTCTGATTGAAAAGAAATCCATTTCTTCTAATATGCTCTGTAGCTGACCAGTAAGCACCTTAATGGAGAGCGGGAGGATCTATTACCAAAGTGTCATGGAAATAAACATCATTTAAGCCTAGATGAGGGGACACTGTATGAAAACATCTTAGATAAATACATCCTGAGTTCATTCAAAGTTTTATAAGAAAAAGGGAGGAGAAAGAGAAGCACATTCTAACTTGCAACATTCTGTGATTATAGCATTTCTTAATAAAAGTAGTTTTAAGCACATATGCCATCTGTTTCTTGTCTACAAAGAGACAAGCAATAATTTCCAAGAACAGTTGAATTCTGGGAAGGCTTCTTTTAAATTTGTAGGAAATGTCTCTTCTTAAAGCAAAGCATTGATAATCACCTAGAACTAGCCCATCATATATACATGCACACATACTCAATCCCCCCGCCCAAAAAATAGGACAAATACTGTATGAATCCAAGCCACAAGTAGCTGAAGAATACCAGAGACAACCTGCTTCCTTGGAGTCCACAGGCAAAACTGAATTCTGGGTAATACATTACAATGCTGTTTCAGCCATTAAATGGAGTCCAATTACTCCAAGAGTCGAAAGACTGGTGAATTTGAGTTACTTTTTACCAGCAAAGAGCTTTGCTGACAAGCTCCTCCTGATCGCTCCTCATAAGGGGCGCTTGTTAGTTTAAACAAGACCATTGAACAGCACTCCATTGATGCAATAAGAAGGGGAAATTGTGCTAAATCTGTTTTATTGCCATGATGTAGGTTCAGATTTGAATTTGCCCCATTTCCACTTGTCATTCTAGGTTTTCCTTTTGTTTACATCTATCTACAGTCTGCAATAAGCAAAGCAGCCATTCAAAGCAGTATACAGAGGGAAGGCATTCAGAAACAATTTCCCATAACCTTGTTGTTTAGAAAATACAATTATGTATACTGTAAAATCACTGAGACTCTCACCAGGCATTTCCAGAATCGATCTGAATTCCTAAGGCACCTGAGATAGACCTTGTAATCTGTCAGTTTACCTCACAAAAATCATGAGCAGCAGTCAAGCTCATCAGCCTTTAGTCATTTCAATTAAATAGCACTATAAATTAAATTAACTATTATTACCAGGATTTGGAAATCTTCAACTTCCTAAGGTTGAAGTCATCAATGCCAGCAAGAGTGGTATTTCAACACACAATGGGTGATCATTTAAGCAACCTGGGCAGAGATTCTTTTGGGAAAAATGAAGTCAATAAATGAACTGGATCCCAGATTTCTGCCTCTGCTCTGGTAATCTCACGCTAAGCAAATATTCAATTATACATACATCAACATTTTCTTGTGGGGAACAATATGACATTATATGTTGGAAAGGAGAATTGGCAAGATTTGGGATGCAGGGAAAGACTGGTGAACCATAATGAATTATGCAACTTTGGCTGCTAAAGGCTTCCCTATTCTTGAGTTGCCCAATTGATACTCTTATCCAGAGGGAGGGCAATTATCATTTGTGGGACAATATGTTTTAGATCCCATTTTTGATCTCCTGGTCCCTATGTTTTGTTAAATGGTTATATTCTTCTCTTTTACCCACCAGGCCCATTTTGTTTTTTGTTTTAATACAAGAATGATTTAACTTAGATGCTTCTGGAGAATTTAAGATAGGAGAAATAATCAACAGATACCCTTTTCTCATTCTTAAGGAATGAGCAAAAATGCAGAAGAATGTTAAAAGAATTTTGTTCCAATATAGAGTAAAAAAGTTGAGAAGCCATTTTTTGACCAAAAAATACTCTACAAGCTACTTCAGGGGCAACAAGCTATTCGGTAACATTTTTCTTTCTCTACAGTATCTATCAAGCTAATATAAGCAATATTTCTTGTAAATGAGATATATACATTCCTAAATTATTATAAAACCAAACCTTTATGAAAGATTGGTACACGAATGAGGTGTAAATCATTTCCTCCAGGCTCCTCAATTTCCTTAATGGACAAAGAAGGACTAACTGCTCTTAGCTGGGCTTGCCTAAAAGGCCATCTTTCAGTAGTGCGAGCTTTGGTAGAGAGTGGAGCTGCTACAGACCATGCTGACAAAAATGGGCGTACTCCGTTGGATTTAGCAGCTTTTTATGGAGATGCAGAGGTGGTAAGTTATGATTATTTTTATTGTTTATTTATTTTTCTATAAGAGATCATAATTCATTTCATTTTTTATCACAGCAGTTTGCAGTAAAATAAATTGAAACTAGCAAGTAAATGGCATGCACCATTCTTTGTATGGAAAAATGGACTATGTGATCCAATATTTTCAACTGCATCTTATAAAATGTAAAGGCAATTGAAACCTATGATACCTTTGTCAATCTTTCATATTTAATTTAATATGTAGAATTAATTGGGTTACTAACTGTCTTCTCAGACCACAGAAGTGGTCAGCGTTGAACAGCTTATATGCCCTTTAAATGTTAACTTGAGGACTGGATTGGAGGGCTAGAGAACAGGAACCAGCATGAAGTTACATTGTTAGTAATAAGTCTTGATGACTCCTACAATACTTCAAGTATGTTGTAAACCTCACCTTTCTGCGCCATTTGGGATTTTTGAACAACAGGTTGTCCAGTCTGACAAACTGGTCTGGCTTGTCATATTCCTCCAATTGATATCAAAAGAGACATTAATCCTAGTGCTATACTTGAACCTATATTTAGAAATATAGCTTACAATAGATAAAAAGAACATATGTACAAAGAAACCTAATAAATACAAAAGCCAAGGCACCTCACATGTTATCCTCAACCATATATACAGCGACCTCTATGTGATGCAACACTAACAACCTAGCCTTAATGTCTGTGGGAAAAGCCAGATTTTTCAGCTTTCCGAAAAGTCAACAAGATCAGGGCCATCTGGATATCTAGGGGAAATGTTTCACCAGGCAGGCAGCATTACAATAACAAAGAAGGCATATTTCTTGGATTCTGCAAGGCATGAATGTTTTACTGACAAGACCAGGAGCACATCAATCCTAATGGATCTGGTAGGATGGGCAGAAACAGCTGCCAATAAGCAGTCCAAAATCTGGCCTTATATCATACAGGGCTTTAAAGAACATAACTAGCATTCCATGAATCTGAAAGCTCAGCTTAATCACATAATAACATTGATTGTTTCTGGATGATGCTGACTCAGTTGTTTGTTTATTTATAGGTTCAGTTCCTGGTGGATCATGGTGCCATGATTGAGCATGTGGATTACAGTGGGATGCGCCCCCTCGATAGGGCAGTGGGCTGCCGCAATACTTCTGTTGTAGTTACTCTTTTGAAGAAAGGAGCCAAGATAGGTAGGAAGGAAACAAAGGGAATAATCTACCTTTCATACCTTTCTTGAATATGAAAACACAGTATACTCCTGTGATATAGGCATAGCCAGTTTCAATATGCAGATGCTCAGCATTTCCATATGTGATTATTGCAGTAGTGAATTCATCATTTAGCGCTTACAAACTAAAGAAAGCAATTCATAATGAGGTCCTTGTCTAAAAATGAAAACCTAAACAGCTGTGTTATGCTGGTATGCTGCCTACCAGATTCTGTAGATGTTTCTAGATTTGAGCATTAGCTGCATATGCCTTTGTCTCTTAATTCTTGCATCACAAAATTTGCTGCTGCTTTGCTGCCTGCCTCTCACTGCTGCTTTTTCCTTTTTTTAAAATTCATCTTCATCCATTTTTTCTCCCTCTCCCACAACTTTGTGTTTTTCTCCTATCTTCCTCCCCATTCCACATCCCCCAAAGGCTGTCAGACACTACCAAGTCGTCCAAGAGGTATATTTCACTGTTGTCATAGTCAAACTTGGTGGTCTAACAGCTCTACCTTTTCTCTTCTACAGTTTTGCCTGCCTGTGTTCCATTTCCCACTTTTAATTTTTCTTACCTTCAAATAATTATTTTTCTTACTGCTGCAGAGAATAACTTGAATGCAAGACTGAATTCACTTACAAAATGCTGCAAAATATGTAAAACACTTCAAATTTGTTTTTATTGAGTCTTCTGAAATGTTTTTCTATGATAATAAGAACTTCAGAAGCTGATAATTTACTGAGTGAAAAACTCATTCTGAAATGATTTCTTTGTTTATTGTTTTTGTTTTTGAAGACCAGCGTAAGACAGTGCAGAACTGGACTTTTGAACTGCATCAGGAGAATGCACTTTTACGGATAAGAATTTAGTTTGAATTGAATTTTTTTTCAGAAACATTGAAGTTTTAAAAAAATTTCACATGGTGACTCAAATATTGACACAGAAAAATTCAGATATATCTGTATCAGATTTTGCATTGCACATCAATTAATTTATCTACAATGATATAGGTATTTAATTTTAATTATATTTAATATTAGACTTGTTCTTATTCATTTTTCTACTGTAGAATGTTTTCTTGGTAATGCAACTAAGTGAATATTCTCTCTTTGGAAATGACTCAAGTATTTATGACTTGTTCAAAAATTAATTTAATTATAATATTGCAAAGTATATATTTTATTTACTTACATCTACAAAGCCAACTTTTTTTGCTGGGACAAAATTGCTTCTTGAATTGACTGTAAACAAGTTGTTCTCTCCATCAGAAATTGTCTACCCAGGATGTTTTCACATTTTAGCTTTCCTCCACTGCCACCTTTTGCATTGTATGAGTTTTTTACCCATCATGCATCCTGTACACTACAGGTCCAGCAACATGGGCAATGGCCACTTCCAAACCAGACATCATGGTCATCCTGTTGAGCAAGTTGATGGAGGAGGGAGACATGTTTTACAAGGTAAGATGGAAACTGTGTTTTTATATTTAGTAATTCAGCTTTTGTGTTAAAAAAAGAAAGAAATATCTATCATTATTTATAGAAGAATGAAAATATATACCAGAAATTTTCAGAAATTTTAATTCATAACTTAGGCAGTTCTGGCAATATTTTGAACTGTTAAATAAACTACAATTCCCTAATTACACAGCTAAAAAGATATATTCATAACCTAAATTTAGAGCAATATATGTAAGTTTATGTATGTACGTATGTATTTAAAGCATTTATATAATTAAACACTCATTATCATCATTTTAGCCATTGTCTATCCTCTGCAGGATGAAGGCCTCTTCCGCATGTTTCCAACACTAAGTTAAACACTACATTTGCAGATTTGATGACCCATACAATTTTCTGTGATCACTGGGACAAAATACATTTTTTTATAAAATCCAAAGGGTCTTTTAATTGTTTGTGGTATTTATGGCAGTTTTTGTACATAAATTGTCCAATCTGAGCAAAAGAGAGTATTTGAATTCTCTAACACCTGAAATAGTTCTCTGGGACTCAGGTAGTTTTCTTTATTTTGAAAGTTAAGATTAGCATATATTTTATTTATGAAAAAAAAATCAACCCCACTTATATATAGTTCAGGCTGAAGTTATACATAGATATGATAGTCTTGACATCTAACCATAATTAAATCATAAAGACCAGACTGTGAAATTCTCTATACTAATTTTAATTTCTCACTTTTCCTTCTCTACAAACCATAATCATAATTTAAACAACCATGGATAAATTTTTCTTGTATTTTTTTCCTGGGGAAAAATTAATGCTGTAATCATTCATCCTTTTATAATTTTCAGGCTGCATTACTAGTACGTACACAGTGTGGACTTGCTTGTAGAAACCTCAGTTAGCCTGGAATGCCACTGTGAGAATCTTATTTGCAAGACAGACCATATTGTATGAATTTGATCTTAGTCTGACTCAGTCCCAGTTTGTTTCTATGGTGAAGTTTCTGATTTTGTCCTTTAAACTCTGTTAGACTGGAGTGTATCAATAATTACATCCTCCCAATTGCCTAAAAATGTTGCTCCATTTCTGCAGACTTCATTGCTACCATCTTCCGATTTCTCCTTATGATGAGATGCTTTTTGGTGAGGATTAAGGAAGAGATACTTTTCAATTGTGACTTCCAGATTAGAGAACAGTCTCCCTTACGGGATAAATTTGCTTCTGAAGTACACCAAATATACATTGCTCAAAAAAATAAAGAGAACACAAAAATAAGACATCCTAGATCTGAATGAATGAAATATTCAAATACTTTGTTCATTACATAGTTGAATGTGCTGACAACAAAATCACACAAAAATGAACAATGGAAATCAAATTTATCACCCCATGGAGGTCTGGGTGTGGAGTTACACTCAAAATTAAAGTGGAAAAAAACACTACAGGCTGATCTAACTTTGATGTAATGTCCTTAAAACAAGTCAAAATGAGGCTCAGTAGTGTGTGTGGCCTCCATGTGCCTGTATGACCTCCCTACAATGCCTGGGCATGCTCCTGATGAGGTGGTGGATGGTCTCCTGAGGGATCTCCTCCCACACTTGGACTAAAGCATCCCCCAACTCCTGGACAGTCTGTGGTGCAACGTGGCATTGGTGGATGGAGTGAGACATGATGTCCCAGATGTGCTCAATTGGATTCAAGTCTGGGGAACAGGTGGGTCAGTCCCATAGCATCAATGCCTTCATTTTGTAGGAACTGCTGACACACTCCAGCCACATGAGGTCCAGCATTGTCGTGCATTAGGAGGAACCTAGGGCCAACCGTACCAGCATATGGTCTCACAAGGGGTCTGAGGATCTTATCTCGGTACCTAATGGCAATCAGGCTACCTCTGGAGAGCATATGGAGGGCTGTGCGCCCCCCCCCATGAAATGCCACCCCACACTATTCCTGACCCACTGCCAAACCAGTCATGCTAGAGGATGTTGCAGGCAGCAGAACGTTCTCCATAGCGTCTCCAGACCCTGTCACGTCTGTCACATATGCTCAGTGTGAACCTGCTTACATTTGTGAAGAGCACAGAGCACCAGTGGCAAAGTTGCCAATCTTAGAGTTCTCTGGCAAATGCCAAAAGTCCTGCACGGTGTTGGGCTGTAAGCACAACCCCCACCTGTGGATGTCGGGCCCTCATACCATCCTCATGGAGTCTGTTTCTGACGGTTTGAGCAGCCACATGCACATTTGTGGCCTGCTGGAGGTCATTTTGCAGGCCTCTGGCAGTGCTCCTCCTGTCCCTCCTTGCACAAAGGCGGAGGTAGCGGTCCTGATGCTGGATTGTTGTCCTCCTACAGCCTCCTCCACATCTCCTGATGTACTGGCCTGTCTCCTGGTAGCGCCTCCATGCTCTGGAGACTATGCTGACAGACACAGCAAACTTTCTTTCCACAGCTCGCAATGATGTGCCATCCTGGATGAGCTGCACTACCTGAGCCACTTGTGTGGGTTGTAGACTCCATCTCATGCTACCACTAGAGTGACAGCACTGCCAGCATTCAAAAGTGACCAAACCATCAGCCAGAAAACATAGGAACTGAGATGTAGTCTGTGGTCACCACCTGCAGAACCACTCCTTTATTGGGGATGTCTTGCTAATTGCCTATGCTTTCCACCTGTTGTCTATTCCATGTGTACAACAGTATGTGAAATTGATTGTCCCACAGTGTTGCTACCTAAGTGGACAGTTTGATTTCCCAGAAGTGTGATTGACTTGGAGTTACTGTACATTGTGTTGTTTAAGTGTTCCCTTTATTTTTTTGAGCAGTGTACAGTATATTCTTATTGGGAATGAATACAGCACCACAAATCTCTGTCTTTGGATCATTCAGCTACTTCCTAAATATATTATTTTGAAATAAGACCTGGTAAACTATTCACCTCTCCATTGTATAGGTTTCAAGAAGATGCTAACTAAGACTGTCCTGCTTATTGCTATCAGCAGATACATCTTCTATAACAAATCTTCTCTCCAGTCTTACAGAATTTAATGTCTTATTTATAGAATTGAAATGCCCTTATTATTTGAATATGCACTTTTACAATTCTTCATTTTCAGTGCCTGCTAGTTGCTCTAGCCTGGATAGAGAGGCTCAAACTTAACCCTGAAAACCAATCAGAAGCTAAAGTTGGTCTAGAAGTAGTGATGTAAACTGTTATGCTATGTTCATAAAAGTCCGCTGAGAGCTTGGGTGCAATTCAAGGTGCTAGTTTGTGCCTATAGATTTCTGGCTATCCGAGGGACCATCTATCTCTCTCTCATTATTTGCTTTCCTTTTTTAAGATATTGTACTGGTTTTGATTGTATAAATGCCCAGAATCATGATTGAGTTGAAGTGATTTTTTTTTTAAATTCACGTTTTGAAAGGGATGGCATCTGCAGATTAGCGCAACGGATACTCAGCTATTGACCCAGCTTACAAGTACAGAAAACAAACCTTCTTAGACTGACAGTCTCTGCAAGTTCTAGTCTTAATTATAATTATAATGTGTGTGTGCGTGCATGTGTGTGTGTGTGTGTGTGTGTGTGTGTGTGTGTGTCCCAGTAATGTACAATGCACATTGTAAAGCCTTAGGAAATGGAAGGGGTTAGCATGTGCACTAAAACCTGCCTTTTCATCATCCTTCTGGTGTCAGTATTCTGTTGCCAAAGGCAAAGCTGCAAATGCAAATTTCCCCACTGCCAACCCTTGCTACAAAATCCAAATAGACAGAACGCAAAGCCAGCCAAGTTAATTTGCATGTAAGAGCTTTCTTTTTTTTTCCCTTTCTTAGAATATTTTTTTCTGTATTGCTTCCCAGATAATCACATCTTGATTTCAGCCATTCATATTTTTATTGTGTTCAGATATTCAGTCACTTGACTTGTGAGTCAATGGACATTAGTTTCCAAGATTGCAGGTTAGAAGCCATTTCTCTGAGTTCTTGAAAGCTCTTAAAAGCTTGATTCATCGATTTTGCCTTTTGTTGACTTCTTTTTTGATTGCCTTTAATTTTTCCAAGAATCAGAATTTTCTTCAGTGACTTTTGACTTCTCATTGTGTGTTCACATAGTCAAGGTTTAGCTTCATTATTATACTTCCAGAAAGCAGTTTGGTTTTGCATGTAATATTGAAAGATTTGTATATAATGAAATTGTAACTTCCACTGCCCCCTGAATCCCTTACAACTGCACCTCAATTACACTACCAGCACATCTTTATTTGGTTCTTCTTATTTGCTTCAAAAACAAAACCATTACTTAAATATATGTGTTTTATTCCAATATTCCCTCTGTAAGTGACAACTTATGAAGATGGTCCTGAAGTTGTGTCAGAAGACCTTGTTTCTGTAGAAGTTGTACAAGCTATGACTTGACCTTATGTACCCCGTAATGAACTGGGCAAACATGGTCAGAATATCATTCCAAAGTGGCTATAGATGAAGTTCAGTTACAAGTATCATTCCCCCCACAAAGCTTCTGGACTACCAACAAGGAAACCAAACTGAATATCCGTGCAGAGGCTAAAGATGGTTTAATGTAGGTAGCTCTGGAAGCATACTCAGAAAACAGCAGCAATAAAATAAATAAAATAATATTGGAATAAAATAAAATAAAATATTGGAATAAAATAAAATGATGCCAAAAATAAAGGTGTGTGAGGGTACTTAATAGCAGCTCTAACTAATCACAGATTAGAGATGCTATTAAGACCTACCTTGTAGCATTAAAGGCAGTGAAGAATCTATATTTTTCTGCCCTTATTGTGTCCATAGATAACCAGCTTGTGGCTCTGTTTATCAGGGCTCTTTTGAGTAGAGGAAACTTGGGGTTCCACCTATAGAAAAGTGCAGAAGATTTTGTAGAGGATCTGTTGGACAAAATTGCTCAGATTCATTCCCAGTTAGACACTGGTTTTGGTAGAGGTTCTACAGAGGTGCCTCAGCCATCTTATCTGACAATACTTTGAACCAATTGGATCTGAGAATATGGACAGGGTCTTCATGTGTGTGAGCGCAGCCACCTGCTTATCAGACTGACACCCTTCCTGACTTTCCAAGTCTCCTTAGGACTTTGACATATGGGTTGGGTTTTGATGGTAGCAAATTATTTGAGAGAAGCGGTGGTTCCTCCTCTCCTTAAAGAGACATTGATTTGTCCCATTTCCCAAGAAAATGACAACTTGTGAAGATGGTAGAACAATTGTACTGGACAATTTTCATTCATTATTCCCTAAAAAGGGTGGAGTAAGCAATGTTATTGATATCTTATGTTGGTGCTTAGAGCCTGTAGGAATTTGGATGGGCTCCAGACTTCAGCGTAATCCTGGCAATTCTGAGTGGTATTTGGTTTAGGGACCACCTGGTTCAGAAAATCTACTATCTTTAGTTCAGCACACATTACACCTCTGCTTTATGAGTTATGTTGGTTACCAGTTTGCTTTCAGATTCAATTCAGGGTGGTATTAATGACTTATAAAGTTCCCACATGGCATAGATTTGGGTTATTTGAGGGACCACTTCTTCCCAATGACATCTATTCATCTCATTAGATTTAGTAGGGGGAGCAAGTTATGGGTCCTGTCCATGAAGAAATGCCATCTGATGGGCCCCAAGAAGAGATTCATTTCTGCCATGACACTATCTTTGCAAAACCATCCCCTCTGAAGTCAGATTGGCTCTGACCTTCCTGAAGGGCCTAAAAATATAGCTTTGCTTTGGGGATTCTAGGTAATATAGAGCCTGCAAAATTGCTGAATTGCTAGGGAAATCGAGTGTAGTTTCCTGCAGATTATGGGAGGTTTTATTGTATTATTGTTTTTAATTATTATTATTTGGTTCTATTATTTTGTGTTTTTAACTTTATACATTACTCAGAGTCATGCATGTGAAATGCATTGGTCATTGATTCCCATCTTGCTCCCCTGTGGATGCCTTTGCAAAGCAAAAGTCTTCCTGAAGGCTGCACACAGGCAATGTAACAGCTAAACCAGCTCCACATTTCTGTACTGTCAGTTTCACTTAACTAAATGTGCAAAGCACTGCAGTCTTATTTGCACATGGATTTGACTTAAGTAATTGGAATTACTTGCTAATAAGACTCCTGGGTAGCTGGTAGTTATGTCACTCTAATGGTTAAAAACAACACAGAATCTTGCAGCACCTTGAAGACTTACATTTGATTAAGTTCAAGATCATAGGGACTGGCCAAAATCCATTCTTGGATTGGAAGTACGATCCTTGGTTCATCTTTTATCTAGTGCAAAGTAATAAGATATTCATATATTTATAAACTGTAAGTCTTCAAACAGGATAGTGAGGATTCAAGAAGCTATTATACTTGTACTCAAGGATTTGGAGCAGTCCAGTCATATTTGGTTGTTGTTGTTTTTTCCTTTTGAGTGACAGATTGCAAAAAAAATCTCAATAAGTGTTTTTCAAACACTTCCCCCATTATCAGAAGTCATTTGCCAATTGGAACTGGAAAAAGCACAGGTTTGGTATACAACTTTAATTCTTCAGATTCTAGTTATTAAGGGACTGATAAGGAGATAATATATCCCACTTTACTGAGGCAAGTCATTACCATTTTTCATTAACTATTGTTTATTCTCACAACCAGTTATAAATGAATGTCAAGAAATAGGAAGGAAGGGAGGGAGTGAACTCAAGGGAATGAAAATAACAAGAAAATAACACGATCCAGCCTGCTGACCTACTAGCACTAAAGCATTTATTCACATCACTATTTGGAAGTAAGTCTGGCATATACCCCAGGAAATGTCACAAACTAAATGCTGCTAAGAAAACAAGGCACAATCAAATCCTTTTGATATGTGAATCAAATGACTGGTTTATTAATACCTGAAGAAAAAATATTTCATTTAAATCCAAGTCACAGCTACAAAATGTAAATTCGAAGAGAAAAACCTGCTCCTCACACATATACTTCTTTTAAGAATATCACAAAATCAACACACTACTTCATCCTTATATGTTATCCAGATATCTAGAGGGAATCAGATTGAAGGATGCTAGTCTAAATGGCCAAAAGAAAAAAGAAAAGAAAGCAAAAAAGGGGGAAAAAACCCTTTATTTGCAGAAGACAGCACTACAGTTAATCCCTGAGAGTAGACTCAAAAATGTAGGAAAAATAGATTAGAACTACTTGGTTTCCATGGCAACTATGCTAGTCGAGAATACAGAGCAAAAGGTGAGATGATCTGAAGTGAAGGCAGTTTCTCTGTAGTAACACTGTTGAGCTTCCATATTTCATAGTAAGACAAACAATATTACTAAATAAATAACATTTGTTTAATAAAATCTGTTTGTTTATTAAATAAATAAAGTATTTCCACAGCAAATCGCTGCTGAGGCATAGAGCATGAACTGGCTATTACTTGAATGTGGATTAACAATATAGTGTTTAACACGCCACTATCTCAAAAGCATATAATACCAATAGCAATAGCACTTTAGATTTATATACCGCTTTATAGTGCTTTTTACAGCCCTCTCTAAGCGGTTTACAGAATC